>SJYX01011909.1:6130-43892 GCA_006410675.1 Oreotragus oreotragus
CAGTCAGACACGACTGAGCGACTTCACTTTCACTTTAAGAATAACATGCTTCTTGAATGCAGATAAAACTGTAGAAATGAGTAACAACAGTGCTAAGCTGACAACCAAAATCCAGCACAACTACTTTACGGAAAAGTCAGTCCTGTGACCACTGGGACTATATGTGGCCCTGTAATTATGGAATCACATTTGACCTTAATCACACTGGTTTACTCTATTTCTCCCTGTTGAACTGATGTTCCAAGCAATGCACAAGAACTCATCCAAAATCCCATTATCAAGCTATGTCTTCCTAAAAAGTTATCGATCCAAAGATATATAGTTACCACGGAGATCAGCATATATTTAAATGTTGCTTCTGCTCTGTTTTACACAGTGAAGCAAGCCCTGTTTCACACTCACACTTGCAATCTGGAGCTTATGAATCAGAAAATAATTTATTAATGGTATTAGAATATTCAAATAATTTAAAATGTAAGTTATTCTAAAATAAAATAGTGGTATATAATAGTGAATAATTTTTAATCCTAAACTTGAAAACTATGATAAGTACTTTCACAATAAAAACATAGCTAAATTCTGAACTCTTAAATATTTTATTAGACAAGGGCTCTTGGACAAATTATTTCATCTGTCTTAGCCTCTATCCCCCATTTGTAAAACAGTGACAATAACATACCCTTTATTGTGGAGATTAAATGAGATAGCATACATGAAAGCACCTAGTTGACACATGTAAAATTAACTAAGTCATGTAATACTAATTAAATAAATGTGAAATTCATTTTTAAAATAAAAGGAAAACAATGGTCCATGCTTTAAATAAAAGAACACACACATACAAATCAAAAAAAAAAACTTACTTTGGCTTCCACCCCATTGGAATTCTAAATCATCCTCGTACTGTTACTTAAGTTAATATAATTATGTGCAAGGAAAGGAAGAGGCATTTACTAAGCATATAATGCATAAAAACATGACCTCCGCTAACCCACTGGATCCTGAAAGCAATTTAAGTTTGGTTTTACACCATCTGCAACCTCTCAGACTTCAGAAGCTTTGAATCAGCACTGCACCACCTTGCCATACATTGGGCACAAGTATAAAAATAGAGAGAAAAATCAAACCATAACTCTGGACTCTATCCAGGGTCTTGTCTTGAAGTTAAAGTCTTAGAAAAAGTCTCTCTTCTGCAAAATAAAGGAGCGATCATGCCCTTGCCCATATGGGACCTCTGCAGTCTCTTCAAGGTTGTCCTGCTCCACTATAAACTCCCTGACTCCGAATCATGACCTTGCTGGTCTTTGTAATGTTCTTCCCCTCTGCCTTTAAAAGTATGTCCTCACTCCCTTCAGTTTAGTCAAACGTCTTCAATGCTTCCCTTTTATTCCAATTACCCATCAACAGCCATAGCTGATTCATAAGTGTCTTGTCTCCAGCAAACAACACAGGACAACTAACCGCTATCACAAAGGGAAAGATTGGTAAGAGGAGCTTAAGTAAAATTAAGAACTTCTGTTCATCAAAAAGTAACACTAAGACAGTAAAAATGCTGCAAGTATATATTTGCATTACATAAATGTGACAAAGAACTTAAATTCTGAATTTTTAAATATCTACTTTATATTAATAAAAAAGGACAGCTCATTTTTTCTGTTTTTTAAAATAGGTAAAAAATTTCAAGGTGGCTCAGTGACAAAGAACCCCCTTGCCAATACAGGAGATGTTAGAGAGATGAATTATATCCCAGAGTTGGAAGTTCCTCTGGAATAGGAAATGGCAACCTACACCAATCTTCTTGTCTGGAATATCCCATGGACAGAGGAGCCTGGTGTTCTACAGTCCATAGGGGCACAAAGATTCAGACAGGACTGAGTGACTGAGCAAAATCTTAAACAGATAGTTCTTAAAGGAGGAAATCTAAATGACAAAAGAGCACATGAGAAGATGCTCAGTATCACCACGCATTAGAGAAAAGCTATTCAAATCACAGTGAGAATGTTCTACACACCCTTTAAAATGTCTAAAAGTTTAAAATACAAAAGGATGGATCAGTATTAGAGAGTATGGGGAAATGGAACTCTCTTATCTTGCTGGTGGTAGTGGAAACTGATACTGTAGAAACTAAACCTGAACAGACACATATTCTATCACCCAGCAATTCCTCTCTTTGGTATATTCCCATAGAAATGCACGTGTTCATATAAGAGGAAAGGATATATTTAAGGATACTCAAAGTATTCATTGTGGTAGTCAAAAATGAGAAAGAATGCAACACATGAAAACATTGGGAAATAAAACTGTGGTGGTAGAGTTATATGATAGAAAATCAAATAACAATACAAAGGAGTAAGCTACTGCTATACACAGTGGCATGGATGAATTTCACCAGCTTAAAACTGATCAACAATATATGTCCCATGATTCCTTTTTTAAAAAGTTCAAAGAGGGGGAAAAACTCGTCTAGGATTATAAGAAGCCAGCAGAGTGGTTACACTGGGTGGAGGAAGGGGCTGACCGGGCAAGATGTGGGCGTGATTGCATGGCGCTGGCCTTGTTCTCTATTTCTGTCTGGAGTATCAGTTGGGTGTTACACAAATATGTCCATTTTTTATAAAAGCTAATCACGTTGTAACTTGAGATTTGTTCAGTTTACCAAATTTAGTTTATACATCCATAAACTATACAAAAAAAAAAAAAATCCACATTCTTCTTCATATCTCTAACTAAGATTCAACAATTCCATATAACCACCTCTGACTTTATAGAATAAACTTGTAAGTATGAGTGGAATTCACCCCATACACAGACGACATTTTCATACTTCTTACTCACTGGACCACCTTTTTCCAAAAACAAAGTTATAAGCTGAATTGTTACAATCCAGTTTTCTCAGGTCAAGGGTTTGTGGGAATCATCAGGTACAGAAATGGAAAGCAAGAGGTCAAGAGTTTCTAATTATACAGATTATTTACTACACATTTAAGCGATATGGTAAGGACTTTGGGTGTACTATTTCATTTAATCCTCACAGAAACACTTGAAATAAATGCCACTAGTATTCCCATTTTAAAGGCCAAGGAAACTGAGATAGAGAAATGTTAAGCATCTTATCTAGGTCCCTATAGCTGACAAGTAGCTAGAATCAGGATTTAAAACCAAATATGTCAGCTTACTGAAAGGTTGTTGCTGAACCACGAAATACACCAGGATTCTTGGCCTCCGGAGAAGAATCCAATCCAAGGCTTGATTGCTCAGAGCTTTTGTGTAATAAAGTCTTATTAAAATATAAAAGAGATGGAGAAAGCTTCTGACATAGACATCAGAAGGGGGCATAAGGAGTGCCCCCCTGCTAGTCTTTAGCTGGATATTATATAGCTACCAGCAGTCTGCTAATTAGAGAAAGGAAATGTCTCAAAACTCAGAGACTGGCACCAGGCCCCTCACCCACAACATGCATTTTGAGATAACTTTGGCACCAGGTGAGTCATAAAATGATTGACATGAATCTTGAAGAAGGGCAGGTTTCCAAGTAAATATAGAGTTTCATTAACATAGATTAGGAGAACAATGTATGAGTAAATTATACTGGTTTGTCAAGTGGGTTCTGAGTCTTAGGTGGAACCTGACTTGAAGACAGAGTTTAGGGTAAACATTAACATAGCTTAAGACAAACATTTCCATAAGAAAAATGCATTAGTTAGCTCAAGGTTTGAGAAAAGTTAAGTTCAAGTGGAACCCAGTATCATTATGGCAACACAGAATTTTAAGAGAAATCTCTTTTTAAATTTGTATAGAGAAGTGGAAAAAATATAACACTAGTTTGTTTCCTCCTGCCACTTAAGAGAGAGAGGTAAAAAAAAATGTCTGACACTTGCAGCCTATTTCCTCCGTTTAGAGACCCCTGGCCTTTCTGCCTGTTACCCTCACATTACCATGTCAATTTTGTGGACACTTGCCTACCCTACACACCTTCTTGGAGGCAATGAGACAGAGGAAGTAGGAGATAAATTCTCTCCTCGCTGGATGCCCAGGGAAGAACTTCACAGTTAGGAAATAGGTAGAAAAAGTAAAGATATTTCATCTTCAGAGCTCCATTCTGGCCAGGACCACATAGTCTTAAGACTGGAGGTGTCTTCCTTGTGAGAGGCATTTATGAATAATGAAATAGAAAGAGAACGGGAGATCTCAGAAGTCTCCCTCTCATATGCTCTTGAATAAGTCTGTTTCTTTATCCATAAAATGAAGATAATCTATCTTTTTCATAAAGTTATTGAGTGAAAGGAAACATTGGTTATCTTAAGCCATTGCAATTTGGGGAGTTTTGTTGGTTTGCCACATGAAGGAGAGTGTATATAGTCTAATAACAGTTTCCTTTCTCTTGTCTCTGCTAATCCTACAACAGTCCTAGAATGTATTGCAGAGAGATGATCAACTCAGAGACCACCTAGTTTTTAAGGTAAAGTCTTTTCCTACCTTCTCCACCGTACAAGCTGTCCCAAATTCCTTTTCTCCTTCTTTTTTATGTGACCCAATCTGTGCAACTTGGAAGAAAACTCAAGTATCTTTATTTTTCTCTTTTTAAATTTAGAACTAAAACTAAATTGCTGAATGTCTGCTTCCTTCCATCCAGACCTTATTTTGATCCTTTTCAGCAAATGAGACTCATAGTCATAGCTACCACTTCAGCATCACCTTCTTTAGGACAGGTCTAAATCTCCAATCTTACTTTGTCGCTCTTTCCATTATTTTTGCCCCCACAATTTGCTGCCATCATCCACCTAGTTTCCCAAAATTAAGGTCCTCAGTTACCTTTCATTTTCTTCTCCCCTTCGACCCAATACATTGTTTCAAGACTGATTGCGTTTAGCCCCCTGCATTTTCAGTCACTCAGTCCTGTCAGGCTCTTTTTGATCCCTTATACTGCACCCACCTAGATCCCTTGGACTGGAGCCACCTATAGGCTCCTCTCTCCTATTCCCAGGCAAGAATACTAGAGTGGGTACCCATTTCCTCCTTCCTGAGATCATCCCTGATTCCTCCTTCCTGAGATCATCCCTGATTCCTCCTTCCTGAGATCATCCCTGACCCAGGGATCAAACCTAAGTATCCTGCATTGGGAGGCAGATTCTTTACCACCTCATCACCTAGGAAGCCCTTAGTTTAGCCCCCTGCCTCAAAGCTTACATACCACTGGTAGGATGAGAGAGCTGGAACTTTTTAGTCTTTAATTAGATGTATCATTTTCCCAACTGCTCCCTCTGTTTCTCCATCTTTCCTCTTGTTTAGAGAGTTCTCATCTACATTTCCTGTAGAACAAATTCCAAACTCCTTAAAAGACAGATCAGGCCTGACACTCTCTTAACCTTCCTTTCCAATTGCATCTAGCTCAATTCCTTTATCTCAGTCTATACTTCTGCCAACCTGACATTATCACCATTCCTTTCATGACCCTTTGTACAAGCTGCTCTTTCATCCTCTTCCCAATCCTGCCGCATCTGTCAAGCTCTTATGCATTCTTCAAAATACTGCTAAATGTAACTTCCTCTCCAACAGCATTTTTTTCCCCATTCCCAGCAGCCCAGTTCATTGATTCCTACTCTGAGTTCCCACAACAATTGATACATTGAATTGTGATATCTTTTTCAGTTCCTGCCACTCTTCAGGAGTGAAATTGTGTAATCTTTATATTTTTAACCTCCAGCGCTTGGCACTTTACCTGGCATAGACAGCTGTTTTGAGGATTAGAAAAGATATCTGAAGGAAAGCATATACTGCATGAATGAATGAATTACACAAAAGTAAAAGTTGCAAAAGAGAATGAGAATCTGATTTGGAGAAAGGACACTGCATTAAGAATCCCTAGACTTGAGCATTAGTCCATCTATGCCACTCACTAACCATGTGGCTATAAAGTTGTCATTTTACTCCTCAGGTCTAGACCCAAGGATCTCCCACATCCCTTTCTACTCTAAGATACTATAGGGTTTGAAAGAGCTCAACAAGCTAACCTATGACCTAAGTCTCTGCACGTTGCAGGAGTTAATTCACAGGCTAATGAAGTTCCAGGGTACAAGAATCCCTCCTAACCGAGGTGAAGAGGAAAGAGCCACAGCACTTCTAAGCAACAGCTTTAAAAACAGAAGAAAAAGAAATATTGGCTCAGAAGCAAAACACAAAGGACGTTCTCTGGATGTGGGACAAACCACATGAAGTAAGAGGAAATACTTTTTTTATGAGGAGATTCAAGCCAACCTCCCGAAACAAAACAAAATTCAGACAAATTAAAAGTCCATGCCAATGCAAAGCAGTTTCATTTAGGGGAAGGCAAATGGTGCAAGGTTCTTGATGAGCTGGACCCAGAAGCTCCACATTCAAAATAGAGAGGAATTTTAACTTCGCGTGTGTGGTTTTGCTATTGTCAATTATGATATTTGTAATTGGCCTTTGCTGTCCTTTCTGGCCTGTGTTAAAACATTTTGTGGTTTCAAGAACAGGAATGCAAAGCAGTTTCATTTAGGGGAAGGCAAATGGTGCAAGGTTCTTGATGAGCTGGACCCAGAAGCTCCACATTCAAAATAGAGAGGAATTTTAACTTCGCGTGTGTGGTTTTGCTATTGTCAATTATGATATTTGTAATTGGCCTTTGCTGTCCTTTCTGGCCTGTGTTAAAACATTTTGTGGTTTCAAGAACAGGAATATGCTGGTTCATACCTTGGAAAGGGAAAGGGGTGTCATTGAAAGGATACAGAGGAGGAAGGATGATGAAAATATTATCTGTGCTGTCAGTATTAGGGAGAGCAAGGAAAAGGGAAAGTTAAAGTTGCATGGTAACCCAGGAAGAACCACTACGACAGCCTCGCTAAGATCAGGATATACACAGATTTCCCTAAGCAACATTTCTAGTAGTCAAGTAAACTGCTTGTATCTTCAGCAGCCCAAGTTTGCTAAACCTTGTTCTCTTAGTCACTGTTAGCATGACTCAGTTATATACTTTGCCCCTTCTTCTGTATGACTTTGAACTTCTTCAAACTCATGTTATTTCCTCATGTATCTTGAGCAGATATTTTCTGGAGAAGATCTGAACACTCCAATGGCAGCATTCCTTCTGACTACCAAAGCATTTATACAATGCCACTAAGAAGGCTTGCTAGCCACCCTGCAGGTTGCTCATGCTTGAGTCTCCACCCTGGTTTGGTCAGAGTAAAATAGCCAAAATGGTCAAATAAAACTATATTGATGCTTACCAAAAAACCCCCTAGGAATGATATTAGGGGTGATGCAGGAACTCTCAAATTTGGTCTGTTCAGGACATAATCAAAAGGTCCATTTACACAGTAGGGGACAGCTTTTCTTGTTTTAAACTGGAAGAAACTGTCAGCAACTCCAGAAGCCTCTGAACATATCTTCAGTGTTATGCTTACCAAAAAACCCCCTAGGAATGATATTAGGGGTGATGCAGGAACTCTCAAATTTGGTCTGTTCAGGACATAATCAAAAGGTCCATTTACACAGTAGGGGACAGCTTTTCCTGTTTTAAACTGGAAGAAACTGTCAGCAACTCCAGAAGCCTCTGAACATATCTTCAGTGTTCAGCACTCACTCAGGCCAACAGAAGGCCACTTTGCAATGAGCCTTCTCCATCAGTCAGCTATATCAATTACCTTTCTGTTATCAGTTGACTAAGTTGTACTGTAGTCACAAGGGACCCCCAAATCCAGTGACTTACAAAGGATGATTTCTCTCTCATGTGTGTCCATGAGGGTTGGTTCTGGTCCTGCTCCATGTCTTCTTCCCTCCAGAAACTGAGCTGACAGCAGCCACCATCTGGACTTAACATTACAGTTTATCCAACACCGTCCTAGTTTATGTCTGTTGTTCCAGAGTAATTATTAATACATATCTTTTCACTCTCTATAGTTCATCTTATCACTTTTAAAAATGCCTGGTTTAGACAATAAATTATATGTCATTTTGCTTTCTGGGTTGTTGATAATTTCCTGGTCAAAAGAGAGAGAGAGAGGTCACAAAACAACACAAGCTGGCTCTTAAAACTTTCTGTTCAGAATGATGCAAGTCACTTCTGCCCCCATTTCATTGGCTAAAGCAAGTCTCATATCCACTCCTGGGTTCATTAGGATGAGAAAGGATAATTACCCCCAAAGAGAGGCAGACAGTATTGTATAAAATACAGCCTTTCACAGTGAACAGTGGCAAATATAAAGAAAAAAATGAAATTATATAAGTGGTTTGTCTAAGGCATGTGTGTGGAAGGGATGAAAGGGTAGAGTTTGAGTTACTACAATTGGAGGCCCCTATAATTTTATCAATTTCCTAGTCTCATTCAATACCCTTATTTTATGAGATGAAAATAAAAACTGAAGCCCAAGAAGAAGAAGGAACTTGCCCAAGGTCCTGAAAGTAAGTGGACCAGTCAATAAACTGCTAGTTTGTGAATTAAGAATTATGGTGGAAAGAAAGGAAGTTTGGTGATAGTATAAGTCATATTTGTCTCAACATAAGCAGGGCTTCCCAGGTGGTGTAGTGGTAAAGAATGCACCTGCCAGTGCAGGAGATGCAGGAACCACACGTTTAATCCCTGGTTTAGGAAGAGCCCCTAGAGGATGGTGTGGTAACCCTTTCCAGTATTCTTGCCAGGAAAAATCCCATGGATAGAGGAGCCTGGCGGGCTACAGTCCATGAGGTTGCAAAGAGTCAGACATGACTGAGCATACACACACAAATATAAAGCAATACCAAGCCACTGAATTTGCACAGCGTTAAAATAGGTATAAAATCAATATAGCGCAAAACACAGCAAATGAGATGTCCAACAGCATGAGAAACTTTGTAAAGACTGGAACATAATCCTTTCTCTTGTATGAAGGATGACTCTGGAGAAAGTTTTCCCCTTATATTCAGATATTCATGACATATGAGTCTCTCTACCTTTTCATCACTAGGTGACAATCACTGACTCCTTCAACTCCAGGGCCCAGCTGCCTAGAGATCAGTGGTTCCCAACCTTGGCTGCAAACCTCAACCTTGGTTGGTCCCCAGTGCTCTTCAAAGATTCTAATTCAGTCATTGGGAGAAGAGGTTTTGAGGATTAGTACTAGGTAAAAGCTCCCAAGTTATTCTAATATACATTCAAGATTGAGAATCTCTAACATAGGATTTTTTTAAATAATATTCCTTGGACCAGGATAATAGACATTATTTTGGATAATAGTGAACCACTCTGTAAGGAGATTCACATACTACTTGTTATGTTCTGAATGTATCTCCCCAAAATTTGTATATCAAAGCCCTAACTACCAACAGAATGGTATTTACAGATGGAGCCTTTAGGTGGTAGATAGAGTTAGATGAGGTCATGAGAGCAGGGCCTCCATGAAGAGATTACTACCCTTCTAAGAGACACCAGAAACCTTGCTTTCTCTCCCTTTCCACATCCCCACAAAAAAGAAATCATATGAACACAGAGAAGAATAATGACCATCTACAAGCCAAGAGAAGAAGCCTCAGAATGAAACGATATACTTGTACCTTGATCTTGAACTTCTTGGCCTCCAGAACATGAGAAATAAATATATTTCATTTAAGCCATCCAACCTATAGCATTTTATTTTGGAAGCCCAATCTGACTAATATACACCAGTTCTCTTCAAAACTCCTCAGTCCTACTTCTCACTACAGCACTTTCCATACACACACATGCATACACACACGCACTCATTTTGTCTCACTTTTTGCCTGTAATGTATTTTTAACATATAGGTAACATGTAATTTATCATCCAAACCAGACACTTTTGAAAGTAAGAAGTTATATTAATACCATTTTCTTCTTGTTGATGAATTTAGTTTGAATATCCATGTGTCTCTCTGTTGAATATAAAGCTAGAGTTTAAGAGAACTTTGGTCTAAGTTTGTTCTGCTACTTAACTGGTGTGGACACTGGCTGAATCACTTCACCTCTCTNTTAGTTTGAATATCCATGTGTCTCTCTGTTGAATATAAAGCTAGAGTTTAAGAGAACTTTGGTCTAAGTTTGTTCTGCTACTTAACTGGTGTGGACACTGGCTGAATCACTTCACCTCTCTGAATGTCACTTTCCCTTCATAAATGAGAGAATCAATACAGCCGCTTTTGTAAGGTCTTCTCTTCTGGGGCAAGAGTCACACAACCATTCATAAGACAGAGGTTCTGATCCATTTTATAAAATTTATTAAGTCTGAGTGAACTCTGGGAGATGGTGATGCCTGGCGTGCTGCAGTTCATGGGGTCACGAAGAGTCAGACACGACTGAGCGACTGAACTGAACTGAAGCTTACCCAAAATGCCAATATCTTGGACTCTCCTCTTCTCCCCAAATTGTTCAATCATCCAAAAACTTCTAACAAGCAGCCAGGATTAAAAGCTGAGATATTTTACAAATTTTTTACCACTGAGGATACAGACTCAGTTGAAGTCATTTGCTCTAGATCACATACATCTCAAGCAGCAAAACCAGAGCACAAACTCTGGTGGTCTAGCTGCAAAATGCCTTCTACTATATGCAGTACAAGAACTCCCACACATTATCAGGTGCCTGGTACTGTTTCCAGAGCTTTGGCTGCTCATACTGGAAAATTTCCTTGGCTGATCAATCACACTCACCTATCAGCTGCTGCAGGTGTCAAGCACAGAAACTGGTTTCACTGTGAAGCTGAGATGAGGACATTTTTTCATCTGAGCCCAGTAGGATATACTGATCTTCTATATCTGCAGTTGAAAGGAGAATAAGATGCACAGAGATTAATTATGAATTATAAACAGGAATGTTTATAGATATATAAATGCTCTGGCTTGCATTTCCACATAAAAACTTTCTGGTACAATTCTGATTAATGTTATATTCTTGACTGTTCTTCAATTACTGAAACACGCAGATTTCTGTCTACATGTACTATTAACTGTCATCTGAGCTTCCCACTCAGTCCAGCTGATAATTACACATTCTGGAAGCTGCCACAACCAATTAAATTGACAGGCTTCACTGATTCAGTTAGAAATGAAGGCTGTTTGAATCTGTTTTTGTGGTATCTCAGTATACCTGGGTATGGCATAAGCCCTCTTGGAGGAGGTCACCATTAACCCCACCATAGAACCACCAGAACTCACACAGACTGGGGAAATAGACACTTAGAGGGCACAAACAAAATCTTGTGCACACCAGGATCCAGGAGAAAGGGGCAGTGACTCCACAAGAAACTGACCCAGACATGCCATGAGTGTCCAGGAATCTCCAGCAGAGGCGTGGGTTGATGGTGGCCTGCTTCAGTGCCTGCTTTAGGTTCAGAGGCACTGAGTGCAGCAGTGCATGCCTGGGACCTTTTGAAGGAGGTCACCATTATCTTCATTACATCCACCATAATTTGGCCTCAGGTCAAACAACAGGGAGGGAACACAGCCCCTCCCCATAGAAAATTTGATTAAAGATTTACTGAAGCCTAATAACACAGATCTCCAGGTGATGCCGTTGCACCCTCAAGGTGGAGAACCAGTGCCAGTTGCAGCTTTAGTTTGAGAAGCTTCACCTACCTCATGAAGTAGGTTGGCTGTTGCAGCATTTCACAGATGAGCAAACAAGTTAAGGGAGGTGGAGTGTGCTCGAGTCCCTCTGTGAGCAAGTCCCGTGGCGAGGTGGCCAGTCCAGCCTGAGCACTCTGACCCTGGAGCCCCGCTGTCTTCTCCTGCCTTCTTTAGGAGGAAGCAAGTCAGTGTCACTGAACTGCATTCTGTCGCCCTTCAACCCACAGGACTCGGTTCGAGGCAGGTCAGTATCAAAGGAGTCTCTTAAAGAATGATGACCTAGAGTCCTCAGCATTCGAATCTTTTGTGGAGACTGCAGAGATTGTGGAGCAGAGATAAGCTATCTTTGATGTGCCCTGTCTGAATTCCTCCTGCTCCATTGGAACCACAAGACATAATCAACAATCCTTGTTTAGAGACACAGCATCGCGCCGCCCACACTGGAGACCTTCGCCTCGCCCTGCCGNTAGCTTTGTTCATAGTGATGCTTTCTAAGGCCCACTTGACTTCACTTTCCAAGATGTCTGGCTCCAGATGAGTGATCACACCATCATGATTATCTGAATTGTAAAGATCTTTTTTGTACAGTTCTTCTGGGTATTCTTGCCATCTCTGCTTAATATCTTCTGCTTCTGTTAGTGTTTAGTGAAGTCACTCAGTCGTGTCCAACTCTTTGTGACCCCATGGACTGTAGCCCACCAGGCTCCCCCATCCATGGAATTTTCTAGGCAAGAGTACTGGAGTGGGTTGCCATTTCCTTCTCCAGGGGATCTTCACGACCCAGGAATCAAACCCGGGTCTCCCACATTGCGGGCAGACGCTTTACCGTCTGAGCCACCTTAGGTCCATACCATTTCTGTCTTTATCGAGCCCGTCTTTTTATGAAATGTTCCCTTGGTATCTCTGATTTTCTTGAAGAGATCTCTAGTCTTTTCCATTCTGTTGTTTTCCTCTATTTCTTTGCGTTGATCACTGAAGAAGGCTTTCTTATCTCTTCTTGCTATTCTTTGGAACTCTGCATTCAGATGCTTATATCTTTCCTTTTCTCCTTGGCTTTTCGCTTCTCTTCTTTTCACAGCTATTTGTAAGACTTCCCCAGACAGCCATTTTGCTTTTTTGCATTTCTTTTCCATGGGGATGGTCTTGATCCCTGTCTCCTGTACAATGTCACAAACCTCATTCCATAGTTCGTCAGGCACTCTATCTATCAGATCTAGGCCCTTAAATCTATTTCTCACTTCCACTGTATAATCATAAGGGATTTGATTTANTCCCCAGACAGCCATTTTGCTTTTTTGCATTTCTTTTCCATGGGGATGGTCTTGATCCCTGTCTCCTGTACAATGTCACAAACCTCATTCCATAGTTCGTCAGGCACTCTATCTATCAGATCTAGGCCCTTAAATCTATTTCTCACTTCCACTGTATAATCATAAGGGATTTGATTTAGGTCATACCTGAATGGTCTAGCAGTTTTCCCTGCTTTCTTCAATTTAAGTCGGAATTTGGTACTAATGCATATGTATGGCATTTAGAAAGATGGCAACGATAACCCTGTGTTGCAGATAGCAAGAGAGACACAGATGTATAGAATAGTCTTTTGGACTCTGTGGGAGAGGGCGAGGGTGGGATGATTTGGGAGAATGGCATTGAAACATGTATATTATCATATGTGAAACAGATCACCAGTCCAGGTTCGAAGCATGATACAGGATGCTCGGGGGCTGGTGCACTGGGATGACCCAGATGGAGGGTATAGGGAGAGAGGTGGGAGGGAGACTGAGGATGGGGAACAGGAGTACACCGTGGCAGATTCATGTCGATATATGGCAAAACCGATACAGTATTGTAAAGCAACTAGCCTCCAATTAAAAGTAAATAAGTAAAATAAAAACTTTGTGGATGTGAATTACTCAGCTCAAAGTGGCTCTGCCTCACTCTGGCTTTGATAAACAGTGGTCTCGCCCTGGCCACACCCCGGATTTGATAGACAGTGGTCTCGCCCTGCCCACAGATCCTACCCACTCACGTGACCTCTTCCTTAACCAATCACAAGCCCAGACACTGACCCCACCCAACAGACCCCATTATCTGTCCAGTCTAGAGCCCACACCCAGAACCCCTGCCATTTGGCCCAGAGACCGCCTCCGGCTGGCCACATCGTCCCCCATGAGAAGGTGCCGAGACCGTTGCCGCCCGCGCCCCTGTCCCTGCCCTCGCCGATTCCTGCCCCACAGACGCCTCATCCCAGCTGCCATTCCCTGGGTCGGGGAGTGGCCCGCCATACTGCCCACATCGCCCTCACAGGTGCGTCAGAACTACCACCCCGAGTGTGAGGCTGCGCTCAACAACCTCGCCACCCTCGAGTTCCACGCCTCCTTCCAGTGCCTGGCCGTGTCCTTCTACCTCGACCATGATGATGTGGCCTTGAAGCATTTCTCCCGCTTCTTCCTGCTCCGCTGCCTCGAGCACAGCAAGACAGCCCAGAGCCTGATGTTCCTGCAGATCCAGCGTGGGAGCCGCATCTGCTTCGTTGACATGAGAAAGCCTGAGACCCAAAAGTGGGAGAGCGGACTCCAGGCCATCCAAGACACCCTGGACCTGGAAAAGTGCATCAACCAGAGCCTGCTCGACCTGCACCAACTGGCCACCAACAGCAGCGACGCCCACCTGTGCCACTTCCTGGGGACCGGCTACCTGGACCAGAAGGTCGAGTCCATGAAGGAGCTGGGGAACCAACTCAGCAACCTGAGCAACGTGGGGTTCCAGGAATGTGCCCTGGCAGAGTACTTCTTTGACAAGCTCAGCCTGGGTGACGGCAACAAGAAGGACTGAGCCTGGACTGGACTTTCCCCCGAGTCCTGCCATGCAGACTGCAGTATCGCCTTTGCAGAATAAGTTCATTTAAGTTTTCCTTCTTTCAGTGTTGCCAGTTCTTGCAATAAATCGCTTCCTAAAGAAATAAAGGTCCCTTGTTGATTCATGCATGCAAAGCCTTAACCTTTCAAGTTTTAAAACAGGTATCCAGGAGTCTCTTGAGCTACCAATGCCTTGTCCACAGGCCGCTCAAGATCTGCACAGAGGGAGGGAAGAAGGCGACCCATGGGACCCTGAACAATACAAAATGTACCTTCCCCTAATAAACAATGTGGTATATGGGGTGGGCGTGGGTGAGGTGAGGCCCTGGTGAATGTGGGTGCCTGTGAGTAGACAATACATAAAAATATGGCCTGAACATCACAACTGGGGTTGATCTCCAGAAATAGTGAAGGGAAAGGGATTGGGAAGGGAATGAAATCAAGGGGTCTTCATTTTGTTTGAAGCAGACTTCTGGGTAGCAAGATGGGGGCCCTGGATGCCGACATAGCAGAGTCTCTCTCTGACAAGCTCACCCTGGGCTTCAGTGACGATCTAAGTGTAGCAGGGCTGGCTTTCCTAGAGACACACTTCCTGTGGTCACTACTGTTGAGAATGGATGCTGCCCTTAGAAAACATCCATGTGTGATTTTTTTAATTGAACGGTACCACCCTGTGATAAAGTAGCATGATACCACTCAAAACTTACCTCAATATAAGGGCTAAAAAATATGAGAAAAAAAATGTCTGATTCACTGATATGGCAGGAAACATTCCTTTCTCAACATATTCATATAGAGTATGTCAAATACCTAAGACTAATTATGAAATAGCATTGCCGATCATCATACTTTAAGTATGACCATCTCAAGAAAATTAAAGAACTAACTTCTTCACAGTACTTTTTTCACAAACCAGACTGTTCGGAATCACTCTTATAAACCTCTAGTGTACCTGGGCTGGAAATATGAAATTTTTAAAAACCCATCTTCCCAGGTTATATTTATGACTGGAGCAGGATTGCAAGATGCTTTCTTAATATTACAAAGGGGACCAACAAGTAGCTTTTTTTTTCCCTTCTAACAGTAAATGTAAGACTTGAGAAAGCACTTATGTACCTCCATATTTGCTGGTATGTAATTCTGCAGTTTTATTTTTCCAGTCAGATGGGGAAAGCATGGCTCATGAACTTTTGTTGACTGAAGTGCACTGTTCTTCAGAGCTATAGCTCACATAACCGCCAATTTACATGAAATGGTCCCTTGGCGACATTCACTCCTACAATGCAAGACACTTTGAGAGCAAAGTTCTCATCTTTGAAACTGCTTTGCCTTTCCAGTTATAAATACAAAAATTTCAAAGCACATTTAAAGGTACTGTGGTATTATTTCATTTAACTAAGAGTTCTGTTATATAGATCCACACTGAAATATTTATGCATAAAATATCTTAGCATTTCTTCAATAATGGGTGAGGAAACATTGCCAGGAGTCAGTAACTGTTGAAGGTGGGAGATGGTTTAACTGAGCAGGACACTGTGGGTCCTTTCTAGGAGAGACCCCTGCCCCATATCCTCTGCCTTAGCTCCTCTCTGAAGTACCTAAATAATGATACCTTTATGTACATTTCCTGAGTTGTTTTACGGATGTTAAAACCATCACCAGAGAATTCTCTGGCAGGCCAGTGGTTAGGACTTGGGGCTTTTATTGCCAGGGGCCCAGGTCCAGGCCCTGGTCACCTGGTTGGAGAAGGAAGATCTCTCAAGCCACATGGCACGGTCAAAATAATGTTTTGTTTTGTTTTGTTTTTTAATTAACCACCACCAAACGGAAGAAGTTTAACTACTTGATGATCTGAGCATGTACCTCGCTCCAGACTTACTGGTGCCTAAGGATTGATAATGTTGACCCCAGTGACATCGCCCTGGTACCTTACCATCAATCAATCAAAGAACTAGGCACAAGCTGATCACATACCCTGAGATGCCCCTTCCTCAACTTGCCTTTCAAAATGCTTTAGAAACCTATCAGGGAGTTTGGGTGTTTTGAGCATTAGCTACCCTGAATTCCTTGCTTGGTTCCCTGCGGTAAATGCTGCATTTCTTTGCACCAAAACTCAGAGTCAACAGATTAGCTTTACTGCATGAGGGCGAGTGGACCCAAGTTTGGATTGGTAACAATGGGAATATGGGAATTTATTGTAATATTCTGTCTACTTTTGTATACATTTGAAACTGACCACAATCTAGAGATAACTCATACCTTCCAAAGAACACCAGTATAGTTTTGTTACAAAGTATTGCAAAAACAGTAATTTTAATGGTTTAATGTGAGATTTACAGCACTGTTTTAAGGTACATCTTGTTTATAATAATAAGCAAAATAACTTGAATAAAATCTAGTTAGTTCTCCTTCACATTCATACATCTCGTAAGAGATGAGTTTCTAGTATTTATACCATTTTTATAATATATTCTAGAACCTTCTGTGGTAACATTTTTTAGTACTTATATACCAATGTTCTTGGATAACTTAACCTTGAGAAAGTATTTTTCATTCCTGACAAAACCAATGCACAAATCTTTCACTGCATGCGAAGAGATATGAAGAAAATAGGACAACGTGTAGGACAATGTGTAGTTTTGTTTTTATGTATAAGAAACACATGGTTGTGCTTTTTTTTGAAATTGTGGATTGACAATATGAAAACATTATTTATATTTAACTTCCAAAATTAACTTTACTCAAAAAAAATTCCCTTTGGCAATTAAGATGTCAAAAGCAGATGAAAGGCAATGATTTGATGTCCCATTTACAAAATGTAGCTTTACAAGTTATTACATTGAAGAACTAATCTAATGTGTATGTCATGGCCACTTGAACTATTTCCCAGTTTCACAAAGCAACAAGTTTATTCAGCACCCCTGATTAAAAGGATTAGCACCGATTTTGGAAACACTGAAATATGATTTGAAGCTTGTTTCCTAACATGGAGGAGTCTACAAAATGTGTTGTTTCTAAACTGTAAACATGATTAAGGGATCCAAATGATGACATGTAAATCATGATTTCAGACCCTCAACAGTTTTTCTCCCATGTAAGTATCTCTTCTCTCCTCAGAGACAGTATTATTACTGAGGGCCCTCAACCACCACTGCCACCATCTCCTCCATCCCTTCCTCTCCCCCGGCAGACACACTCACGTGACATTTTCCCACATAATCCCAGACCAGAAGTTAGGATTCTACAGCATAGTTTGATGGTGATGTCTGAAGAGAGCGGGGGCACTTGATACCAAGGCTTTGGTATGTGATCCATTAGTGTGGCTCACTTCCAGCACTCTGGGCCCACAGATTTACAGCTACTTTCACATAAGCCCTTAATTATCTCATTCTTTACCTACTGTTCACAGTCTTTTGTAGGTTTTTAAAACACTGTATATTATTAATCACTTTCATCAGAACACAGCAATGTAACATATGAAATACCACCCACTGTCCAATCAGTATTTCAGATGACATTAATAGCACCAAATTGATTTTTATCCTATTTGGTACTTTTCTCTCTTTGCTGACTTAAAGATCATGCCGGAAACCCCTCCGCCCCCACCTTAATTGTCTTGCAAACTCTTAGATTCCCATGAGTTCATCTAATACTTTATTAACCTCATCAATATGTTGAGGCTATACACCCGATTGGTGAAACATGTCCTCCACATCCAGTCTCTACTTTGTAAAGTATGCACCGGTGCCTTTCATTTGACCTAAACTACTTTTTCAACCTCCAAAGAGTGACTGTTCATCCTGGAATTTTAAAAGACACATTTACGTTAATTTTCTCTATATACATTCACATTTTATACGCTTCAATCTCACATTCTTGTTAGTATCTGCTTTTGAAGACTGAAGAGTTCTTTCTCAGAAAATTTCCCTCAGTCAAGTTCTCCAGCCCCTCAACTATATAAACTGCTATCACTGAAAATGTTTCCAGTACTGCTAATGTTCCACCTGTCCTCTGTAGCCAGAGCTGAACAAGGAAATCTGCGTGTTAAAAAAAAGATCAGTGTGGATTTCTGCTGGGTGCCATGACATTTCAGAGCGTATACCGGGAGACTGTTACTGCCTTTCTCAGACTGCCCCCAAAACCAGAGCATATGATTGCATTCATTGGTTGGTTGTTAAACCATTCATTTTGTAAAAATAATAATTAGCTAATAATTACTGTCTGCCATGCCTGGTTGGGGTACTGTTGGTACAATGGTGACTGTGCCCTCATGGCAATCACAATATGCATAGTCTCTCTCTTCCTAAAAGGAAATTTAATTTGGCTAACACTGAAAAACATGTAAATCCAGTTTGAACATCTGGAAGCTTACGGTTCATGAACTGCTGAAGCCTGGCTTGAAGAATTTTGAGGATTACTTTGCTAGAGTGTGAGATAAGTAAAATTGTGTGGTAGTTTGAACATTTTTTGGCATCGCCTTTCTTTGGGATTGGAATGAAAACTGACCTTTTCCAGTCCTGTGGCCACTGCTGAGTTTTCCAAATTTGCTGGCCTATTGAGTGCAGCACTTTCACAGCATCATCTTTTAGGATTTGAAATAGCTCAACTGGAATTCCATCACCTCCACTAGCTTTGTTCATAGTGATGCTTCCTAAGGCCCACTTGACTTCACATTCCAGGACAACCGGCTCTAGGTGAGTGATCACACCATTGTGGTTATCTGGGTCATGAAGATCTTTTTTGTATAGTTCTTCTGTGTATTCTTGCCACCTCTTCTAAATATCTTCTGCTTATGTTAGGTCCATACCAGTGCGTTTCTGTCTTTCACTGTGCCCATCTTTGCATGAAATGTTTCCTTGGTATCTCTAATTTTCTTGAAGAGAGCTCTAGTCTTCCTCATTCTGTTGTTTTCCTATATTTCTTTGCATTGATCCCTGAGGAAGGCTTTCTTATCTCTCCTTGCTATTCTTTGGAACTCTGCATTCAGATGGGTATATCTTTCCTTTTTTCCTTTGCCTTTAGCTTCTCTTCTTTTCTCAGCTATTTGTAAGGCCTCCTCAGACAGCCATTTTGCCTTTTTGCATTTCTTTTTCTTGGGGATGGTCTTGATCCCTGCCTCCTGTCCAATGTCATGAACCTCCGTCCATAGTTCTTCAGGCACTCTATCAGATCTAATCCCTTGAATCTATTTCTCACTTCTATTGTAAAATTGTAAGGGATCTGACTTAGGTCATACCTGGATGGTCTAGTGGTTTTCCCTCCTTTTTTCAACTGAAGTCTGAATTTTGAAATACGCAGTCATGATCTGAGCCACAGTCAGCTCCTGGTCTTGTTTTTTTTTCTGACTGTATACAGCTTCTCCATCTTTGGCTGCAAAGAATATAATCAATCTGATTTTGCTATTGACCATCTGGTGATGTCCATGTGTAGGGTCTTCTCTCGTGTTGTTGGAAGAGGGTGCTTGCTATGACCAGTGTGTTCTGTTGGCAAAAGTCTATTAGCCTTTGCCCTGTTTCATTTTGTACTCCAAGGCCAAATTTGCCTGTTACTCCAGGTAGCTCTTGACTTCCTAACTTTTGCATTCCAGTCCCCTGTAATGAAAAGGACATCTTTTTGGGGTGTTTGTTCTAGAAGGTCTTGTAGGTCTTCACGGAACAGTTCAACTTCAGCTACTTCACCATCACTGGTTGTGGCACAGACTTGGATAACTGTGATATTGAATGGTTTGCCTTGGAAACAAACAGAGATCATTCTGTCGTTTTTGAGACTGCACCCAAGAACTGCATGTTGGACTCTCTTGTTGACTCTGAGGGCTACTCCATTTCTTCTAAGGGATTCTTGCCCACAGTACTAGATATAATGGTCATCTGAGTTAACTTCACCCATTTCGGTCCATTTTAGTTTGCTGACTCCTAAAATGTCGATGTTCAGTCTTGCCATCTCCTGTTTGACCACTTCCAATTTACCTTGATTCATGGATCTAACATTCCAGGTTCCTATGCAATACTGTTCTTTACAGCATCAGACTTTACTTCCATCACCAGTCCCATCCACAACTGGGTGTTGTTCTTGCTTTGGCTCTGTCTCTTCATTCTTTCTGGAGTTACTTCTCCACTCTTCTCCAGTAACATATTGGGCACCTACCTACCGACCTGGGGAGTTCATCTTTCAGTGTCCTATCTTTTTGCCTCTTCATACCTTTCATGGGGTTCTCAAGGCAAGGATACTGAAGTGATTTGCCATTCCCTTCTCCAGTGGACCACATTTTGTCAGAACTCTCCGCCATGACCCGTCCGCCTTGGGTGGCCCTACACGGCATGGCTCATAGTTTCATTGAGTTAGATAAGGTCGGGGTCCATGTGATCAGTTTGATTAGTTTTCTGTGACTGTGGTTTTCAGTCTGTCTGCCCTCTGATGGATAAGGTAAGAGGCTTCTGTAAGCTTCCTGATGGCATAGAGTGACTGGGGGAAACTGGGTCTTGTTCTGATGGACGGGGCCATGCTCAGTACATCTTTAATCCAGTTTTCTGTTGATGGGCAGGGCCGTGTTCCCTCCCTGTTGTTTGACCTGAGAGCAAACTATGGTGGAGGTAATGAAGATAATGGCAACCTCCTTCCAAAGGTCCCCGGCACTGCTGCACTCATACACTACATCGTAACATCGTCTTTACGCCTTCATCTGTAGATGGGCACTGGAGTTGCTTTGGTATCTTGGCTATCACAAGCAATGCTACTATGAACAAGGGGGTGCATATATCTCTTCAAAGTGGTGTTTTTATTTTTCTTTCCCCGATATACACTTAAAAGTGGAATTGCTAGGTCATATGGTAGCTCTGTGTTTAGTTCTCTGAGAAACCTCCATACTGTTTTCCATAGTGGCTTCACCAATTTCCATTCCAACCAACAGTGTAAAAAAGGGGTCTCTTTCCGCCACATCTTCTCCAACATTTATTATTTGTGTTCTTTTTGATGTCAGGGGTGAGGTGATATCTCATTGTGGTTTTGCTCTGCATCTCCCTGATGATTAATGATGTTGAACATCTTTTGCTATACCTGTCAGCCATCTCCACCATATGCTACTTTATACAAGAAACTTATCGTACCTCCTCTGTAAAGAACCAATGCCAAATAACTGGCACCTAGGAAATACTTTTTTCTTTGCATGTAGAATACAGGGTCATGCTGCTCCTTGAGCTTACTGGTTTTCATGGTAACTGAGTCTTAAGACACTACATAAAGGTAAACTTATCCTCTTCAACAGATTTGCACTCAAGCACTTGCTGAAGCGAATTAGGACGAGAAAAGTGATTTTAACAGGTACCGATTTGCAATGGCTCACAGCCACTATATTTATAACTGACAGTAACCAAATTCTGGCTGCTATCATTCCATACAGGGGAACCACATTTGTAAAATACCTAGGGCTGAAACTCGCGTAGGGGGTTGCCCTAGGCAATTTTGCTGCAGTAAAGCTGTCTAACACGCAACCTCAAAAGCACATTCGCAGGTCTGCAGAATGACATTTGCAGGAGTCAGCTTCTACCTGCTAGGCTTGGCTATAGGTTGAGTTTGGTTGAGCTAGATTCCCTTCTGTTCTACATGTCTCATTTCTCTGCAACCTGCCTAGGACATGTTCTTCAAATGGTGGATGGAAGAAACATAAGAGGCCATGCCCAACCATGCAAGCACATGTACATCTTTTGGTCAACCTTGACAAACCTTAGGTCTTCTCGTATATCATTGACCAAAACAATTGGCTTGGAACACCCCAAGTCAGAGGAGAGAGGAGTATTTACCACCATCAATGAAGCCAAGATTAGGACAGGGAAGGAAGAAAGAATTTTGAGTCAATAATGCAATCTACCACAAGGAAAGGGAATTCTTGGAGTGGCAAGGAGAAGGTGAATGGTAAGAGTCCAATCTCAGTCCATCTTGGGTCTCCAAACAGGCGGCAGGACTAGACTGACTTATGGTTTGGATGACTGTTATGACACACAGCAACATCAATAAGTTACTCAGACTGGGCAATTATGCAATAAACACAGATGACAATTCAGACTTTAAAAACCAATGACAGCTTAAAGAAAAATCTGGTGACAGCTTTTGTTCATGCCACAGATCTAGTTTGAATAAACCAAGGGATCACAAAAAGCAAGCATTTGAAAATGTAGATGTTGTTAGGCTTCCATCTAGTGGCCAACAAGAGCATCTGCTCAAGATGGATGCTGAATAAAGCATGTGAAAGGCAGACCAAAAGTGAAAACGAACAAAAATGCCCTATACATTTAGTATGGGTGAGGCTGAAAAGTCAAATTCAATGGATGTTAAAAGACAGAGTCTTTATAGGCCAGAACTTGTTTCTCAAGGATTTCCTTCTTCTGTAGTATACCTAGAACAGTTGCACACACAGAAATTAACAAGTAATTACTGATGGATTCAATAATAGGGCTTAGTACTTGCCAGCGGCTGGAGGGAAGGGGACTGGGAAGTGACTGCTAATGGGTATGAATGGGTACATGGCTTCCCTGGTGGCTCAGATGGTAAAGCATCTCTCTGCAATGTGAGAGACCCGGGTTTGATCCCTGGGTTGGGAGGATCCCCTGGAGAAGGGAAATGGCAGCCCACTGCAGTACTCTTGTCTGGAAAATCCCATGGGCGGAGGAGCCTGGTAGGCTACAGCCCATGGTCTTGCGAAGAGTCAGACACGACTGAGTGACTTCACGTCACTTCATTTCATTGATGGATTCAATTTTACCAGTTTCCTTTTCCCATAAGGAGTCTTCAATCCTTTTTTTTCTGAATGTTTTATTCATCTTTTTCTACTGCTGGGTGGTAGAAAAGAAGCCATCATTAACTTGAAAATTTCCTTCCTTCAATATTGCCAAGTGATGAAAGTAGTAACATTTCTTGACAAATGAGCTGCACAGCCTACTCTGAATTTCATCTCTGTTGCACAGTCTGATCTTTGGCTGACACACTGCTCCTTTACAAAAAAAAAAAAAAGACAGCCTTATCAAGATATGATTGCATACCATATGGTTCCAAGTATACCACTCAATGTTTTTTAGTACATTCGAAGAGTAATGCAATGGGACTACATCATTTCAAGGCATTTTCATTATCCCCCAAAGAAGCCATGTACCCATTCATACCCATTAGCAGTCACTCCCCATTCCCCTTCCCTCCAGCCCCTGGCAAATACTAATCTACATTTTTTTCTCTATAGGTTTGTCCATTCTAGACATTTCCCATAAACAGAACTGTGCCATATACAGGCTTCTGATACAGATTAAAATAAAAATTTAAAAACATATCAAGGAAAATCTAGAAAGGAGATGTATCATGCTTCAAGGGCAATCTTAGCATGAAGGTTGGATGTCCATCTTTTTCCCTAGGGGCAGGAAGTTGGATAACTGACGAGAAGGACATATGATTCTGAATTGGCTCTTTTTGTCCAGTCACTTGCTTCCAGGCACAAAGGTCATTCAAAGGACCAAGCCTTGGGTGGTCACCTCAATTTACCTCAGCCCAGAGCCTAAAAGGAACTCTCAGTCTGTCCCAGGTCTTTGTTTCAGTATCTTTCATCATCACACAGTAGAAAGAGTTCTCACTTAGACGCCTATTTCAAACGGCCAGTTCAACCACAGACCCTAAAGTTGACCCACTGGTCTCTCCCTGGGGCCAGCCCCCAATAATAGTAGACATGCTCCTCAACATCTTAGCTTTGTCCCAGGTTATAAGACACTGCTTGGCTTGCAACAAACTCTTCCCTCTGCTTTAGATTTCTTTTGTTCCTCATTCTTTCCATTTCTTAAGGTGGGAAGTTCGATAATTTCAGACTTCTTTTTGTTAATATAGGCGTTTGGTTCTTATACATTTCCATCTAAGCACTGATTTAGCCACATCTCACACATGTTCATATGCTGGATTTTACTTACTGCCTGCCAAGTCACTCCCGTCGTGTCTGACTCTTTGTGACCCTATGGACTGTAGCCCTCCAGGCTCCTCTGCCCATGGGTCCATTCCAAATAATTTTAATACACTCATTCTTCTTTGACTTTTGGATTGTGTAGAAGTATATTGTATTATTAGCTTTCAAATATTTGGGGATTTATCAAATATCTTACTGTTAACGATTTCTAGTTCAATCCCACTGTGGTCAGAGAACATATCTTGCATGATTTAAATCCGTTAAAATTTACAGAGACCTGTTGTGTGGCCCAGAATTTAGTCTTTCTCAGTAATTGCTCCATGTATACTCAAAAGTGACATGATTCTAAAGAAAACGTTTCTAAAGATCCCCTCTCTTATGTGTCTATGATTTTTCTTCACATGCGTATTATTTCTTTTTCTTCCTCTTTCTTCTCCTTAGTCTAGGAAGTATTACTCCACTGATTGAATACAGAGAGAAAACTATGTGGTTTTTAAGCCATGCACATGTATTAGCTTTTTTAAAAAGAAGCATTTTATTTTCAAGTAGTAAAAAGTGATACCTGACTCATACTGGCAGACTAGAAACAAAAACAATTATCTAAATGAGAAAGAATATAGAATATATATAAGAATATATATTGATAAGAATATAGTTAGCAAACCAGAGATTTTAAGGCATGCCTGAAAGATGCTCCTTTACAAAAAAAAAAAAAAGACAGCCTTATCAAGATATGATTGCATACCATATGGTTCCAAGTATACCACTCAATGTTTTTTAGTACATTCGAAGAGTAATGCAATGGGACTACATCATTTCAAGGCATTTTCATTATCCCCCAAAGAAGCCATGTACCCATTCATACCCATTAGCAGTCACTCCCCATTCCCCTTCCCTCCAGCCCCTGGCAAATACTAATCTACATTTTTTTCTCTATAGGTTTGTCCATTCTAGACATTTCCCATAAACAGAACTGTGCCATATACAGGCTTCTGATACAGATTAAAATAAAAATTTAAAAACATATCAAGGAAAATCTAGAAAGGAGATGTATCATGCTTCAAGGGCAATCTTAGCATGAAGGTTGGATGTCCATCTTTTTCCCTAGGGGCAGGAAGTTGGATAACTGACGAGAAGGACATATGATTCTGAATTGGCTCTTTTTGTCCAGTCACTTGCTTCCAGGCACAAAGGTCATTCAAAGGACCAAGCCTTGGGTGGTCACCTCAATTTACCTCAGCCCAGAGCCTAAAAGGAACTCTCAGTCTGTCCCAGGTCTTTGTTTCAGTATCTTTCATCATCACACAGTAGAAAGAGTTCTCACTTAGACGCCTATTTCAAACGGCCAGTTCAACCACAGACCCTAAAGTTGACCCACTGGTCTCTCCCTGGGGCCAGCCCCCAATAATAGTAGACATGCTCCTCAACATCTTAGCTTTGTCCCAGGTTATAAGACACTGCTTGGCTTGCAACAAACTCTTCCCTCTGCTTTAGATTTCTTTTGTTCCTCATTCTTTCCATTTCTTAAGGTGGGAAGTTCGATAATTTCAGACTTCTTTTTGTTAATATAGGCGTTTGGTTCTTATACATTTCCATCTAAGCACTGATTTAGCCACATCTCACACATGTTCATATGCTGGATTTTACTTACTGCCTGCCAAGTCACTCCCGTCGTGTCTGACTCTTTGTGACCCTATGGACTGTAGCCCTCCAGGCTCCTCTGCCCATGGGTCCATTCCAAATAATTTTAATACACTCATTCTTCTTTGACTTTTGGATTGTGTAGAAGTATATTGTATTATTAGCTTTCAAATATTTGGGGATTTATCAAATATCTTACTGTTAACGATTTCTAGTTCAATCCCACTGTGGTCAGAGAACATATCTTGCATGATTTAAATCCGTTAAAATTTACAGAGACCTGTTGTGTGGCCCAGAATTTAGTCTTTCTCAGTAATTGCTCCATGTATACTCAAAAGTGACATGATTCTAAAGAAAACGTTTCTAAAGATCCCCTCTCTTATGTGTCTATGATTTTTCTTCACATGCGTATTATTTCTTTTTCTTCCTCTTTCTTCTCCTTAGTCTAGGAAGTATTACTCCACTGATTGAATACAGAGAGAAAACTATGTGGTTTTTAAGCCATGCACATGTATTAGCTTTTTTAAAAAGAAGCATTTTATTTTCAAGTAGTAAAAAGTGATACCTGACTCATACTGGCAGACTAGAAACAAAAACAATTATCTAAATGAGAAAGAATATAGAATATATATAAGAATATATATTGATAAGAATATAGTTAGCAAACCAGAGATTTTAAGGCATGCCTGAAAGATAAAACCATGATATGCTTTCACAATTATAAAACCAGAGAATTGAAAGTAACTGCAGCAGACTACTGGGAGATCAAGATAGCAAAGGAGGAGGACGCTGAGCTTACCTCCACTATATCTACACATGGAGTAATTTATCACTGAAAACAAAACGGAGACTGACAGGAAGGCTCTTCTATTCTACAGTGAAAACTGGAAGAAAGATACACATAGGAAGGGAGGGAGGGAGGAAGGAGAAGCAATAGGATTGGGACCTGTGCTCCTAGCAGGGAGCACAGACGAGGGAGATCACATGTGCTTGGGATCTTCCCTGGGGAGTGAGTGGCTCAAACCACATACTGGGCACCCCAGACCTGGGGTCTGATCCGGGGAAGATGAGTCCTCTCGTCTGGCTTGAAGACCAATAGCACTGGCAAGGGTGCTGTGAGAAACCTAGACCCCACTCATGTACACACTTGCTGGCTGTTAAAATAAGGCTGGGACTCCATCCAGTTTCCTGCAACCACCCTAGGGCATACCCCAGTCTACTCCAAGTGCATGCTCTGGCCCGTCTTGCTCCATCACACAGCTCCTCACTAAGGCAAAGGCTGCCATTGCTGAAGAGAGTGCACAGTTGTGGGGTATGGAGCTGGCTCAGACCCAGCACTACATCTAAATGTGGCAAGGGCAGCCAATGATGACACTCTAGGGAGGCAGCAGGTCAGGAATATCTGGAACCCAGACTGGGTGCTGAGATGAACTGAGCACAAACCCAGACCCACACACGGAACCCACTCTGGCCCCTCTTGCTCCAGCGCTGCTCCCTTCCAGGGTCAAAATGTTGATGCTGGGAGAAGGGAGAACATACATTTAGAGGAAACATAACCAGCTTAGATCCAACCCTCTAGGCTTCTGCTCCAGCACTTTGGGACTCAATCCCACCCCTAATAGAGTGGCATTTGCCACTCAGCATAGGAGAAGCCCCATCTCATACCTGGCTCTGACTCTAGCTCCTCCATCTCCAGCCCTACTGCCCACCAAGGTGATAGCTGCCAGGAAATCCTCGGGGAAGATATGATTCATGCTCACTTCAGATTCAGCTCTACCACCAAAGCTACTGAGCACACACACATTGTATAAGGATGCTCCCACCAAAGGAAACGCCTTCAAGAATGGGATTGGTAACTGTTTTACCTAATTTCATAGAGACAGACAAAGTTAAACAAAATGAGAAGATGAAGGAATTTATTTCACACACACACGAGAAGAAACTCTGAAAAAAATACTGAAACAGATAATTAATTTACCAGATAAAGAGTTCAAATAATTAGTAATAAGAATGCTAAGTGAACTAGGGAAAAAATAGATGAATATAGCAAGAATTTTAACAAGGAATTAGAAAATATAAAAAAAGAACCAGTCAGAGCTGAAGAATACAATAAGTTAAATAGAAAAAATAAAAAACACACTACGAGGGATTAACAGCAGACTAAGCGATACAGAAGCATGCATAAGTGATCTGAAAGATAAAATAATGAAAACCAGTCAATCAGAACAGCAACAACAACAAAAATCCAGTTCAAAAACTGAGAACTGAAGGGACCTCTAGGACAACAGCAAATAATACTAACATTTGTATTATAGAAGTCATAAAGGTGTATAGTTAATAAGAAAAAAACAGAGGTCAAAAATAAATTTGATAGATTTATGGATGAAAACTTCCCAAACCTGAAGGAAACTGTTATCCAGGCATAGGAAGCAGAGAAGGTCGAAAATAAAATGAAAGCAAAAAGACCTATACCAGAATGTATCATAATTAAAATGGCAAAAATTAAACAGAATTCTAAAGGCAACAAGAGAAAAATAGAATCATATACAAGGGAACACCCATAATGCTATCAGCTGACTGATAGCAGAAACTTTGCAAGCCAGAAGGTAGAGGCATGGTATTTTAAAGTGATTAAAGGGAAAACCCTATAACCTAAGATACCCTACCCAGCAAAATTATCATTCAGAATTGAAAAAGAGATAAGGAACTTTCCAGAGAAGCAAAAACTAAGAGTCCATCAATACTAAATCAATCCTAAAGAAAATGGTAAAGAAGCTCCTCTGCATAGAAAATCAAAGGCTACAAGAAGAACTAAGAATCTACAGAAAAGGAAAAACCCCACTAGTAAAGCCAAATATATAGTAAAAGCTATGGAGTAACCACTTAAATAAGCTAGTACGGATATTAAAAGACAAAAAATTGAAAAATCAACTGTAAATACAATAACAGTTAAGGCATAAATATGAAGATGTAAAGTATGACATCAAAAACACAAAATGTGAAGGAAGGGAGCTAAAATAATGAAGACCTTTTACAAAATGTTTGAATGTAAATGACTACCAGTTTAAAACAATTATAGTTATAAGTCACCAGATCTGAATCCCAAGGTAACCACAAATCAAAAACCTAAAACAGATTCACAAAAACTAGAGAGGATGGAACACAACTATGCCACTAAAGAAAATCATCCAATCATCAGGGAAGAAATTAAAAGAAGAAAAGAACAAAGGGTCACTAAAAAAATACCCAGAAAACAAATAACAAACTGGTAATAAGTACATACACATCAATGATCACTTTAAAGTTCAATGGACTTAATGATCCAATCTGAGGAAAAAAGGTGGATGACTGGATAGAAAAAAAAAATGACTGGATTAAAAAGAAAAAAAAGGCCATCTATACATCACCTACAAGAGACTTATTTCAGAGCTAAAGACAAGCATAGGCTTAAAGTGAAAGGATGGAAAAAGATTTCTCATGCAAATGGAAATAACAAAAAAGCAGAGGTGGCAATACTCACATTAGACAAAACAGACTTTAAAACAAAGTCTATAACAAAAGACAAAGAAGAGCATCATATAATGATAAAGGGATCAATACCAGAAGAGAATATAACATTTGTTATCATATTTGCCTCTATTATAGGAACATCTAAATATATAAAGCAAATAGACATAACAGGAGAAACAGACAATAGTACAATAATAGTAGGAACATTAACACCTCACTTATATCAATGGACAGATCATTCACACAGAAAATCAAACAAGGAAACAGTAGTCTTAAATGACACAATACACCAGTTGGACTTCATAGATATCTATAAGACATTCTATCCCCAAACAGCAGGATACATATTCAAGTGTACATGATATATTCTCCAGGTTGGATCACATACTAAGGCCACAAAACCAGTCTCAACAAGTATAGAAAGTATATCAAAGTATATCAAGCATTTTTTTCAGACCACAGTGGTATAATACCAGAAGTTAATTACAGGAAGAAAAATGGGAGAACACTACAAAAACCAGTGGGTCAATGAAGAAATCAAAGAGGATATTAGAAAATACCTCAAGACAAATGGCAATGTAAACACAACTTTCCAAAACCTGAGATAAGGGGACTTCTCTGGCAGTTCAGTGGCAAAGACTCTGTACTTCCAATGCAGGAGGTGTGGGTTCAAATCTGGTTGTGGAACTACTAGTAAGATCTCACATGCTGAATGGTATGGTCCCCTCTCCAAACCACCACCACCACCGCCAAAAAAAAAAAAAAAAAAAAAAAAACCACCCACAGAATAAACCCAAAATCTATGGGTCGCAACCATAGCAGTTCTAAGAGGGAACATTACAGTGATACAAGCATACCTCAAGAGACAAAAACCTCAAATGAACAACCTAACCCAACATCTATGGGAATTAGAAAAATAAGAACACAGTTAGTAGAAGGAAGGAAATTATAAACAGCAGAGAGAAAATAAGAGAGACTCAAAAACCAATAGAAAAGATCAATGAAACCAAGAGCTTTTTTTTCGAAAAGATAAAACCAAAATATTGATTATTCCAATCCAAGAATGTGGTATACCTCTCTATCTGTGTCATCTGTAATTTCTTTCATCAGTGTCTTATAGTTTTATGCATACAGGTCTTTTGCAAACTCTCTTTAGGTAAGCTTATTCCTAAGTATTTTATTATTTTTGTTGCAATGGTGAATGGGATTATTTTCTTAATTTCACTTTCTGACTTTTCTTTGTTAGTGTATAGGGGTGCAAAGGATTTCTGTGTATTAATTCTATACTCTGCCACTTTGCTATACTCAAGGATTAGGGCTAGTAACTTTCTGGTGTCATCTTTAGGGTTTTTTATGAAAGAATCATGTTACCTGGCAACAGTGAGAGTTTTACTTCTTCTTTTCCAATCTGGAGTCCTTTTCTTTCTTTCTCTTCTCTGATTGCTATGGCTAGGACTTCCCAAACTATGTTGACTAATAGTGGTGAGTGTGGGCACCCTTGTCTTAAATGACCATATTACTCAAAGCAATCTATAGATTCAATGCGATCCCGATCAAACTACCAATGGTATTCTTCACAGAACTAGAACAAATAATTTCAAAATTTGTATGGAAACACAAAAGTCCCCAAACAGCCAAAGCAATCTTAAGAAGAATGGAGTTGGGGGAATCCACTTCCTTGACTTCAGACCATATCATAAAGCTAGAGGCATTAGGACACTATGGTACTGGCACAAAAACAGCAATATGGACCAGTGTGTTCCAATGGTCTTCATTTGTACAGATAGAAAGCCCAGAGATAAATCCATGCACCTATGGGCACCTTATCTTCGACAAAGGAGGCAAAAACATACACCAGAGAAAAGACAGTCTCTTCAATGAGTGGTGCTGGGAAAACTGGACAATGTAAAAGAATGAGATTAGAACATTTCCACACCATATACAAAAACAAATTAAAACTGGATTAAAGACCTACATGTTAGACCAGAAACCATAGAACTCCTAGAAGAAAAGACACTATTTGACATGAAAGGTAGCAGTATTTTGGACCTGTCTCCTAAGCCAAGGAAATAAAAGAAAAAATAAACAAATGGGACATAAGTAAATTTAAAACTTTTGCACGTCAAAGGAAGCCCTCAACAAAACAAAAAGACGACCAACTGAATGGGAGAAAATATTTTCAAATGATATGAATGATAAGGGGTTAATATGAAAACTATGTAACCAGCTCATACAACTCAATTAAAAAAGGAACCCAAACAACCCAACTGAACAATGGGCAGAACACGTGAGTGGACATTTTTCCAGGGAGGACATACAGATGGCCAACAGGCACATGAAAAGATATTCAACATCACTAATTAGAGAAAAGCAAATCAAAAACACTTGAGAAATCTCCTCATACCTGTCAGAATGGCTATCATCAAGAAGACCACAAATAGCAAGTGTTGGCAAGGATGTGAATAAAAGAGAACCCTAGTCCTCTCTTGGTGGGAATGTAAATTGGTGCAGCTACTGTAGAAAACAGTATGGAGAATTCTCAAAAAATGAAAAATAGGACTACCGTATGACCCAGCAATTCCATTCCTGGGCATATATCCAAAGAAAATAAAATAAAAACACGAATTTGAAAAGATGCGTGTAACCCAATGTTCATAGCAACATTATTTACAATAGCCCAAGTATCCATCAACAGATGAATGGATAAAGATGTGGTGTACAGAATACTATAATGGAATACTATTCAGCCATAAAAAGACAAAATCTGCCACTTGCAACAACACGAATGGACCTGGAGGATATTATGCTTCATGAAATAAGTCAGACAGAGAAAGACACGTACTGTATGCTATCACTTATATTTAGAATCTAAAAAATAGAGCAAATGAATGTAACAAAACAGAAACGACTTACACATTTAGATAACAAACTAGTGCTTAACAGGTTCTACTCGTAGGAAGGGGAGACAGAAAGGGAGAAGGGAGAAGGAGAAAGAAAGGAAGAGGTACAAGACAGGAGTAGGGGATTGAGAGGTACAAACTACTCTGTATAAAATAAATAAGCTACTAAGATATGTTATATAGCACAGGGAATAGAACCAGTTATTTTTATAGTAACTCTGAACAGAGTATAGTCTATAGAAATATTGAATCACTAAGTTGTACATCTGACACCAACATAGTATAAATCAACCATACTTCATAAAAAAAAAAAAGAACAATAATATGCCTGTATTAGAAAGCCAAGCACATTCAAAGAAAGTTCAAGAACAGAGTTGATGAAAGTTCAAGAAAGTTGATGAAATCCAAGCAGAGCAGAAGGTCCTGGTGGACTGTGAGGTTGAAGAGCTCCTCTCTGAACAACAGTTCTGTTTGCCACACCCAAGATCTGACCCTACCCCAATCTTCCTTACCTTGGACAAAGCCAAAATGGCATTTGATCAGCTTAATCTCCCAAAACTACACTCCAAAGACAGTGAATTACTTGACCAGGAAAGGAACCCAAATTAGAGCAGACATGAGGCAAAACAGAAGGACACATCTATCTGAAGAGCGATCCACGTAAGTTTTCTGATGTCAGAGAAATGCCATACTTTTAGCATTTGGAAGGGTCCCTATACTACCTTAAAAGTTTTATGCCACATACACCCAAAGCAACTGACACACTCCCCCCTACCATACAAAGGAGATGCATGTTGATGAAACGGATGTCATAACTGTACATCAGATCCATGCTAATCACTTGATTCTGAAGCTAATCAAATGAATCCTTTACTCCCAAATATGGATGGATAAATGCTTGCCAGATATTTGAGGGAAATGAACGAGAGGATCATGATGAACAAACAGAACTATTTCTGGAGGGAAAAAAAAAAAACAAATTTAATACAGGAAAAGAAAAGAACATTACCAAAAAATGCAAATTCATGTCCTCTAAGGAAGCCAGGGGGTTTATAAAATGAGAATAGGGTGCTGTAAACGGGAGCAATTAGAGAACAAGAGAAAGTCCTTGAAAAACAGAAATATTACAGCAAAATTTAAAAGGTAATAGATGCCAGGTGCTCAGCTCGGTCTCTGCCCCACCCAGGCTCTGGTGGAACCTGGAACACTGGGCTCGAGCTCCGCCCACCAGCACGCCCCGTCTCCAACAGAAAAGGAACATCCGTCCCCCTCGCAAACCTGGTAACGGAACCCACTTCCGGTTCATCCCAGAGCTGCCGCCCTGACTTGAGCCGCCTGTCTCAGGCCCTCTTCAGAGTCCGCCCTGGCTACTCTCCCAGGCCACCTGTACCGGCGCCGTGGCTTCACCGTCACTCTAGCCTTTTCACCTGGCACACCTGCGGTGCGAGTCAGGCTGCCTGCACCGCCCTCGCAGGTGCGCCAGAACTACCACCCAGAGTGTGAGGCCGCGCTCAACAGCCACGCCGCCCTGGAGCTCCACGCCTCCTTCCAGTGCCTGGCAGTGGCCTTCTACCTCGACCGTGATGATGTGGGCTTAAAGCACTTCTCCCGCTTCTTCCTGCTCCACTCCCACGAGCATACCAAGAGGGCTGAGAGCCTGATGTCCCTGCAGAACCGGCGGGGGGGCCGCATCTCCTTCCATAATATCAGGAAGCCAGAGACCCAAGAGTGGGAGAGTGGTCTCAAAGCCATGCAAGATGCTCTGAACGTGGAGGAGCACATCAACCAGAGCCTGCTCGACCTGCACCAGCTGGCCACCGAAAAGCGCGACCCCCACCTGTGCCACTTCCTGGAGACCGGCTACCTGGACCAGCAGGTGGCGTTCATCAAGGAGCTGGCAGGCCACATCAGCATCCTGAGTAAGACGGGGTCCGCGGAAGACGGCCTGGCAGAGTACCTCTTTGACAAGCTTACCCTGGGTGACGGTGACAAGAAAGACTGATACCTGGACTCTAAGTCCAAAAGTGGACTTTTCCCAGAGTCAGGGCTGATTGCACAAGGTCACCCTGTCTGCTATGCAGTCCCCAGTATTGCCCTTGCAGAAAAGTTCACTAAAGTTTTTCTTCTTTCAATTTTGCCGTTCCTTGCAATAAAGTTATTGGTTCCTAAAGAAATAAAGGTCTCTGGTTGATGTGCGTGTGCAAACTCCTAACTTTTCAAGTTTTAAAACAGGTATCCAGGAGTCTCTCCAGCTACCAATGCCCTGTCCACAGACAGGTTGGGATTTCCACAGAGGGAGGGAGAAGGGGTTCCATGGGACCTTGGAAAATACAAAATCCATTTCCTCCTAATAAGCAATGTGGTATATGGGTGGGGGGCGGGGGTGGTGGTGTGTGAGGTGAGGCTCTGGTGCTGTCTCTTATACACATCTAGATGTGTATAAGAGACAGGGCTCAGACCCAGCACTNGGAGGGAGAAGGGGTTCCATGGGACCTTGGAAAATACAAAATCCATTTCCTCCTAATAAGCAATGTGGTATATGGGTGGGGGGCGGGGGGGGGGGTGTGTGAGGTGAGGCTCTGGTGAATGTGGGTGCCCGTGAAGAGTAGAAGTATGAAAATCACAATAATGGTGCCTCTGGAGGAAGAATGAAGGGAATGGGATGGGTCATAGATTAAAATAAAGGGTTCCTAAAGTTTACCTGAAAACTCTGAGTTTACTAAAATATGTAAATGTTAGTGTTTGTTGATTCTGGGAGGCAGGATGGAGATCACAGACGCCAGGCTGGTGGAGACCCTCTTTGACAAGCTCACCCTGGGTGAGGGTGACAAAGGTAACTGAGCCTTAGGCTGGACTGTCCACAGACAAAGGGGTGACTCCCTAGGTCACCATGCTGGACATGCATGTTGTCCTTACAAAACAGGCAAAAGCATTTTTATTGTGCACTTCCTTCCATTAAGGTTTCATGGCACCCCAAGCCCCAAATTACCTCAATAGAAGGACTGAAAAACATAAGGCCAAGATTGAAGGTCAATTTGCAGTACTGAATATCAAGCAGCATAATCTCTCTGAATGTTAAGATTCTGACTCTGGCTGCTTTGAAGAATGCCAAGAGTGAAGAGAGTTGAAGCTGGAAGACCAATTTAGAGACTCTGTAGCAGGCCTAGAGAAACAATGGTGGCTTGAACTGTGGCGTTGGCAGAGGAAGAGATGTAGACAAATTTCAGATGGACTGCATGAGTCTATAACGTTTGCTTTATGGACCAGAGGTGACGGATAGGAAATGGTGAAAATAACCTAGGATCCAGTTTGGATTTGAACACCCTGCCTGATGGTCGTGCGATTTATGAAGCTGGGGGTGTCTTCAGGGGGGCTCGAGGAGCTGGGAAGACATGTCATGTAAAATCTGGGATGCCTATTAGATACCCAAGTGGAACTGTCATGCAGGCAGCCAGAGAAATGAATCTGACGCTCGGGTGGGAGATCAGGTTTGGAAATACACATATGGGATATATTAGCATATACACAGATGGGTTGAGGTCATGGAGTAGATTAAGCTGACCAGAAAGGAAGTAGGGAGATTATGGCATCAGTTCAGTTGCTCAGTCGTGTCCGACTCTTTGTGACCCCATGAATGGCAGCACGCCAGGCCTCCCTGTCCATCACCAACTCCCGGAGTTCACTCAGATTCATGTCCATTGAGTCCGTGATGCCATCCAGCCATCTCATCCTCTGTCGTCCACTTCTCCTCCTGCCCCCAATCCCTCCCAGCATCAGAGTCTTTTCCAATGAGTCAACTCTTCGCATGAGGTGGCCAAAGTACTGGAGTTTCAGCTTTAGCATCAGTCCTTCCAAAGAAATCCCAGGACTGATCTCCTTTAGAATTGACTGGTTGGATCTCCTTGCAGTCCAAGGGACCCTCAAGAGTCTTCTCCAACACCACAGTTCAAAAGCATCAATTCTTCAGCACATAGGGAGCCCCAAACGCAGGGAATGCCTACCTTCAGGGGATGCGATGAGGTGCTGGAACACCTAGAGGGCTGCTGGGCTCTTCTGGATGGTTACCTCATTCTAGACTGTGGCTACCTATATCTACTCAGTTGATCTCAAAATCAGCTTCTTCCTAACCTCAGTGTGGCCGCTGGCTCCTCCTCTGTAGATGTGGAGAGGTGTGACCCTGTTACCTTATCTTCTTGACAGTGGGTAGACATTATTTCCCAGCAAAAAGGTTTCCCAAGGAAAGAGTAGACCTGATTTTCTGTTGTTTTTCTTTTTTTCTCTTCTCCTTTTAAAACTCTTCCATTCTTTCCATTTGGTCTTATTTACCAGATAAAATCTGTTCCCATGTAAACCCTAAGGCTGTCTGTGTCTGAGAAAAAATATTCAGAACATACAGTATTATTTCTTCTGTGTCATGTACGGTGCTCAAAGATCACAGTTAGAAATTTGCAGACTTTGTATCCTATTTTCAAAGCCACATAGATAGCTTGAGCCATTTTTGAGATAATAGATTGCTTTTAACAGTCACTAAAGTATGACCAAGTTTAGCTAAACAGTACTTTCTATATTTTCTCATAATTGTGCTTTAATACTTTCTTAAAAATGAAGATTATAGCCCTTTTAGTTTCCAGAAAATGGTAGTGAATGGTATTTACCCTTTTACTCTTTTTAGTCAAATTTGTTCAAATATGTTTAGTGAGACATACAACACATATATATGTACATATATTTGAGATTAATATATACACACACACACATATATAGTTGTTGTTTAGTCATTAAGTCGTGTCCAACTCTTTTCAACTCCATGGACTGTAGCTCGCCAGGCTTCTCTGTCCATAGGATTCTCCAGGCAAGAATACTGGAGTGGGTTGCCAATTCCTCCTCCAGGGGATCTTCCAGGCCCAGGGATTGAACCCAGGTCTCCTTCACTGGCAGGTAAATTCTTTACCCTGAGCCACCTGGGAAGCCTATCAGTTCAGTTCAGTCGCTCAGTCGTGTCCGACTCTTTGTGACCCCATGAGTCGCAGCACGCCAGGTCTCCCTATCCATCACCATCTCCCGGAGTTCACTCAGACTCACGTCCATCGAGTCCGTGATGCCATCCAGCCGTCTCTTCCTCGGGCGTCCCCTTCTCCTCCCGCCCCCAATCCCTCCCAGCATCAGAGTCTTTTCCAATGAGTCAACTCTTTGCATGAGGTGGCCAAAGTACTGGAGTTTCAGCTTTAGCATCAGTCCTTCCAAAGAAATCCTAGGTTTGATCTCCTTCAGAATGGACTGGTTGGATCTCCTTGCAGTCCAAGGGACTCTCAAGAGTCTTCTCCAACACCACAGTTCAAAAGCATC
>SJYX01011909.1:44402-75015 GCA_006410675.1 Oreotragus oreotragus
GATGGGACCAGATGCCACAATGTTAGTTTTCTGAATGTTGAGCTTTTAGCCAACTTTTTCACTCTCCTCTTTCACTTTCACCAAGAGGCTTTTTAGTTCCTCTTCACTTTCTGCCATAAGGGTGGTGTCATCTGCATATCTGAGGTTATTGATATTTCTCCTGGCAATCTTGATTCCAGCTTGTGCTTCTTCCAGCCCAGCGTTTCTCATGATGTACTCTGCATAGAAGTTACAGATGGCCAAAAATTACAAGAAAAGATGCTCAAGATCACTAGAGAAAAACAAATCAAAACTACAATGAGGTATCACCTCATATTGATCAGAATGGCCATCAAAAAAATCTACAAATAATAAGTGCTCGAGAGGGCGCAGGAAAAAGGGAACCCTCCTATACTGTTGGTGGGAATGTAAAATTGGTATAGCTACTATGGAGAACAGTACGGAAGGTTCCTTAAAACACTAAAGACAGAACTACCACATGATCTAGCAATCCCACTCCTTGGTATATACCCAAACAAAACTAAAATTCAAAAAGATACATGCACCTCAATGCTCACAGCAACACTCTTTACAATAGCCAAGACAAGGAGCAACCTAAGTATCCACTGATAGATGAATGGACAAAGAATATGGGGGCTACACATACACACAAAGTGGACGATTAGCCATAAAAAGAATGAAAGAATGCCATTTGCAGCAACACGGGTGGATCTAGAGATTGCCATAAATGAAATAAATCAGAGAAAAATAAACATCATATGATATCATATGTGGAATCTAAAGTATGACACAAATGAACTTATTTACAAAACAGAAAAAGGCTCAAAGATATAGAAAACAAACTTATGGTTACCAAAGGTAGAGGGAAGTGAGGAAGGAATAGATTAGAAGCTTGGGATCAGTGGATACATACCACTATAAATAGAATAAACAACATCCTACCGTGTGGTACAACTATATTCAATATCTTGTAATAAATAAGAAAAAAAGTATGAACAAGAACATATATATTTATAAATGAACTGCTTTGCTGGATACCAGAAACTAACATATCATAAATCAACTATACTTCAATTTTTAAAAGAAGTGTCAACCCCACTGGGTTGCAAAGAAAAATAAATGAGTTAATAGTTTTAAATGCTCACAACAGTGCCTGGCACATATAGTACATATATTACTCGTAAGCCATCATTTCTCATCATTATCATCATCATCACTCACTTAATCTCTAAGTCCCTCTGAGGTGTTCATGATTTGTTTATGAAAGGATTCCACATCTATACTTTGCCACTGGGGGTCTCTCTTGCATTTCTACCAACTGTGTCACTCTGCATATCAAGGAGGAGAAAGCCTCCCTAACTGCTTGGCTGTCAGTTGCTGCCAGGCTTCAGGAGAGTAGATTGATATTTCCAGTGCCCCAAACTCGGGCCCAAGCCTGGAGGTGAGTTTTGCTGTGGCAACTCTCTCTGGTAATCCCCCATTCGTCTCAATCAGTCTTCCCTTTAAATCGGCCCCTAGAACAATTTTTTGCTTCTCCTTCCCCAACTCAGGTTCCCTGAGCCTCCTCTTTCCTTCCTGAACTACAGTCCACTCCTCAAGAGATGGGGAAGATGGCAAGGATGAAGAGCTAAGCCTAAACCCACTGTTTTCTGGATGTTTGGGTCTGAAAAGGAGAGGAATGGATGGAGTGAAAGGGGAGATGGGCAAAAGGGCTCCTGAGAACACAGGAAGTGAAACTGACACACTTGATCTAGCACAGAGGTTCTCAAGCTGTGCTGCACCTTAGCATCACCTGTGGAGCTTTTAGAGTTCTCAATGCCCAGGCCACCACCCAGACCAATTATATCAGTGTTGGGGGCAGGCCCTAGACACCCCAGGCATTGAAAACTAGTGAAAGCATCTTGCTATGTAAAATGTGGTCCATGGACCAACAGGTCAGTGCCATCTGACAGCTTGTGAGAAATACCAAATCCCAAGCTCAGCCTCAGACCTACTGAATCAGAATCTGCATTTTAACAAGATCCTAGGTGATACATATGCACACTGAATTTTGAGTAGCATTCTTCTTCTTAAATAAACTTATTTATTTTTAATTGGAGGATAATTGCTTTACAGTCTTGTGTTGGTTTCTGCCATACGTCAACACGAATCAGCCATAAGTATACATATGTCCCCACCCTCCTGAACCTCCCTCCACCTCCCACCGCATCCCACTCTTCTAGGTTGTCACAGAGCATGGGATTTAAGTTCCCCACCTCACACAACAAATTCCTACTGGCTATCTATTTTACATGTGATAATATATATGTTTCAATGTTGAGTAGCAGTCTTTAGCATCCTATTTGTCAAACATGCCGGCATCCTGGAATCACCTGGGGCGCTGGAAAGTAATATCCATGGTTCAATTTAAACAACTCACTCAGTCATACTCTCATGCAAGTCTCTGGACCAAGAACAATAAAAACATATCAAGCACAATAAAAACTCCAACAACAATAAGTGAACCAACAATTATTGATCACACACACATATTTAAATAGTGGCTTTTGCACAATCTACTGTTTTGTCTTCAAATGGTGTTTTTCGAGTATGGGTTGGCCAACTACAGTCTGCAAGCCAAGTCTGGCCCCAGCTGGTTTTGAAACAAAGTTTTACTGGAACACAGCCACACCCATTCAATTACCTATTGTCTGAGGCCACATCCACCTACAACAGCAGAGTCAGTTCAGTCCAGTTCAGTCGCTCAGTCGTGTCCGACTCTTTGCGACCCCATGAATCGCAGCACGCCAGGCCTCCCTGTCCATCACCATCTCCCGGAGTTCACTCAGACTCACGTCCATCGAGTCCGTGATGCCATCCAGCCATCTCATCCTCGGTCATCCCCTTCTCCTCCTGCCCCCAACCCCTCCCAGCATCAGAGTCTTTTCCAATGAATCAACTCTTCGCATGAGGTGGCCAAAGTACTGGAGTTTCAGCTTTAGCATCATTCCCTCCAAAGAAATCCCAGGGTTGATCTCCTTAAGAATGGACTGGTTGGATCTCCTTGCAGTCCAAGGGACTCTCAAGAGTCTTCTCCAACACCACAGTTCAAAAGCATCGATTCTTCGGCGCTCAGCTTTCTTCACAGTCCAACTTTCACATCCATACATGACCACAGGAAAAACCATAGCCTTGACTAGGCGGACCTTAGTCGGCAAAGTAATGTCTCTGCTTTTGAATATACTATCCAGGTTGGTCATAACTTTTCTTCCAAGGAGTAAGCGTCTTTTAATTTCATGGCTGCAGTCACCATCTGCAGTGATTTTGGAGCCCAAAAAAATAAAGTCTGACACTGTTTCCACTGTTTCCCCATCTATTTCCCATGAAGTGATGGGACCGGATGCCATGATCTTCGTTTTCTGAATGTTGAGCTTTAAGCCAACTTTTTCGCTCTCCTCCTTCACTTTCATCAAGAGGCTTTTTAGCTCCTCCTCACTTTCTGCCATAAGGGTGGTGTCATCAGCATATCTGAGGTTATTGATATTTCTCCCGGCAATCTTGATTCCAGCTTGTGTTTCTTCCAGTCCAGCGTTTCTCATGATGTACTCTGCATATAAGTTAAATAAGCAGGGAGACAATATACAGCCTTGACGTACTCCTTTTCCTATTTGGAACCAGTCTGTTGTTCCATGTCCAGTTCTAACTGTTGCTTCCTGACCTGCATACAGATTTCTCAAGAGGCAGGTTAGGTGGTCTGGTATTCCCATCTCTTTCAGAATTTTCCACAGTTTATTGTGATCCACACAGTCAAAGGCTTTGGCATAGTCAATAAAGCAGAAATAGATGTTTTTCTGGAACTCTCTTGCTTTTTCCATGATCCAGCGGATGTTGGCAATTTGATCTCTGGTTCCTCTGCCTGTTCTAAAACCAGCTTGAACATCAGGGAGTTCACGGTTCACATATTGCTGAAGCCTGGCTTGGAGAATTTTGAGCATTACTTTACTAGCGTGTGAGATGAGTGCAATTGTGCGGTAGTTTGAGCATTCTTTGGCATTGCCTTTCTTTGGAATTGGAATGAAAACTGACCTTTTCCAGTCCTGTGGCCACTGCTGAGTTTTCCAAATTTGCTGGCATATTGAGTGCAGCACTTTCACAGCATCATCTTCCAGGATTTGAAACAGCTCAACTGGAATTCCATCACCTCCACTAGCTTTGTTCTTAGTGATGCTTTCTAAGGCCCACTTGACTTCACATTCCAAGATGTCTGGCTCTAGATTAGTGATCACATCCTCATGATTATCTGGGTCGTGAAGATCTTTTCTGTACAGTTCTTCTGTGTATTCTTGCCACCTCTTCTTAATATCTTCTGCTTCTGTTAGGTCCATACCATTTCTATCCTTTATCGAGCCCATCTTTGCATGAAATGTTCCCTTGGTATCTCCAATTCTCTTGAAGAGATCTCTAGTCTTTCCCATTCTGTTGTTTTCCTCTATCTCTTTGCATTGATTGCTGAAGAAGGCTTTCTTATCTCTTCTTGCTATTCTTTGGAACTCTGCATTCAGATGCTTATATCTTTTCTTTTCTCCTTTGCTTTTCGCCTCTCTTCTTTTCAGTGCTATTTGTAAGGCTTCTCCAGACAGCCATTTTGCTTTTTTGCATTTCTTTTCCATGGGGATGGTCTTGATCCCTGTCTCCTGTACAATGTCACGAACCTCATTCCATAGTTCATCAGGAACTCTGTCTATCAGATCTAGGCCCTTAAATCTATTTCTCACTTCCACTGTATAATCATAAGGGATTTGATTTAGGTCATACCTGAATGGTCTAGCGGTTTTCCCTACTTTCTTCAATTTAAGTCTGAATTTGGAAATAAGGAGTTCATGATCTGAGCCACAGTCAGCTCCTGGTCTTGTTTTTGTTGACTGTATAGAGCTTCTCCATCTTTGGCTGCAAAGAATATAATCAATCTGATTTCGGTGTTGACCATCTGGTGATGTCCATGTGTAGAGTCTTCTCTTGTGTTGCTGGAAGAGGGTGTTTGCTATGACCAGTGCATTTTCTTGGCAAAACTCTATTAGTCTTTGCCCTGCTTCATTCCGCATTCCAAGGCCAAATTTGCCTGTTACTCCAGGTGTTTCTTGACTTCCTACTTTAGCATTCCAGTCCCCTATAATGAAAAGGACATCTTTTTTGGGTGTTAGTTCTACAAGGTCTTGTAGGTCTTCATAAAACCGTTCAACTTCAGCTTCTTCAGCATTACTGGTTGGGGCATAGACTTGGATAACTGTGATATTGAATGGTTTGCCTTGGAAACGAACAGAGATCATTCTGTCGTTTTTGAGATTGCATCCAAGTACTGCATTTCGGACTCTTTTGTTGACCATGATGGCTACTCCATTTCTTCTGAGGGATTCCTGCCCGCAGTAGTAGATATAATGGTCATCTGAGTTAAATTCACCCATTCCAGTCCATTTTAGTTCGCTGATTCCTAGAATGTCGACGTTCACCCTTGCCATCTCTTGTTTGACCACTTCCAATTTGCCTTGATTCATGGACCTGACATTCCAGGTTCCTATGCAATATTGTTCTTTACAGCATCGGATCTTGCTTCTATCACCAGTCACATGCACAACTGGGTATTGTTTTTGCTTTGGCTCCATCCCTTCATTCTTTCTGGAGTTATTTCTCCACTGATTTCCAGTAGCATATTGGGCACCTAACGACCTGGGGAGATTCTCTTTTGATATCCTATCATTTTGCCTTTTCATACTGTTCATGGGGTTCTCAAGGCAAGAATACTGAAGTGGCTTGCCATTCCCTTCTCCAGTGGACCATGTTCTGTCAGACCTCTCCACCATGACCCGCCCGCCTTGGGTTGCCCTGCAGGCATGGCTTGGTTTCATTGAGTTAGACAAGGCCCTGATCTTAGTGTGATTAGATTGACTAGTTTTCTGCAAGTATGGTTTCAGTGTGTCTGCCCTCTGATGCCCTCTTGCAACACCTACCATCTTACTTGGGTTTCTCTTACCTTGGGCATGGGTTGTCTCTTCACAGCTGCTCCATACCTTGGAGGAGGGGTATCTCCTTACCGCCGCAGTTCCTGACCTTCAACATGGGACAGCTCCTCTAGGCCCTCCTGCGCCTGCTCCTCGGGTTGCTCCTCCCGGCCGCCGGCCGTGGCCTCGGGCGTGGGTGGCTTCTCCGGGTCACCACCCCTGGCCTTGGGCGTGAGGTGGCTTCTCCCGGCTGCCCCTGGCCTCGGACGTGGGGTGTCTCTTCCTGGCCATCCCTGACCTCAGACACGGGGTAGCTCCTCCCGGCCGCCGCCCTGACCTCAACGCGGGGTGTCTCCTCCCGCCGCCACTGACCTCGGATGAGGGGTAGCTCCTCCCGGCTGCCACTGACCTCAGACACAGGGTAGCTCCTCTCAGCCGTTCCTGCGCCGTCACCGCCTGGCACTCTAGGTTGCTGCCCCTGACCTCGGACATGGGTTAGCTCCTCTCGCCCGCGCTTAGTGTGCCGGCCCGGCTCTCGCAAGCGGCCCGCGCTTAGTGCACCAGCTGCAAACAAAGACCCTGTGGCCCACAAAGCCTAGAACGTTTACAGGAAATCTCTGCCAACCCATGTTTGACAGTAATTGGCCACAAGCCCTGAAGTCATCTCAAGCTGTCACATATTTCAAACTTTTCACCAGTCTTTGTGCAGCTCTTTGGCTTTTCCTGTTTCATCTTTCCTCACTTTCAGTGACTATACTAGAATGGCTTAGCTGTTTATAACACTTTTTACACATCCCTAACCCTCACACTGCCAGGATTGTCATGGCCACCTTCCAGACTGACATCTTTATGTACTTCAGCAAATCAACCTGTTGACTTTCTTTGTCTTCAGTTTCCCTAGGCCCATACTGTAGCTTTGTTGATTGACGGCCATCAGTCACCTCTCTTCTGGGAGCATTAGAGTGGGACTAGCCTTTTTGACTGATTCTCCGTAATCACACATCCATCATAGATGGTGTTTAAAGTGCACTCATTTTTAAGTTATTGCAGTCTATTCCAATCACTTTTCTTACTGTGAGACATTTAAATCTCATGAATATGCAAAGCTACTGCTCTGCCTGAGGAAGAATAGACTTCTTCCCTTTAATGTGTATTTTAACGTTTATTTTTTGGTCACATTTCTTCTGGTTTACAATGCACTATATCTGATATTAACTATACCATGTGCAACAAGGAGATTTATTTTCTTTTTTTCCTGTGGAATAATTCCCTGGGCATGATTTTTTTCTCCCCAAAGTTTAGTTTTCCCACAAAGTTCATGGAGAAGTAAAAGTTCCAATGTAAAATATTTTTAGAATCATAATTCAAGAAATAAACCTAAAATAAAGCATTGTAGAAGGGAGCATTCATGCAGCCTGGCAAATTTATAACTAAGTAGCCAGTTCTTGCAACAAATGATCCTGGATTCTGTGAAGTGTTCTTTGCTATGCTTGGCACTAAGAATATAAGATGTCTATGGGGTCCAACCGAGTTGGACAGGACTGAAGCAACGTAGCAGCAGCAGCAGGGTACAGTTACTACTCCCAGGTGAGGAGGAAAAGATGGACGTCTTTTCCACTTTGAGGGAGATACCTCAAGTCTATTCGAGCAGGATCTAAAAGAGGCAGCTTGGGACTGCCCTGTGGTTAAGTGGCTAAGACTTCACGCTCCCAATGCAGTGGGCTCAGGTTCAATCCCTAGTCAGGGAACTAGACCCCACATGCCGCAACTAAGGGTTCATATGTCGCAACTGAAGATTCCACATGATGCAACTAAATCCTGGTGCAGCCAAATCAATAGACAAAAATATTTAAAAATAAATAAATAAAAGAGGCAGCTTACAGGGTACAAAGTGAATGCATGAGAGGAAAAAGGTCTGAATCTTACCTGGCTCGTAGGATACATCCACTAAGGTGACATTGGGTCATCAAAGAGGAACTGGAGCCCTACAAGTGGGAAGGAGAGGGAAGGACATTTTAATGATGTGTATTTGCTGCAGAGGAGCCAATAGAGAGGGAAAGGTTACAAATTCAGGTGTGGTCTGGGATAGAGTTAACAAAAGAAGATCCAGAGAAGAGAGGAGAGGCAGAGGATTTATGTGACACAGGAGATGGGGAAGTCTTTCCCTTAAAGTAACACTACCAAAACTCTTCTCTCAAAGGTAACCACTGGCTTTCTGCTCCACATTACCAGGGGTCTCTCTTCAGCACCTGTCCTGCTTGATCATTCTGTAGTTCCTAATAGTGTCCTTCTTTCCTTACCTCCCCTGTCTTTTCATGGTTATCTAAGGTTTGTTTATAGAGAAGTATATAGACCTAACCATTCCCTGGATTCTGCTGTCGGCCTCTTCAACTCTGGTTCTACACATAGTTCCTCTCCAATTCAGCCACATCCATGAGCTGATCTTTGTCTGTCTGTCTCTTTCTCCTCCCAGACACTCCTCTTGACCATGAAATTTGCACAGTCATCTGTGAAACATTTCCTTCTGAATGCCCCCAGAAAACTCAGACTCAACAAGTCCACAAACGAACCCTCTGTCCCTTCTCTGAACTCCTTCTAGTTGTGCCATGCCTTCTCGTAGTCTCGCAAGTAAAAAAAGTCAGAGTCAACCCTAGGCCTCTGGCTCTTACCCAGTCTGAAATGTCTCTCTCCTCTCCTTGGGCTCTTCTCTTACTGGATACCCCCATCTTTTTCAGGCTCTAATCATCTAGGACCTAACAATTTCCATCATCTCTGAACCTGTCAGGGTTCTTGGTGGCAAACCACAATGCTAGACTCTGGCTAATCAAAACAGAAAAGGCATTTTTAGAAGGATGTCTAGTGGCCTCTGGGGAAGGACAGAGAACTTTGCTGAGAAAATGCAAAGCATCCATCACATGGAGTGGAGCCCTGTCTTCCATCTGTCTTGACATTTCTCCCTCACCAGGAAGGGTACTCAGATGTTGGGCAGCCCAAAGTGATAAACGTATCATCTGGCTTTTTCTAACCCTCTTTTAGCAGACGTTACTGGTGCTCTGCCCACATCAACTTGACCAGCCAGGACAGCTAAAGCCGCAATTGCTTGTGAACACTGAAGCTGACAGCTTATGTCTGTGATGTTCTCAGCATTGCTCTTGGCTAACCGGAAGAGCCAATGACAGGTACACAAAAGCCTGGGCCGTTTTGCCCCATCTCTGCAGTGAGACTTGCGCTCCAGAATCTGTCATGCTAGACTCAGCCTGAGATCACATCCTTGATTCTTTCTCCTGCTCTATCCGGCCTCCCTTCCTTCTGTACAGTGTTCCTCTGAGTGTACTCCTTCAATAAATCCCCGTCTCCAGCTCTGTTTACAGGAAACTCAACCTAAAAATCCACCCTTAAACAACACAACTCCTACTTCTTTTAATGACATTTACCACTCTTATGACAATTTTTTTCTTCACATGCCTATATTTCTTAATAGACTATAGAATCCTTGAGTGCAAGGATTACATCTTTTCCCCCCTCTCCTTAAACCCTCGCATACATGTAATAGAAAACTTAAAAAATAATAAGTTGAACTTAAATGAAAATAAAGGCCAAATAGCAGGGAATTTAAAAATGAATAGAAATGAGATAGTGGAGACAATAAAGGTAGGCTATTCTGTCTAATGTCTAAATGTCACTATTGGCTTACCTATTTTTATCCTTCTACTAGACTGTGGATGATACAGCAAAAACAAGTGTTTAGTAATTAGTCTCTTATCAAAAGGATTTCATAACAAGACAAAGTTTATGCAATCTGGTTAATTTCCCAATGGGGTAAGATGTATCCTTCTTTCTTTCTTTGCTAGTTTCATCATTACCTACTCAGGAGGGGTTCAAGTTTAAAGTTTTGTGCCTTGGCAATCTGTTCCATTCGAATGTCTGAAAATATGAATGGCCGGATTGGATGGCCATTCTGGATGGCCAGAATGAAGGATTTCACCCACTGTGTTTGCATCTTTGAAGCCTATGTTCCTCATCACTCACCTATTATGCACAATTATTTTGAATTTGGCAAGTGATTCCAGTTTTATCACCATGTTGGTTCAAGGGTAGGAGTCTGTGTGTGATGGCTATGAGATAATGTCTACAGAGCATTTATTATATATATTTCATCAATTGTTGGGGGCTAGACCATTGACAACAAAGAATAGAAACTATCTCCACGTGGAAGGAGCTCAAGATAGCTAGAATCATGGCATCCAAGAAGTAGCATCACATACAGAGGACCTCCATCAACCATTTTCAAACTGATTAATAATTAATGCTGAGCTTGTAAGAATCAAGAGGGTACAGTGCAATGGGATGACAAGCAAGCTCAGGTCAGTCAAGAAAGAACATCTTTCAGAGAGAAATGTTTAAGTGCACTTTTGAACCTCATTTCTAGACACTTTCTCAACATTCCCTTCTAACCCATGCCCTGCTACTCATGATTACTCGTGAATTCTCAAGACATGATTCTGGACATGATATAACCAAACTCTGGGACAAACTGAGTGGGTGCTGATCAGCCTGGCTTTTAGGCTAGGATGTTGCTGCTTAGTGAAATATCATTGGTCCTAGTTCTGGCCCTCGTACTCACAAATATAATTCATGGCTTCTTTTTTCTCAGTGAACCCACTGAGAAAGATGAACAGTTTCTGTGAAGGGTCAGCAACCTTCTCCTGTAAGGCAAATATATTTTAGAATTTACAGACCTATGGTCTTTGTCAGTTCAGTTCAGTTCAGTTGCTCAGTCGTGTCTGACTCTTTGCGACCCCATGAATCGCAGCACGCCAGGCCTCCCTGTCCATCACCATCTCCCGGAGTTCACTCAAACTCACGTCCATCGAGTCCGTGATGCCATCCAGCCATCTCATCCTCTGCCGTCCCCTTCTACTCCTGCCCCCAATCCCTCCCAGCATCAGAGTCTTTTCCAATGAGTAAACTCTTCGCATGAGGTGGCCAAAGTACTGGAGTTTCAGCTTTAGCATCATTCCTTCCAAAGAAATCCCAGGGTTGATCTCCTTAAGAATGGACTGGTTGGATCTCCTTGCCATCCAAGGGACTCTCAAGAGTCTTCTCCAACACCACAGTTCAAAAGCATCGATTCTTCGGTGCTCAGCTTTCTTCACAGTCCAACTTTCACATCCATACATGACCACAGGAAAAACCATAGCCTTGACTAGGCAGACCTTAGTCGGCAAAGTAATGTCTCTGCTTTTGAATATACTATCCAGGCTGGTCAAAACTTTTCTTCCAAGGAGTAAGCGTCTTTTAATTNAAAAAAAAAAAAAGTTAAAAAAAAAAAATAAAGTGCAACTCTTTCTGAAAAACTCTGACCAGGTTTGCCTTCCTGGCTTTCTACCTCCCTGCCCCACCCTTACCCCCGAAGTGCTGCTTCAGACAGAACCTCACCCTAGTTCCCAGTCATAGAAGGTGACTCTCAACCCCAGCCACCTGACCACACCTTGACTGTGTGTGGTCTTGTGCACGTTGTTTACCCTCTCCGAACCTCGGCTTATTCATGATAAATGCTACATTATGTCACCTCAAAGACTTGTGTAATGCTCTGACGGGATACTGCATGCTCAGTATTTAGCACAATGCTCTGTGCATAACAAGCCCTCATCTACCTCTATCTCTGTCATTTCTCCAGATCTGGGATGGTATCAAAGGGATTACGCTTTGTTCAAGGCACCCTTCACTTTCAGGAGGGTATCAATGCAGCAGAATGTCCAGAGAAAAATCAAGGGCTACCCTGGTGGTCCAGTGGCTAAGGCTCCATGGTCTCAAAGCAGGGGGCCCGGGTTTGATCCACAACCAAGAGTTCACGTGCTGCAACTAAAGATTCCTCTTGCAGCAACTGAGACCTGAGCAGGTGTAGTCAAATATATATTTAAAAAAATGAAAATATTTAAAAAGAGGTCTACTGAAACATGAGTCAAAAGATGAATAACAATAATAATAAAACCCAGCACTTGATAAAGAAAACAATGATAGCAATAACTATAGTTGAACACTTGGGTGCCAAACATTGTGTAAGGAAACTTAGCCATTTTTGTCATTTACTCTTCACAAAAAAAAGAAAGAAAAGTAGCTATTACTATTCTTATTTTCCTATCAAGACAGAAAAAGTCAACTTGCCCAGTATCACAGAGTTCAGAGTCGTAGAAATAGAATTTGATCCCAAGTCAGTTTGCGCCCCACTCCAGTACTCTTGCCTGGAAAATCCCATGGACGGCAGAGCCCGGTGGGCTGCAGTCCATGGGGTCGCACAGAGTCGGACACGACTGAGCGACTTCACTTTCACTTTTCACTTTCATGCATTGGAGAAGGAAATGGCAACCCACTCCAGTGTTCTTGCCTGGAGAATCCCAAGGACGAGGGAGCCTGGTAGGCTGCCGTCTATGGGGTCGCGCAGAGTCGGACACGACTGAAGTGACTTAGCAGTTTGCTTTCAAAGCCCATTGTCTTTTTAACTACATGCCTGATTCCTGCCATAAGTCATAAGGGGCAAGCGAAGGAAACAGGAATATTTAACAAGCTGTCAGGTTTGGAGGCGACAGGNGGTCGCGCAGAGTCGGACACGACTGAAGTGACTTAGCAGTTTGCTTTCAAAGCCCATTGTCTTTTTAACTACATGCCTGATTCCTGCCATAAGTCATAAGGGGCAAGCGAAGGAAACAGGAATATTTAACAAGCTGTCAGGTTTGGAGGCGACAGGGTGCAGCGTGGTGAAATCTCCGTAGCTCACTCTACTCCAAGTGTCTGTGATGTAATGACCGGCAGACAAAGACGCCAAACTGTACGAAACTGGTACATGCAGCACTGCTCTGAGAGAGGGTCTAGCTCTGGGAACTTGACCTTCTGTGGTTTTCTTTTCCCAACACCTTTACTTCTTTCTCTCTGTGCCATAAAAAGAATATTTTCTTTTACCCCTAACACAAGCTCAGTATATTTATGAGGTGCTTATTTTCAGAGGAAATAGGACTTGTCATTAAGAACTCCAAAGATAACATACAGATGGCCAATAAACACAAGAAAAGATGCTCAGCATCACTATTTGTTAGAGAAATGTGAATCAAAGCTACAGTGAGGTGTTATCTCACAACTATCAGAATGATCATTATCAAAAAAATCTATAAACAATAGATGCTGAAGAGGATGTAGGGAAAAGGGAACCCTCCTACAATGTTGGTAGAAATGTAAACTGATATAGCTGTTATGGAGAACAGTATGGAGATTCCTTACAAAACTAGAAATAAATCTACCAAATGACCCAAAAATCCCATTACTGGGCATATACCCTGAGAAAATGAGAATTATAAAAGACACAGTTCAGTTCAGTTCGGTTGCTCCAGTCGTGTCTGACGCTTTGCGACCCCATGAATCGCAGCACGCCAGGCCTCCCTGTCCATCACCAACTCCCGGAGTTCACTCAGACTCAGGTCCATCGAGTCGGTGATGCCATCCAGCCATCTCATCCTCTGTCGTCCCCTTCTCCTCCTGCCCCCAATCGCTCCCAACATCAGAGTCATTTCCAATGAGTCAACTCTTCGCATCTGGTGGCCAAAGTATTGGAGTGTCAGCTTCAACATCAGTCCTTCCAAAGAAATCCCAGGACTGATCTCCTTTAGGATGGACTGGTTAGATCTCCTTGCAGTCCAAGGGACTCTCAAGAGTCTTTTCCAACACCACAGTTAAAAGCATCAATTCTTCGGCGCTCAGCTTTCTTCACAGTCCAACTTTCACATCCATACATGACCACAGGAAAAACCATAGCCTTGACTAGACGGACCTTAGTCGGCAAAGTAATGTCTCTGCTTTTGAATAGACTATCCAGGTTGGTCATAACTTTTCTTCCAAGGAGTAAGCATCTTTTAATTTCATGGCTGCAGTCACCATCTGCAGTGATTTTGGAGCCCAAAAAAATAAAGTCTGACACTGTTTCCACTGCTTCCCCATCTATTTCCCATGAAGTGATGGGACTGGATGCCATGATCTTTGTTTTCTGAATGTTGAGCTTTAAACCAACTTTTTCGCTCTCCTCCTTCACTTTCATCAAGAGGCTTTTTAGCTCCTCCTCACTTTCTGCCATAAGGGTGGTGTCATCTGCATATCTGAGGTGACTGATATTTCTCCCGGCAATCTTGATTCCAGCTTGTGTTTCTTCCAGTCCAGCGTTTCTCATGATGTACTCTGCATATAAGTTAAATAAGCAGGGAGACAATATACAGCCTCTGATCGGCCTGAGTTTTGGCTGCCGTCCAGATGGCCTGCCTCTCTTCGGGGGTGGTGGTGGATCCTAGTATGACATAGATGTCCTGCCAGGTTAAAGCATAGGCACGGGTCAGGCCTGTGAACTGTTTAATGTACTAAGTAGGGTTGGAGGAGAAGGATCCCAGCTTGGCTTCAATCTGTGCCAAGTCTTGAAGAGAAAAGGGAACATGAACCTGGGCTAGACCCTCAGCTCCAGCCACCTGCTGCAGAGGAAATAGTGAAGCCGGGGCTGGAGGGGGAGGAGCGGAGGAGGAGGACTCCTGCAGGCCGCTGTGGGAGCGAGTGTGCGCGCTGACCGGAGAGGGCAACGGGGTTACTGAGGGGAGAGGAGGATAGAGAACAGGACCAGGTGTTGCCGGAGTCGGGGCCAGGGGTGAAGTCTCCANGCAATCTTGATTCCAGCTTGTGTTTCTTCCAGTCCAGCGTTTCTCATGATGTACTCTGCATATAAGTTAAATAAGCAGGGAGACAATATACAGCCTTGACGTACTCCTTTTCCTATTTGGAACCAGTCTGTTGTTCCATGTGCAGTTCTAACTGTTGCTTCCTGACCTGCATACAGATTTCTCAAGAGGCAGGTTAGGTGGTCTGGTATTCCCATCTTTTTCAGAATTTTCCACAGTTGATTGTGATCCACACAGTCAAAGGCTTTGGCATAGTCAAGAAAGCAGAAATAGATGTTTTTCTGGAACTCTCTTGCTTTTTCCATGATCCAGCAGATGTTGGCAATTTGATCTCTGATTCCTCTGCCTGTTCTAAAACCAGCTTGAACATCAGGGAGTTCACGGTTCACGTATTGCTGAAGCCTGGCTTGGAGAATTTTGAGCATTACTTTACTAGCGTGTGAGATGAGTACAACTGTGCGGTAGTTTGAGCATTCTTTGGCATTGCCTTTCTTTGTCACAGCTCCTCAACTCACTGTAATCTAGAAAGCAGTCACAGAGAATACGTACGTGTAGCTGTATTCCCAATAAAACTTTCTGAAGAACAAGTGGCTGGTCACATTCGACACACAGGTTGTCATTTGCCAATCCCTGTTCTAGAAGACTGACTTACACCAACAGGATTTCAAAGAGTCACTAATCAGCCAGATAAGACTCACATATAACCAAGACAGATTATCTGCAAAGAACATCCTACCAGAAATTAGCCATTAAGGTAACTAAATACAAATCAAAAGACTGCTTAGTAAGCAGTGAGTCAGGCAAGTTAAACTGTTTTCTTGGGTTTTCTTCTTCCAGAAGTGATCCTGAGAAAATGGTTTAAATGCAAGTGTTTACTTGGCAGATAATCCCTGGAACTACCAGTAAGGAAGCACAAAAGTAAAGCAGGGAAGGGAAGGAAGCCAGGAAAATCTGCATAGATGAGAAGGATCACTAAGAGCAACTTCTTGATAGAACACACCTCGAATTGTAATTCAGAAAGACNTGGTTTAAATGCAAGTGTTTACTTGGCAGATAATCCCTGGAACTACCAGTAAGGAAGCACAAAAGTAAAGCAGGGAAGGGAAGGAAGCCAGGAAAATCTGCATAGATGAGAAGGATCACTAAGAGCAACTTCTTGATAGAACACACCTCGAATTGTAATTCAGAAAGACACATGCACCCCAGTGTTCATTACAGCACTCTTCACAATAGCCAAGGCATGGAAGCAACATAAATGTCCACTGATTGACAGATGAATGGGTAAAGAAGATACATGTACCATGGAGTATTACTCAGCCATAAAAAAAGAGCAAAATAATGCCATGAGGATGTGATCACTAATCTAGAGCCAGACATCTTGGAATGTGAAGTCAAGTGGGCCTTAGAAAGCATCACTACGAACAAAGCTAGTGGAGGTGATGGAATTCCAGTTGAGCTGTTTCAAATCCTGAAAGATGATGCTGTGAGAGTGCTGCACTCAATATGCCAGCAAATTTGGAAAACTCAGCAGTGGCCGCAGGACTGGAAAATGTCAGTTTTCATTCCAATTCCAAAGAAAGGCAATGCAAAAGAATGCTCAAACTACCTGCCTGGCGTGCTGCGATTCATGGGGTCACAAAGAGTCGGAGACAACTGAGCAACTGAACTGAACTGAACGCCACTTGCAGCAACATGAATGGACCTAGAGATTGTCAAACTGTGTGAAGTAAGACAGAGAAAGACAAATAGCAAATGATGTCATTTAAATGTGGAATCTAAAATATGATACAAAGGAACCTATCTATGAAATAGAAACAGAATCTGGGACTTAGACAACAGACTGCTGGTTGCCAAGGGGAAGGGGTGGGGAAGGAGTGGAGTGGAAGGTTAAGGTTAGCAGATGTAAACTTTTATACATAGAATGGATAAATAACAAGGTCCTACTGTATAGCACAGGGAACTATATTCAATCATTTATAATGAATCACAATGGAAAAGAACATTTTAAAAAGAATGTATGTATGCACAGCAGAAATCAAAACCCTGTAAATCAGCAATATATATGCATATATAAGACTTATATATATATATACACACACACATATATAATGAAAAAAAGGAAACATGGGGCTTGCTAACCTGAGGTGAGGTCAACACTTGTCCCATTCTTGTTTTGCTTCTGTCTACAGCGGTTCAGGACACTATGTGCCCTGTACTGCCATGGTTATTATAAGAGGAGACCAAAGGCTGGCCTATGGAAGAGCAGAAAATGGACTAGCAGTGGAAGAAGAAAAGTGGGCAATGAGGCCAGAGGACGAGGACCAGAGAGAACCAGAAGCAGTGGGGTTTAGACAGAAGTAGGGTGAGCAATAATCACTGCAGCCTAGGGGGAAAGGAAGAGATAGAAACAGACCTCTTCTGACTCCTAAGATCAATCTGTTACTAGTAATAATAGCAGTGGTGATGGGAGGGTTTGACAGTATTCATCTTATGTATCCAGAATTTCTGCTTTTGCTTCTCTCCATTGCTTTGCACCAGAGACTGCATTTTCTTCTGGTTTGACTGTTTGGGCTTGTAGTTCCACCCAGAGTCACTGCTTCTGATCACCTGTAACCTATTCCAGGGGATCCAGGATCAACACAATAGTAACAGCTGAATGCAAGGATATGGACGATCATGGCTATCTTCTTTGTCAGGTCATGTGAACCCTCAGGGGTTGACTAACCAGGTAGTTACTCTGGAGCAACTATGGAGAACAAGAGTGGGTCTATACTTTCTGGGTCCACACTCCGGGTTTTGGAACACAAGCCCATAAAGAAAATGAAAGTCGTTCAGTCGCATTGGACTCTTTGAGACCCCATGGACTACATAGTCCATGGAATTCTCCAGGCCAGAATACTGGAGTGGGTAGCCTTTCCCTTCTCCAGGAGATCTTCCCAACCCAGGGATCGAACCCAGGTCTCACACACTGCAGGCAGATTCTTTACCAGCTGAGCCACCAGGGAAGCCTGAGAATACTGGAATGGGTAGCCTATCCCTTCTCCAGTGGATCTTCCCGACCCAGGAATCAAACCAGGGTATCCTGCACTGCAAGCATATTCTTTACCAGCTGAGCTACTAGGGAAGCCCATGAAAGAAGGACCTCCACAGTTCTGGCATATTTGGTGCCATTTCCAGGCTGTTTCACTGACTTTGTGAACCACTGCGACCCTCTTTGGAAGTCAACCAACAACAGTAAGCCTAGCAGTTGAGAGCGTAGGTCTTGGCACCATGCAGACCTGATATTGACCATGTCTCAGCTACTCAGTGCTGCTGCATGGTATATCCATCCAGACATACATGTCCATAACTTATCAAGGACCCTCTGAAGAATGCACTCTCACGATAGCATTTGAGGCCAATGTAGACATAAAATTCCACAGTAGAAATCAAGAAGGAATCCATATCATGCCACCCAAAGTAATCAATGTTAGTATCTCTGTTAGTATCATTTATCATCTCTCAAATCCCTTCTTAGCCTTCCTTGATATAATGATCTTTTCTCTGTCCTTCATACACTGTCCATCACTGACTCCATTCTTGTCAACCTTATCCCTATTTATTTTCTCTTCTATCTTGCTACACCACTGAGTCCCCTCCAGATCTCCAGCTCAGCAACATAAATACTTCACCAGGTAACAGGACCTTTTGAGAAGGCAAGTGGGGTTATATGGTATTAGTTGCAAGAAGCAGAGGGAATTATTTCTTATGTCTCAAGGACTTCTCCTTCATTGGTATTTCTTTCTGGGTTTCCACTTCATTCCTTGAGAAAGAAGCACATGGGAGCACCATTTCCTGCTTCTCTCTGCTCCCTGGTCTAAGTGTGAAGGAATAACATTTCTAAACAAAGACAAGAAACAAACAAACACAGTAGGTCTACGTGGCAGCCCTGGAGGGGTGAAGCTCAGATCCACCTTCAGGAAAGAACTTGCCAGTGAGTTGCAACAAGTCAAGTTAGTTGACAGCCTCCAGATTTTGAAAACCATGTTCTTCTCCTTGGGCAGCCCCAACCCATGACTAAACACAGTGGGAGTGCCAAGGCCTGGCCAATTCTGCCTAAGGTGGTACCCCTTTAAGAGACAAGGTGTGCTTTGGAGCTCCCCAGGGGTTGGCAGGGGCTTTGTCAAATGTGCATTGAGATCCCAGGCTCTCCTGCCCTATTGTGCTTTCTTCCTTTTTATCTTTCAAAACTTAAACTCTTAACAAAATTTTTGCACTCCTGGGTCTCAGAGTCTGCCTCTCAGAAGACCCAGCTTTACCCCTGCCCCATCCCTCCTTCCCTCCTCTGTTTCTCTGTGTCTGTTTCTCTGTGTATCTCTGAGTGTGTCTCTGTGTCTCTCTCTATGTCTCTCGCTGTCTCTCTCTGTATGTGTCTGCCCCTGCCCCTTCACAAACTCCATGTGGTAAGTTCAGCAGGAAAGATTTTCCCCCACAAGTGAGAGGCTACATTTTCTCATGCACTGTCAGGAAGGGAGGTTCTGGGAGATTCCTTATGGCCATACATTCAGTTTCATTCTATAATTCAATCTTAGGAGTGACAGAGCTGATATTTTTATCTCATCCATTTGCTACTTCTGTCTCATGTCTCACTTGGTTTGGGGCTCAAGGAGGGAAACAGAGATGATTTTCAACTCCAGCACGAATTGGGAAAAAAAAAAAAAAAAACCTCTTGCATGTAATTGGAATATGTGAATGATTTCCTGGAGGCCATATAGGGTATTTCTTCTACTCCTTTGTAATGAGTTTATTTAAAAAAAAAAAAAAAGTTCACCAAGAAAAGAAAAAAATAAAATGTAAGGAGAAATAAAGAAATTCTCAGACAAGCCAAAAAAAAAAAAAAAATCTCATCAGGGACTTCCCTGGTGGTTCAGTGGCTAAGACTCTGCACTCCCAACACAGGGGGCCCCAGGTTCGAACCATGGTCAGGAAACTAGATTCCACATACCACAACTAAGACCCGGCAGAGTCAAATAAATAAAATATTTTTAAAATTCAAAGGCATGATCTTAAAAGGTGATGAATATTTAGCAGGGTGACAGGTGGAACTGTGTACATCCCCAGTTTCCTCACCCTCTTGGGGGGACAGTTCTGCAGCATGATCCCCATTCTTTCAGAGAGTCCCTTGGAGAATCAAGCTCCACAGCAGTAACTTACTTCCTCTTTTACTGACCTTCCACCCTTTCTCTTGCTTTTCCCTCTCTGTGCTTCCTCTTTTCACTCCAAAACTACGCTGCTTGCATTCAACCCTTTTCTTAGTATATATTCTGGGGAAGATGCAAACTCAGACACCCCCTAGAGCCTATCAGACTTTCTCCAGGAAATGAGAAGAGCGAGCGAGTTGGTGACAAAATGGGAAGCAGCAGACAAGGTGAGTGCGGTCAAATCCCAGGAACTGTGGAGCTTCCATGGGAAGGACCAGGAACTCCTGCAGTGATGGTGTCTGGAAAGGCCTCAACCACAGATTACAGAAGCCCTCCTGGGTTTCAGCTCCCCTGAGGCTCGGTGCCATGTCCATGACGTCGCCTGCTGCCCAACTAAGTCTGTTTCTGTTCCTTGCAGGTTCAACAGCCTTGACTCAACCAGAAGGCCAAGTAACTTCAAGTTTGCTCCCAATATGCCTCTTCAGATCAGGTGATTCTCATTTGCAATGAAGAAGCTGAGGTCACCAGCACATTCGTCATAAACAATAGTCCTTTTAAACCATCACATTCTACAAGATGTTGTAGAAGCTCCAGGCCCAATGGCAGCTGGTTGTTAAATCATTCTGAAGTCAGGGATTGAGTGGAGAAAGAAGGTCCCTGCAACCACAGTCAGCTTTGAGAAATACATTCCTTGGGGTCCTTATCACTGCCTAGTTCAGAAGTAAGTCCAAATAGATAAAGTCAGGCTTGTTAAACCAAACCTCTCTACAACCAATCAATACAGAACTCAGGTTCTGAAGACCATGGTTTTCAGCTACTGTAGTTTTGGATTTTGAGAGAATGCTTTACGAGTTCCCTTCCTCTAAAGAGATATCTACATAGTGTTCCTAGGAAAGAGTCTGCAGGCCCCCTCAGGGGTTTCCGTGTTAGTATTGCAAATGGTAGGGTTTGGCAGCAGGAAGTCTGGAGAAACTATGTAAGCTGGCATCTTTGGTGAGGTCCCTCAGCTGCAGGACTAAACCACAATGGCCAGCGCCACAAGGAACCATATTTAACCCTAACTCTTGCCGAGTTTGTATCTAGTCTAGGTCACAGAGGGATTTTAGGTACCACCCTATCCCTCTAGGTTGTCCAGGAGCACCAGCTCTGGGTGCCCTGCATCAAGCATCAAACTCGCACGGATCATCTGTTTTACATATGGTAATGTACATGCTTCTAAGCTATTCTCTTAAATCATCCCCCCCTCACCTTCTCACACTGAGCCCAAAAGTCTGTTCTTTATGCCTGTGTATCCTTTGCTGCCCGGCATGCAGGATTATTGGTACCATCTTTCTAAACTCCATATATATGCTATTATGTACAGTATTTGCCCTTCTCTTTCTGACTTACTTCACTCTGTATAACAGGTGTCAGGTTCATCTACCTCATTAGAACTGACTCAAATGCGTTCCTTTTTATAGCTGAGTAATATCCCACTGTGTATATGCACCACAACTTCCTTATCATGCTGTGCTGAAGATACTCTGCTAACAAAACTCAAAGACCCCCACTTAACCAAATGTCAAAGATGTTATTACCAACAGCAGATAAACTAACATCATATGCTTCCTGACATGGTGCTCTAAGAACACAAACTCATTTATGTAGTGTTTCTGCCAGAAGAGCACATGAACCAAATCTATTCATGAGGAAACATCAGACAAACCCAAACTGAGAGACTCCTCCACACACCTAGCATGTAATCTCTAAGAATATCTGTATCATGAATGACAAAGAGAGGCTAAGAGCTGGCCCATGTCAAAGGAGGTTAGGGATTTCCCTGGTGGTCCAGGGGTTAAGACTTCACCTTCCAATGCAGAGGACATGGATTCGATCCCTGGTTGAGGAACTAAGATCCCTCATGCCATGCAGTGGGGCCAAAGGGAAAAAAAAAAAAGAGGCTAGAGAAACATGGCAGTTAAACACAAAACACATATACCAGGATTAGATCTAGGGGGGGGAAAATTGCTAGGATAACACTGTTGTGACAACTGGTGAAAACTGAATGCAGACTCTAGTATGGGCTTCCCTGATAGCTCAGTTGGTAAAGAACCAGCCTGCAATTCAGGAGACCCCAGTTCGATTCCTGGGTCAGGAGGATCCCCTGAAGAAGGCATAGGCTACCCACTCCAGTTTTCTTGAGCTTCCCTTGTGGCTCAGCTGATAAAGAATCTGCCTGCAATGCAGGAGACCTGGGTTCAATCCCGGGTTGGGAAGATCCCCAGGAGAAGGGAAAGGCTACCCACTCCAGGACTCTGCCCTGGAGAATTCCATGGACTAGTCCATGGGGTCACAGAGAGTCAGATACGGCTGTATGACTTTCACTCGGTGAAAACTGAATGCAGGCTATATTATATAGTATGTACTGTGTGCGCTGCTTAGCTGCTCAGTAGAAATGTGAATACTTAGAGTATAATTTTATTTTTAATTAATTTATTTTTGAGGGGTCCTGCAGCATGTGGGATCCTATTTCCCCAAGCAGAGATCAAACTCACGTCCCCTGCATTGGAAGCACGGAGTCAACTGCTGTAGCCCCAGGGAAGTCCCTATAGTTTTCTAAGGCAATTGTTTGTTCTTAAGCTAAATGAAGCGGTGTTAGCTGCAGCCATCTGCCTCAACTTGAAATAAATAAGCATGTATATACGGACATATACATGTATATATGTATATATATGGACATATACAACATGAAAAAATGTTAACGTTGACATAAAAAGTAAAGTTAGGGGGATTCCCTGGTGGCTCAGTGGTAAAGAATCTGCTTGCCAATGCAGGAGACAGGGGTTCAATCCCTGATCCAGGAAGTTTCCACAGGCCAAGGAGCAACTAAACCCATGCGCCACAACTACTGAGCCTGTGCTCTAGAGCCTAGGAACCACAACTGCTGAAGCCGCGTGACTAGAGCCCATGCACTCTCAGTAGAGAATAGCCTCCACTCGCTGCAACTAGAGAAAAGCCTGTGCAGCAGTGAAAACCCTGCACAGCCAAAAGTTAATAAACAAAATTAAAGTTAGGGAGGTATGCGTATGGTATATGCTATTCTTCTGTAAATTGTAAGATTTTCTCAATATAAAATTTTAAAGGCCCTTTTTATGATTATTTTATTAAAAATAAATAACACAGAGGGAAGAAAATTAAATACCTTGGTGCCACAGTAAAGTAGAAAGAGAATGGGTCAGGACACGCTGAGTACTCATTACTCAGAGTTCTACCAATAAATAAGCATTTGGGGAGAAAGGCACTAAATCCCTTCATGACTCAGTTTTCTATAAAATAAAAGAGCTGCTCGAGATAATCTACAGGATGAGTTCTTGTTCTCACACTTCTCAAGACTCCTCTCTCCACATCTTCCCTCTAACAATACCACGTCATAAACTTGAGTATATTTATTCTTTATTGATTCCTTTAAATATAGCAGCCTTTTTTTCTGAAAGCAAAGCCACAAACCGGCAACAGTAACCAGTTTCGATATAAATGGTCTGCAAATGCAATTTAATGCATTTTTAAATAGAAGTGTGCTCACAGGCAGTATAATTAACTCAGAGGCATTCTTTTAGAATAACCCTGTGTTTTTGGTATAGGTTCACTTCATCCATAGAGTCAAGAGAACATAATTGAGGTATATAAAAGTCAGCTCATTGGACACATTTTAACAGGGAAGATTCAGTTGGTGTCTCAAGTAAATAAAGCAATGACCAAAAAAATGAATCGTCTCATCAACAGATTATGACATTATCTGCTGGAAATATTAGTCTGGCGCTTACTGATACAATATAAGCCTGACAGTCAGTTATATGAGTAATGAATCTGAGCAAAAATTGATTACAAAATGTTCTTGGTTTAAACCTGGGGTAACCAACCAGCTGACATAACAGAAATCCATGCAGTAAATTGCTTTGGGAGGTGTAAGGATCCAGAAAACTCTGCCTGTAAAGGGTAAAGCATGATTTTCATTTTGAGACCTACTTTCAGGTACTAAATTCAGTTTTAGATGGCCTCAGCTAAAAAAAAAAAAAAAAGCTGTCTCTAAAACACACAACTCACAAATCTGTCAGGTCTTCAGTTTCAGAAAATTGGCAATGGTAGGCTTTTTTCCAGATGAATTCCAAGGCTCGTTCAGCTTGGTTAGTTAATTACAGTCATTATCATGAAAAATACTAGGTCATGTTAGTTCCATTTTTTTGCAGAAGAGTAACGTGTGGCTGTTTAGCCTGGTCATTTTGTATTCAGCAACTAATGCTGGCTTTTATTGGTGGTGGTGACATTGCTAGAGGTCAACTGCAAAGCACTGAGCAGGCAGGACAGCATAACATGTCAGGAAAGTGACAACTGCCTAGTCACACCACTGTTTTTTCCTTCAACATGAATGCACTGAGCCACTGCCTCCCTGCGAATGCTGTCATCTTGGAAAAATGACTTGACTTCTCTGTCCCCAAAATATTCTAACTGTAAAATGGGGATATCATTTTATGTCTTGAAGATCAACGACTATCTCCTTAAGAGAACAAAGAGGTCTTACTTTGGAAGGAATTTTGAAGCTGAAAATCTAGGACTTTCCTTTGTTTTTTCCCAAAGCTCCACCAGAACAACAGAAAGGAAATTTTCTAAATGGAGAAACCTAAAAGGATAAGTCTTGATATAAGATAATGATACTGCAGGGCCCTGTGTGGCTCCTGGGCACAAAGTCTGTGTGTCCACCTTTCCTTGATTTTAGGAAAATACCTTCATTCAGCCTCCATGACCTTCCCTGAGTTCCAAAGGGTAGATTAGAGCAGTTACTTAGGGAAGGGAGAAGATAGGAGACCAGGGAGAAACCGTCAAGAACAGCCTTGGGGTAATGTCCTGTTACCCCAAGTAACAGGAGTACGTCAAGTCTGTATGATGTCACCCTGTTATTTAACTTATATACAGAACACATCATGAGAAACGCTGGGCTGGAAGAAGCACAAGCTGGAATCATGATTGCTGGGAGAAATATCAATATGAACAACAGAAAGGAAATTTTCTAAATGGAGAAACCTAAAAGGATAAGTCTTGATATAAGATAATGATACTGCAGGGCCCTGTGTGGCTCCTGGGCACAAAGTCTGTGTGTCCACCTTTCCTTGATTTTAGGAAAATACCTTCATTCAGCCTCCATGACCTTCCCTGAGTTCCAAAGGGTAGATTAGAGCAGTTACTTAGGGAAGGGAGAAGATAGGAGACCAGGGAGAAACCGTCAAGAACAGCCTTGGGGTAATGTCCTGTTACCCCAAGTAACAGGAGTACGTCAAGTCTGTATGATGTCACCCTGTTATTTAACTTATATACAGAACACATCATGAGAAACGCTGGGCTGGAAGAAGCACAAGCTGGAATCATGATTGCTGGGAGAAATATCAATAACCTCAGATATGCAGATGACACCACCCTTATGGCAGAAAGTGAAAAGGAACTAAAAAGCCTCTTGATGAAAATGAAAGTGGAGAGTGAATAAGTTGGCTTAAAGCTCAACATTCAGAAAACAAAGATCATGGCATCTGGTCCCATCACTTCATGGGAAATAGATGGGGAAACAGTGTCAGACTTTATTTGGGGGGACTCCAAAATCACTGCAGATAGTGACTGCAGCCATGAAATTAAAAGATGCTTACTCCTTGGAAGGAAAGTTATGACCAACCTAGATAACATTAAAAAGCAGAGACATTACTTTGCCGACTAAGGTCCACCTAGTCAAGGCTATGGTTTTTCCAGTGGTCATGTATGGATGTGAGAGTTGGACTGTGAAGAAAACTGAGCACCGAAGAATTGGTGCTTTTGAACTGTGCTGTTGGAGAAGACTCTTGTGAGTCCCTTGGACTGAAAGGAGATCCAACCAGTCCATTCTGAAAGAGATCAGCAGCTGTGGGATTTCTTTGGAGGGAATGATGCTGAGGCTGAAACTCCAGTACTTTGACCACCTGACATGAAGAGCTGACTCACTGGAAAAGACCCTGATGCTGGCAAAGATTTAGGGCAGGAGAAGAAGGGGACAACAGACGTTGAGATGGTTGAATGGCATCACTGACTCAATAGATATGGGTCTGGGTAAACTCCGGGAGTTGGTGATGGACAGGGAGGCCTAGCGTGCTATGATTCATGGGGTTGCAAAGAGTCGGACACAACTGAGCGACTGAACTGAACTGAATGTCCTCTTTCCCCATTCATGGATATACGCAACAGTATCTCTAAACTCTTCTGCAGATACTGAACACCCCCGCCCCCGGGTGGGAGAAGTTAATGATTAATAATGGTATGGTGCCCACAAGCACGTAGACCCCAGACCACTTGGACCTGAAGGTTGATGATACTGACTCCTACTTACCTCAGCACTAACCCATCAAAAGAATGTCCACGAGCTGATCACACCCTTTTGAACCATTACTATAAAACTTCTCAGTATCTTCTCCAAGTAGGACACAAGATTTTGAGGGCCTGCAGTGGCCCCCTTTACCTGGCAAAGCGATAAAGCTACTCTTTTTTACTTCACCCAAAACTCTGTCTCCAAGATTTGATTCGGCACCATTGTGCAGAGACACTGAGCTTTCAGCATCAATTTGACAAGTTTCCAAACAAAATCTGGAAACTGGAAAGCAGTAAATGATTTAGAAAACTTGAGGAATCTGAATCCTAAAGTGGCAGCAGGGGAAGCTGAGAACCAATCTGATCTACCCAGAGCACCCTGAAAGCTTATAAATTGGTAATAACAACTAATTGTGGATGCTGGGGATGAGGGTGGGCCTGAAAGTAGGATAATCGGGTCAAATCATTTTCATGAAGACTAGATTCCAGACACCCTATGTCTCTATGTGCAGCATTTGACTGTGCTGTCTATTACTCTGGCAGCAACTGGGGTGTTGGTCTTTGGAGAGAACAAGACAGGAGACTTCTGGCCTGGAGAACACCAGGTACAGTTGAAGTCAGGAGTATTGTATGAAAAACAGAGGATGAAGTCAACAAGTATATACTAAATTTGATATGCTACTTCTTTTAGCCCTCTTCCACTCAGATCCTATTGCAATGACAGCTAGACTTGTGCCTTCGAGGCAGGTCACTGGATAATCCTTCTTTGTGGATGTAGACATCAAACGTTCCCCACGGGAATATGTCAGTCATGTCACCACTTTACCATGTCACCCAATTCAACAAGACCAACCTACTTTCAGTCAGCTTTTAAATACTTCATTCTCAAGTATGAACTGAAGAGAGACACCTTCTCAGGAATACCTCTAACCTGAAAAGACTGAAGTTGAACAGAACAAAACATACATGCCAACAGAAAAAGGAGTATGTGGGTGAGGAGCAGAATTCACAAGGACAAGAAAACGTTAGAGCATTCCATTAATGTCCCTAAAGAGAAAAGAGAATACTGCATCCATGAGATGAGAAGAGGGTGCTAGTAAAAGGAATATTCAGAGAACTACTCCCCACAAAACAGGTATTATAGAGATGAAAACTATGATCGAGAAATAAACTGTGTGGCATATTAAGTTGAAGAAATCTTCCATAAAGCAGAGACAAAAGACAGACTGTATGGAAAAGATAAGAAAACTCAAAGCCCAATCCAGATAGTCCAATAGCCAGTTAACAAGAATTGAAGAAAAGTAGAAAATCGAGGGGAAGAAATGCTTAAAGAACTAGCAATAAAATGCCCCACAACTGAAGGACAAGAGTTTTTAAAGGACCTATTAAGTGCCCAGCAAAATTCATAAAAATAGACCTACAATAAGATATAACTAATTTTCAGAACTCAAGGGGGAAAAAAAGAGATGATCCTACGTGCTTCCAGAGAGCAGAATAAATTGTTTCTATTCAAAAGGCCACATATTAGAATGACTCCAGTCCTCTAAACAATAGTACGGTACCAAGGTACTGGGGAAATGCCTTCAAGATTCGGAAGGAAAATGACTCTCAAGCTAGACTTCTATTTAATTACCAATGAAGTTTCAGAGTGCAATGAAAATATTTTTGTACAAGTTAAGTCCCCCCAAGTTTGCTTCTTTTAAGTCCTTTCCCAAGAAACTCCTAGAGGATGAGCTTCATCAAAAGGAACAAATAAATCAATGAAAAGGGAGGTAAGGAACCAGGCAACAGTGGATGCAAGTAAAGAAGCCACAGAAATTCACAGGCTGAAGCAGGTGGGAGGTTCACAGAATGGCACCTGTGTACCAGGAGTAGCGAGACCCAGCAGTCCAGGTTGGAGGCGGTCAGAAGACTTTAGCTTTATTATTTAAGATATTTGAAATTGAGAGAACACCTGATGGATCAAAATTATTAAGAAGAGATTTAGACAATAGATAGTCAGGGGTTGAAATGGAAATACGGATGTAGAAAATCAAACAAGCAAACAAACATTGGTGATCATTCACACCAGGTAAAATAAATAGTTGTACAAAACTAGAAAAACTAACCACAGTATTTTATGGAGCTCAGTTGTGACTAGAATTTACATAGTCAACGGAACTCACCATAATTATGCTTTAACTATATAAAGACGGTGGATGACGAGGTAAGTGCGTGATGGGGGCTGAAAGGATGAAAGGGAGCTAAATTGTTAGTAATGAGAAGTCAATAGATAAGGCTAAAAACTGAGAACAAAGAAAGTGATAAGCACATTATTTAAATAAAACTAGGTAAAAATCACGGACAGTTACTGCCATTGGAAGCAGAAATGTGGAAGTGGCTTGAATTTTTATACTCTGTGCAGAGTTTCGCTATAAATACTCAATTATAAGAGAGAGGATATCAATAAGACTAAAAATAATGAATGTACATCAAATGTGTTTAAAATTATGTAAGGAAAACAAATCATTATTTTGAAAGCTGTCTTCTGTTTTAGAAGTACTCCAGCAATAAATGAAGACAAAATGATAGAGTTAGAATATTACCATTTTGTGACCCTAGTAAAATAATGAATCTGGAAAATGATCATCAGTCTCTACTAATTACACAAAAAAGCAAGGAAACATTATGAGCCTGATGATGGAAGTACACAACCCACATACAATGTATTGCCAAAAATTCAAATTAAGCAAAACAAACCTTTAGAGAAATTTGAACACTGACTGATGATTTAAAGGAATTGTTATTTAATCATTTCATTGATATTAAGATTATTTTCCCTAAGTGTTCTCATGTTTTAGTAGAGTGGTTCTCAAACTTGAATGTACATCAACAAGATTCATAAAAAAAAACTGGAGGTTAATTTAAAAAACAGATTGCAATTAAAAACAATGCATCTGAGTCAGTTCTAAGGAGGTGGATGAAGCTGGAGCCTATTATACAGAGTGAAGTCAGTCAGAAAGAAAAACACCAATACAGTATATTAACACATATATGTGGAATTTAGAAAGATGGTAATGACAACCCTATGTGCAAAACAGAAAAAGAGACATAAAGAACAAACTTTTGGAATCTTTGGGAGAAGGTGAGAGTGGGATGATTTGAGAGAACAGCATAGAAACACGTATATTCACTTCAACTCAGTCGCTGAGTCGTGTCTGACTCTTTGCGACCGCATGAATTTTGTGGAATTTAGAAAGATGGTAATGACAACCCTATGTGCAAAACAGAAAAAGAGACATAAAGAACAAACTTTTGGAATCTTTGGGAGAAGGTGAGAGTGGGATGATTTGAGAGAACAGCATAGAAACACGTATATTCACTTCAACTCAGTCGCTGAGTCGTGTCTGACTCTTTGCGACCGCATGAATTGCAGCACGCCAGGCCTCCCTGTCGATCCCTAACGCCCAGAGTTCACTCAAACTCATGTCTATCGAGTCAGGGATGCCATGCAACCATCTCATCCTCTGTTGTCCCCTTCTCCTCCTGCCCCCAATCCCTCCCAGCATCAGAGTCTTTTCCAATGAGTCAACTCTTCACATCAGGTGGCCAAAGTAATGGAGTTTCAGCGTTAGCATCAGTCCTTCCAATGAACAACCAGGACTGATCTCCTTTAGGATGGACTGGTTGGATCTTGCAGTCCAATGACTCGCAAGAGTCTTCTCCAACACCACAGCTCAAAAGCATCAATTCTTTGGCACTCAACTTTCTTCACAGTCCAACTCTCACATCCATACATGACCACTGGAAAAACCATAGCCCTGACTAGATGGACCTTTGTTGGCAAAGTAATGTCTCTGCTTTTAAATATGCTATCTAGGTTGGTGATAACTTTCCTTCCAAGGAGTAAGTGTCTTTTAATTTCATGGATGCAATCACCATCTGCAGTGATTTTGGAGCCCAAAAAAATAAAGTCTGACCCTGTTTCCCCATCTATTTCCCATGAAGTGATGGGACCGGATGACATGATCTTCATTTTCTGAATGTTGAGCTTTAAGCCAACTTATTCACTCTCCACTTTCATTTTCATCAAGACGCTTTTTAGTTCCTCTTCACTGTCTGCCATAAGGGTGGTGTCATCTGCATATCTGAGGTTATTGATATTTCTCCCAGCAATCTTGATTCCAGCTTGTGCTTCTTCCAGCCCAGCGTTTCTCATGATGTATTCTGTATATAAGTTAAATAAGCAGGGTGACAATATACAGCCTTGACGTACTCCTTTCCTGATTTGGAACCAGTCTGTTGTTCCATGTCCAGTTCTAAATGTTGCTTCCTGACCTGCATATAGGTTTCTCAAGAGACAGGTTAGGTGGTCTGGTATTCCCATCTCTTTCAGAATTTTCCACAGTTT
>SJYX01011911.1:9380-49718 GCA_006410675.1 Oreotragus oreotragus
TTAAAATATTGTGGTGTTTTTGCCATACATTGGCAAGAATCATGGTTGTACATGTTTCTTCCATCTCAAAACCCTTCCCACTTCCCGCCCCATCCCATCCTTCTGGGTTGTCCTAGTGCACTGGCTTTAAGTGCATCAAACTTGGACTGGTCATCTATTTCACATATGGTAATATACATGTTTCAATGCTATTCTCTCAAATCATCCCACCCTCACTTTCTCCCACAGAGTCCAAAAGTCTGTTTTTTATATCTGTGTCTCTTTTGCTGACTTGCAAGGTAGTCCTTACCATCTTTCTAAATTCCATATATAAGCATTAATATACTGTATTGGTGTTTCTCTTTCTGACTTACTTCACTCTGTATAATAGGCACCAGTTTCACCCACCTCATTAGAACTGATTCAACTGCATTCTTTTTAATAGCTGAGTAATATTCCACTGTGTACATTCTGACCAGGGTGATATGGTACCTCATTGTGGTTTTGACTTACATTTCTCTAATGATGAGTGATATTGAGCATCTGTTCATGTGTTTGCTAGCCATCTGTTTGTTATCTTTGGAGAAATGTATGTTTAGTTCTTTGGTCCAGTTTTTTAGTTGGGTGGTTTATTTACCTGGAATTGAGCTGCATGAGCTGCTTGTATATTTTTGAGATTAATTCTTTGTCAGTTGCTTCATATTCTGAAGGTTGTCTTTTCACCTTGCCTGTAGTTTCTTTCATTGTGCAAAAGCATTTAAGTTTGATTAGTTCCCACTTGTCCTTTTCATTATAGTGGACTGGAATGCAAAAGTAGGAAGTCAAGAAACACCTGGAGTAACAGGCAAATTTGGTCTTGGAGTACAGAATGAAGCAGGGCAAAAACTAATAGAGTTCTACCAAGAGAATGCACTGGTCATAGAAAACACTCTTTTCCAACAACACAAGAGAAGACTCTACACATGGATATCACTGGATGCTCAACACCAAAATCAGATTGATCTTTGCAGCCAAAGATGGAGAAGCTCTATACAGTCAGCAAAAACAAGACCGAAAGCTGACTGTGGCTCAGACCATGAATGCCTTATTGCCAAATTCAGACTTAAATTGAAGAAAGTGGAGAAAACTACTAGACCATTCAGGTATGACCTAAATCAAATCCTTTATGATTATACAGTGAAAGTTAGATTTAAAGGACTAGATCTGATAGACAGAGTGCCTGATGAACTATGGACAGAGGTTTGTGACATTGTACAGGAGACAGGAATCAAGACCATCTCCAAGAAAAAGAAATGCAAAAAAGCAAAATGGCTGTCTGAGGAGGCCTGACAAATAGCTATGAAAAAAAGGGAAGTGAAAAGCAAAGGAGAAAAGGAGAGATATACCTATTTGAATGCAGAATTCCAAAGAATAGCAAAGAGAGATTAGAAAGCCTTCCTCAGTGATCAATGAAAAAAAACAGAGGTAAACAATAGAATGGGAAAGACTAGAGATATCTTCAAGAAAATTAGAGATCCCAAGGGAACATGTTGTGCAAAGATGTGCTCGATAAAGGACAGAAATGGTATGGATCTAACAGAAGTATAAGATATTAAGAAGAGATGGCAAGAATACTCAGAAGAACTATACAAAAAATATCTTTATGATCCAGATAATAACAATGGTGTGATCACTCACCTAAAGCCAGACATCTTGGAATGTGAAGTCAGTATGCCTTAGGAAACATCACTACGAACAAAGCTAGTGGAGGTGATAGAATTCCAGTTGAGATATTTCAAATCCTGAAAGATGATGCTATGAAAGTTCTGCACTTAATATGCCAGCAAATTTGGAAAACACAGCAGTGGCCACAGGACTGGAAAAGGTCAGTTTTCATTCCAATCCCAAAGAAAGGCAATGCCAAAGAAAGCTCAAACTACCACACAATTGTACGCATCTCACATGCTAGTAACGTAATGCTCAAAATTCTCCAAGCCAGGTTTCAACAGTATGTGAACCATGAAATTCCAGATGTTTGAGCTAGTTTTAGAAAAGGCAGTAAAACAAGAGATCAAATTGCCAATATCTGCTGGATCATGGAAAAGGCAAGAGAGTTCCAGAAAAAAAAATCTATTTCTGCTTTATTGACTCTGCCAAAGCCTTTAATCATAGTGGATCCCAATAAACTGTGGAAAATCCTGAAAGAGATGGGAATACCAGACCACCTGACCTGCCTCTTGAGAAACCTATATACAGATCAGGAAGCAACAGTTAGAACTGGACATGGAACAACAGACTGGTTCCAGATAGGAAAAGGAGTGCGTCAAGGCTGTATATTGTCACCCTGCTTATTTAAGTTATAAGCAGAGTACATCATGAGAAACGCAGGGCTGGAGGAAGCACAAGTTGGAATCAAGATTGCTGGGAGAAATATCAGAACTTCAGATATGCAGATGACAGCACCCTTATGACAGAAAGTGAAGAAACTGAAGAACCTCCTGATGAAAGTGAAAAAGGAGAGTGAAATGATTGGATTAAAGCTCAACATTCAGAAAACTAAGATCATGACATCTGTTCCCATCACTTCATGGCAAATAGATGGGGAAATAGTGGAATCAGTGGCTGACTTTATATTTCTGGGCTCCAAAATCACTGCAGATGGTGATTGCAGCCATTAAATTAAAAGCACTTACTCCTTGGAATGAAAGTTATGACCAACCTAGAGAGCGTATTGAAAAGCAGAGGAATTACTTTGTCAGCAAAGGTCCATCTACTCAAGGCTATGGTTTTTCCAGTGGTCATGTATGGATGTGAGAGTTGGACTGTGAAGAAAGCTGAGTGCCGAAGAATTGATGCTTTTGGACTGTGGTGTTGGAGAAGACTCTTGAGAGTCCCTTGGACTGCAAGGAGATCCAACCTGTTCTTCCTAAAGGAGATCAGTCCTGGGTGTTCATTGATAGGACTGATTTTGAAGCTGAAACTCCAATACTTTGGCCACCTGATAAGAAGAGCTGACTCATCTGAAAAGACCCTGATGTTGGGAAAGTTTGAGGGCAGGAGAAGGGGACGACAGAGGATAAGATGGTTGGATGGCATCACCAACTCAATGGACGTGGATTTGGCTGGACTCCAGGAGTTGGTGATGGACAGGTAGGCCTGGTGTGCTGTGGTTCATGGGGTGGCAAAGATTCACACATGACTGAGAGACTGAACTGAACTGAATGGTTTATTTATTTATTTTTTAATTTCCAGTAATCTGGGGGAGGTTCTTGGAGGATCTTGCTGTGATTTATGTCAGAGGGTGTTTTCTCTATGTTTTTCTCTAGGAATTTTATAGCTTCTGGTGTTACATTTAGATCTTTAATCCATTTTGAGTTTATTTTTGTGTATGATATTAGAAAGTGTTCAATTTTCATTCTTTTACAAGTGGTTGACCAGTTTTCCCAGCACTACCTGTTCAAGAGATTTTTTTCTCCATTTCATATTATTACTTCCTTTGTCAAAAATAAGTTGTCTGTAGGTGCTTGGATTTATCTCTGGGCTTTCTACTGTGTTCCATTGATCTATATTTCTGTCTTTGTACCTGTACCATACTGTTTTGATGACTAGCTTTGCAGTATGGTCTGAAGTCAGGTAGGTTGATTCCTCCAGTTCCATTCTTGTTTCTCAAGATTGTTTTGGCTATTTGAGGGTTTTTCTTTCTTTTTTTTTTTTTTTTTGTATTTCTAAACAAACTGTGTTCTAGTTCTGTAAAAATTATCATTGGTAGCTTGATAGCGATTGCATTGAATCTATAGATTGCTTTGGGTACTATACTCATTTTCACTATATTGACTCTTTTGATCCATGAACGTGATATATTTCTCCACCTACTTATGTCATGTTTGATTTCTTTCAGCAGTGTTTTATAGTTTTCTTCCATATGGATGGTCTTGATCCTTGTCTCCTGTACAATGTCACGAACCTTATTCCATAGTTCATCAGGTACTCTATCTATCAGATCTAGGCCCTTAAATCTATTTCTCACTTCCACTGTATAATCAGAGGGGATTTGATTTAGGTCAAACCTGAATGGTCTAGCGGTTTTCCCTACTTTCTTCAATTTAAGTTTGAATTTGATATTAAGGAGTTCATGATCGAAGCCACAGTCACCCCCTGGTCTTATTTTTGTTGACTGTATAGAGCTTCTCCATCTTTGGCTGCAAAGAATATAATCAATCTGATTTCGGTGTTGACCATCTGGTTATGTCCATGTGTAGAGTCTTCTCCTGTGTTGTTGGAAGAGGGTATTTTCTATGACCAGTGCATTTTCTTGGGAAAACTCTATTAGCCTTTGCCCTGCTTCATTCTGCATTCCAAGGCCAAATTTGCCTGTTACTCCAGGTGTTTCTTGACTTCCTAAAGGCAATGGCAACCCACTCCAGTACTCTTGCCTGGAAAATTCCATGGACAGAGGAGCCTGGTAGCGTGCAGTCCATGGGGTCACGAAGCTTCAGACATGACTGAGTGACTTCACTTTCACTTTTCAATTTCAAGCATTGGAGAAGGAAATGGCAACCCACTCCAGTGTTCTTGCCTGGAGAATCTCAGGGATGGCAGAGCTTAGTGGGCTACCGTCTGTGGGGTCGCACAGAGTCAGACACAACAGAAGCGACTTAGCAGCATCAGCAGCAGCCCCTATAATGAAAATGGACTTGAGTCTGACTGAACTCTGGGAGTTGGTGATGGACAGGGAGGCCTAGTGTGCTGCGATTCATGGGGTCGCAGAGAGTTGGACACGACTGAGCAACTGAAATGAACTGAACTGATATATAGGTTTTCTGTTTCTTTAGATAGATTTATTCCTAAGTATTTTATTCTTTTCATCTCAGTGGTAAATGGAATTTTTCCCTTACTTTCTTTTTCTGTTTTTTTTTTTTTTCATTGTTAGCATATAAGAATGCAAGGGATTTCTGTGTATTATTTGTATATCCTGCAACTGTATTATATTCATTTATTAGCTCTCATAATTTTCTGGTGTTGTCTTTAGGGTTTTCTATGTAGAGGATCGTTTCATCTGTAAACAGTGAGAGTTGTACTTCTTCTTTTCCAAACTTTCTTTCTTTTATTTATTTTTTCTTCTCTGTTCACTCTGTCTAAAACTTCCAAAACTATGTTGAATAGTAGTGGTGAGTGGGCACCTTTGTCTTCTTCCTGACTTTAGCATAAATGCTTTCAATTTTTTGCCATTGAGGATAATATTTGCTGTGGGTTTATAATATAAGGGGGCTTCCCTGGTGGCTCAGAGGTTAAAGTGTCTGCCTGCAATGTGGGAGACCTGGGTTCGATCCCTGGGTTGGGAAGATCCCCTGGAGAAGGAAATGGCAACCCACTCCAGTATTCTTGTGTGGAGAATCCCATGGACGGAGGAGCCTGGTGGGCTACAGTCCATGGGATCACAAAGAGTCAGACACGACTGAGCGACTTCACTTCACTATAAGGCTTTTATTATTTTGAGGTATGTTCCTTCTGTGCCTATTTTTTCTGAGAGTTTTGGTCATAAATGGGTGGTGAATTTTGTCAAAGGCTTTCTCTGCATCTATGAGATAATTATATGGTTTTTATCTTTCAATTTGTTAATGTGGTGCATTACGTTGATTGATTTGCTAATACTGAAGAATTGTTGCATCCCTGGGATAAAGCCCATTTGGTCATGATGTGTGATCTTTTTAATATGTTGTCAGTTTCTATTTGCTAGAATTTTGGTGAGGATATTTGCATTTACGTTCATCAGTGATATGGGCCTGTGCTTTTCTTTTTTTGTGGCCTCTTAGTCTGGATTTGATATAAGGTTGATGGTGGCCTCATATAAGGAGTTTGGGAGTTTAACTTCCTCTGCAATATTCTGGAAGAGTTTGAGTAGGATGGGTGTTAGCTGTTCTCTAAATTTTTGATAGCATTCACTTGTGAAGCTGTCTGGTCCTGGGCTTTTGTTTGTTGGAAGATTTTTGATTAGTTTCTATTCCGTGCTTGTGATGGGACTGTTATGATTTTCTGTTTCTTCCTGGTTCAGTTTTGGAAGATTATACTTTTCTAAGAATTCGTCTATTTCTTCAAAGTTGTCTATTTTATTGTCATATATTCGCTGATAGTAGTCTCTTATGATCTTTTTTATTTCTGTGTTATCTGTTGTGATTTTTCCATTTTCATTTCTAATTTTGTTGATTTGATTCTTCTCCCTTTTTTTGGGAGATGATTTATTTATCTTCGTAGAGAACCAGCATTTAGTATTGCTGATTTTTGCTATAGTCTCCTTTGTTTCTTTTTCATTTATTTCTGCCCTAATTTTTATGATTTCTTTCCTTCTAGTAACCCTGTGGTTCTCCCTTTATTCTTTTTCTAGTTGCTTTAGGTGTGCTGCTGCTGCTAAGTCACTTCGGTCGTGTCCAACTCTGTGTGACCCCGTGGACAGCAGCCCACCAGGCTCCTCTGTTCATGGGACTCTCCAGGCAAGAATACTGGAGTGGGTTGGCTTATGTGTAAAGTTAGGTTATTTATTTGATTTTTCTCTTGTTTCTTGAGGTGAGCTTGTATTGCTGTGAACCTTTCCCTTAGCACTGCTTCTACTGAATCCCATAGGTTTTGGGTTGACGTGTTTTCATTTTCATTCATTTCTATACATGTTTTAATTTCCTTTTTTTATTTCTTCTGTGTTATGCTGGTTATTCAGAAGTGTGTTGTTTAGCCTGCATGTGTTTGTATTTTTAATAGCTTTTTTCCTGTAGTTTATATCTAATCTTACTTCATTGTGATCAGAAAAGATGCTTGAAATGATTCCTTTTTTTTTTTTTAATTTTCCAAGGCTAGATTTATGGCCTAGGATGATCTACCCTCGAGTAGGTTCTGTGTGAACATGAGAAAAAAGGTGAAATTAATTGTTTTGGACTGAAATGTCCTGTAGATACAACTAGGTCTAACTGGTCCATAGGCTCATTTAAAGATTGTGTTTCCTTGCTAGTTTTCTGTTTGGTATATCTATCCATAGGTGTGAGTGGGATCTCCCACTATTATTGTGTTACTGTTAATTTCCCTTGTCATACTTGTCAGCATTTGCCTTACGTACTGAGGTGCTCATTTGTTGGGTGCATATACATTTATAATTGTTATATGTTCTTCTTGGATTGATCCTTTGATCATTATGTAACATCCTTCTTAGTCTCTTTTCACAGTCTTTATTTCAAAGTCTATTTTATCCGATATGAGCATTGCTACTCCTCCTTTTTTTGTTCTCTATTTGCATGAAATATCTTTTTTCAGCCTTCACTTTCAGTTTTTATATGTCCCTTGGTTTGAGGTGGGTGTCTTGTAGACAATATATACAGGGGTCTTCTTTCAACAATGTCTCCTAGTTTTCAGCATGTAAGTCTTTCACATTCAGAAATGTGCATTGAATCTTGCAAATAATTTTTGCATCTTTTGAGCTGATCAGATATTCTTACCTTTCATTTCTTAATGTGGTATAGCATATTGATTGATTTGCAAATGTCAAATCATCCTTGCACCCCTGCAACAAGTCCCACTTGATCATGTTATATGATTCTTTTATTGTATCATTTAATTCAGTTAGCTATTTTTTAAAATTTAATTTAATTTTACTTTACAGTACTCTACTGATTTTGGCATACGTTGACATGAATCTACCACAGGTGTACACGAACTCCCAAACATGAACCCCCTTCCTTCCTCCCACCCCCCATCATATTTGTTGAGGATTTTTGCATTTATGTTTACCAAGGATATTGATTTGTAATTTTCTTTTTTATACAGTTCTTGTCTGATTTTGATATCAGGGTACTATTGGCTTCATAAATATTTTATGAAGGTTTTCTTTCTCTTCATCTTTTAGATGAGTGTGAGAAGGATAGATATTAAATCATCTTTGAATGTTTTGTCAAATTTATCAGTAAAGATGTTTGCTTTTGAACTTTCGTTTGCTGGAAGATTTCTGATTAATGGTTTAATCTCCTAACTAGTAAACAGTCTGTTCAAATATTTATTTCGTAATGATTCAATCTTGGGAGAAAATGTATTTTTCTAGTAATTTATCAATTTCTTCTCAGTTGTGTTATTTGTTGGTGTAAAATTCATCATAGTAGTTTCTTATCTTTTATATTTCTGTGGTATCAGATATAATATATCTTCTTTCATTTTTTATTATATTTATTTGCATCCTCTCTCTCTCTGTAAGTCTAGTCAATATTTGTTTATTTTATCTTTTTAAAGAACCAGACCTTATGCTTTGTTGACCTTTTTAATTGTTTTTTAGTCTCTTTATTTCTGTTGTGAACTTTATTATCTCCTTTATTCTATTAATTTTGGCCTTTGTTTTTGTTTTTCTAGTTCCTTTAGGTGTAAATTTCAAAAATTTGTTTGGATTTTTTCTTTGTTTAGTGAGGTAGGCCCATATTGCTATTTACATTCTCTTAGAACCACTTTACTTCATCTTATAGATTTTGGTATGTCTTATTCCTATCTTCATTTTTATCAAGGTATTTAAAAAATTTCTCCTTTGAATTTCTTGATCATTCATTGGTTGTTCAGTAATACGTTGTTTAATTTCCATATTTTTGAGTCTTTTCTTTTTTTGTGTGTGATTGATTTCTAGGTTCATAACATTGTGGTCAGAGAAAATGCTTGATTTAATTTCACTCTTCTTGAATTCATTGAGATTTGTTTTGAGTCTTAATTTATAATCTATCTTGGAGAATGTTCCATGCACTTTTGAGAATGGTGTGCATTCTGATGCTTTTGAATAGTATTTTCTGTACATATCTTTCAAGTTCATCTGGTCTAATACGTCATATAAGGCCAATATATCCATTTTGGTTTTCTGTCTTAATGATCTATCCATTGATATAAGTGGGGTGATAATGTCTGCTACTCCACTGTATTGCTTTCAGTTTCTCCCTTTATATCCATTAATATTTGCCTTAGATATTTTGTTGCTCTTTTATTGAGTGTATGAAGTGAAGTGAATTTTCTCAGTCATGTCCGACTCTTTGGGACCCCATGGACTGTAGCCTACCAGGCTCCTTGGTCCATGGGATTTTCCAGGCAAGAGTACTGGAGTGGGTTGCCATTTCCTTCTCCAGGGAATCTTCCTAAACCAGGAAGAGAATCCAGGTCTCCCTCATTGCAAGCAGATGCTTTACCATCTGAGCCACCAGAGAAGACCTATTGAGTGTATACACACTTATAAATTTTATGTCTTGCTACATTGACCTTTTTATTTTTATGTTATACTCTTGTTTTTCTCTTAATAAAGTCTTTGTTTCAAAGTCTATTTTGTCTCATATGGTACAGATATTCCAACTTTCTTTTCATTTTTATTTGCATAAAATATCTTTTAAATTGTTTACTTTCAGTCTGTGCATCCTTTCCTCTGATTTATGTGTCTTGTATGGGACATATAGATGTGTCCAACCTTTATTTTTAATCTATTAAGCCATTCCATGTCTTTTGGATTAGTGAATTTAATATATTTATATTTACAGTGGTTATTTTATGTAAGCATGTACTTAAGTATATACTTATTGCTATTTGTTCATTATTTTCTGGATGTTTTTATAGTTTCTCTCTTGCTTGAAACTTTATTTCTTTCGACACTTTGAATGTTATTTCCCTCTCTACCAGTCTGTAATATTTTTTTCAAATAGCCTTGTAGGGTTTCTTTTGTATTTAATAAGTTGTTTTTTTTTTGATGCATTGATAATTCTTTTATTATTAACTTTTACCATTTTAATTATAATGTGTCTTGGCATGTATCTTTTCTGGTTTTTCTTATTTGAAGCTTTCTGTATGTCCTAGACCCAGATGTCTATTTTCTTCCCTAGAAGTTTTCAAACACTTCAAATATTTTTAAGGTATTATCTCTCCTTTTTAATTCTGTTTTAAATATTTTGCTGCTCTGTCTGGGTGAGTACTATTTTTTGTCTTCCAACTTAAATATTTGTTTTTATACTTCATCCAGTTTGCTGTTTAACCCTTCTAGAGTGTTTTATAGTACAGTTATAACTTATGTGTGGTACTTTCTCATATTTTATACCCCCTATGTTGAAGTTCTCACCGTGTTAATTCATTCTTCTCCCAAGTTTAAGTAAGGATTTTACGACCGTTATATAAAATTTCTTATCAAATAGGTTCCTTATCTCAATTTTGTTTAGCTTTTTTCAGCAGTTTTGTCTTGTTCTTTCAATTTGAACGTGCTCCTCTGTCTCTTCATTTTACTTAATTCATTGTGTTTGTTTACACGTATTAGATATATCAATTATCTCTTCCAGTCTTGAAGATATAGTCTTATTTAGCAAATGTTTGTAGGGATCAAAANGCTGAGCAGTTAAGAATTGATGCTTTTGAACTGTGGTGTTGGAGAAGACTCTTGAGAGTCCCTTGGACTGCAAGGAGATCCAACCAGCTCATTCTGAAGGAGATCAGCCCTGGGATTTCTTTGGAAAGAATGATGCTAAAGCTGAAACTCCAGTACTTTGGCCACCTCATGCGAAGAGTTGACTCATTGGAAAAGACTCTGATGCTGGGAGGGATTGGGGGCAGGAGGAGAAGGGGTCGACAGAGGATGAGATGGCTGGACGGCATCACTGACTCAATGGATGTGAGTCTGAGTGAACTCCGGGAGTTGGTGATTGACAGGGAGGCCTGACGTGGCGTGCTGTGATTCATGGGGTCGCAAAGAGTCGGACACGACTGAGCGACTGAACTGAACTGAAGTTGCTTCCATGTCCTAGCTATTATAAATAGTAATGAAATGAACATTGAAGTCCATATGTTTTTTCAATTACAATTTCCTCAGGGTACATGCCCACTAGTGGGATTGCTGGATCATATGAGGTCGCTTTTGTTGGGCACGACTGAGCTACTTCACTTTCACTTTTCACTTTCATGCATTGGAGAAGGAAATGGCAAGCTAATCCAGTATTCTTGCCTGGAGAATCCCAGGGACAGAGGAGCCTAGTGGGCTGCCGTCTATGGGGTCACACAGAGTCGGACATGATGGATGTGACTTAGCAGCAGCAGCATGGTAGTTTTACTTCTAGCTTTTTAAAGAATCTCCATGTTGTCTTCCATAGTGGCTGTATCAGTTTATATTCCCACCAACAGTGGAAGAGGGTTCCATTTTCTCTACACCCTTTCCAGCATTTAGTGTTTGTAGATATTTTGATGATGGTCCTGATGATTGGTGTGAATTGATACCTGATGGCAATTTTGATATGCTTTCCCTAATAATGAGTGATGTTGAGCATCTTTTGATGTGTTTATTATTCATCTGTATATCTTCTTGCAGAAATATCTGTTTAGGTCTTCTACTCACTTTTTGACTGGGTTGTTTGTTTTCCTTGCATTGAGATGTATGAGCTGCTTGTATATTTTGGAGATTAAACCTTTGCCAGTTGTTTCATTTGCTATTATTTTCACCCATTCTGAGGGGTGACTTTTCAGTTTGTTTATAGTTTCTTTCAGTGTGCAAAAACTTTTAAATTTAATTAGATCCCATTTGTCTATTTTAGTTTTTATTTCCATTAATCTAAGAGATCAGTCATAGAAGATCTTGCTGTGATTTATGTCAAAACATATTTTACTTATGTTTTCCTCTAAGAGTTTCATAGTTTCTGGTCTTACATTCAGGTCTTTAATCCGTTTTTATTTCATCATTAAGTATGGTGTTAAGAAGTGTTCTATTTTTATTCTTTTACACATAACTGTCCAGTTTTCCCAGAACCAGTTATTGAAGAGACTATTTTTTCTCCATTGTATGTTCTTGTCTCCTTTGTCAAAAATAAGTTACCAATAAGTGCACGAGTTTATCTTTGGGCTTTCTCTCTTGTTCCATTGATCTACATTTGTTTTCATGCAAGTACCATACTGTATAGATGACTGTAGCTTTGTAGTATAGTCTGAAATCAGGCAGGTTGATTATTCCAGCTCCATTCTTCTTTCTCAAGATTACTTTGGCTACTCAGGTTCTTTTGTGTTTTCATAAAGATTGTGAAATTTTTTGTTCTAGTTCTGTGAAAAAATACCATGGAAATAGAAGATTACTTTTCCTATCTCCTGAGAAATCTGTATGTAGGTCAAGAAGCAAGTTAGAAATGAGCATGAGTCATCCCAGTGTAATTATCCTCCAATTAAAATAAATTTATATTAAAAAAAGAAATGAGCATGGACTGGAGTAATATTTGGAAAGGATTATGACAAGGCTGTATATTGTCACACTATTTAACTTCTATGCAGAGTGTGTGCATGCTCAGTCACTTCAGAGAAGTCTGACTCTTTGTGACTTCATGGGCTGTAGTGTGCCAGACTCCTCTGTCCATGGGATTCTCTAGGCAAGAATACTGGAGTGGGTTGCTATTCCCTTCTCCAGGGGATCTTCCTGACCCATTGATTGAAAATGGGTCTCTTGCTTCTCCCACATTGGCAGGTGGGTTCTTTATCACTGAGTCGCCAGGGAATCCCACTTTATGTAGAGTACATCATGCAAAGTGCTGGGCTGTATGGATCACAGGCTGGAATCAAGATTTCTGGGAAAAATAATAACAACCTCAGATACGCAGATGATACCATTCTAATGACAGAAAGCAAAGAGGAACCAAAAAACCTCTTGATGAACGTGAAGGAGGAGAATTAAAAAGTTGGCTTAAAACTCACCATTCAAAAAACTTAAATCATGTAATCCTGTCCCATCAATTCATGAAAAATAAAAGGGGAAAAATTGGAAACAGTGACAGAATTTATTTTCTTGGTCTCCAGAATCTCTGTGAATGGTGACTACAGCCATAAAACCAAAAGGTGCTTACTCCTTAGAAAGAAATTTATGACAAACATGTTTAATATATTAAGAAGCAGGGACGTCAGTTTGCTGACAAAATTCCATACAGTCAAAGCTTTGATTTTTTCAGCAGTTGTGTCTGGATGTGAGAGTTGAACCATAAAGAAGACTGATGGCTGAAAAAATGATGCTTTCAAACTGTGGTGCTGAGAGTCGCTTGGATAGCAAGGAGATAAAACCAATCAATCCTAAAGGAAATCAACACTCAATGTTCACTGGAAGCACTGATGTTGAAGTTGAAGCTCCAGTACTTTGGCCACCTTATGCAAAGTGCCAACTCATTGGAAAAGGCCCCGATGCTGGGAAAAATTGAAAGCAGGAGGAGAAAGGGATGACAGAGAATGAGATAGTTATATGGCATCACCTATTCAATGGACATGAGTTTGAGCAAACTCCAGGATATTGAAGGAAAGACAGGGAAGTCTGATGTTCTGTAGTCCATGGGGTCACAAAGAGTCAGACACAGCAGAGCAACTGAACAACAACAACAAATAATTTCATTAGATTTACCAGCTTTTTCTTTGGGATATTGACTACCAGACAGTAGTTCTGGAGCCAAGAGTTTAGAATAACCAGTCTCAGTGACTCACTTGTTATAAAGCAAGATTTAAGCTTGAGTCATGCATACTTCATCCACAATGCACATATTTAGCTTGGAATCATTACAGTGTACCCAGTATCTGACTTCAGAATTATAACAGTACATGGTGTAATGTTCTGAGCCAAATTATTTCCCATGGTGTATTAAGCTATAGATAAGCTTTCTAGTCTTAGGGATTTTAAATATTCCCTGCAACACTAGCTTTCCAGGTTTCAGATTTCTCCAAAGCCAATATGAATACCAATCTTCTGTCAGTTTTTTATGTCCTTACCACCTGAATTATTTGAGATGTATTCTGAGAACCTGAGTTAAGTGGCAAATCATAAACTGTTTGGCAGCTTCTGTGAGCATAACTGATTTTGAGGAAAACCTTCTACACTTTGAATTACCTTGGTTATATGTAGGTTTTTCCTTCTGAATCTTCAGTTTCTGTGAACTTGTCCAACATTTCAGTGACAAGACATGGCTGTGAAGTAATATCTTTTCCACTGCATTAGTATCTTTCTTGAAATTCCAGTAACAAGTTCCAGGAAGGTTCTATGTTATTCAAATTGTTGTCACATGCAAGACACTTAACCTAAGAAACTGTGTGTGTGTGTGTATATATATATATATATATATACATATGTATGTTTATATATATATATAGTTACAACATTCAGAAACTATTTGATAAGTTTACTTTGAGAAGTTGAGATAAGTGGTGGTCACCTGCTATCAGTTATCTCTAGTTCATATTGTATTTTATTCAAAAGCTGGCAAAGAAATTCCTGAGTATCTTGTTGGGCATAACCACGAAAATCAGGAAATAATCTCCATACTGAGTATTGTATAGCAAAATGATGTGACCAAGGTCCAGTTTCCAGACCACATGACTTGGAACAAAGTATGCAATTCATAATAAAAAGAAAGATATTATCATCTTGACTGTCTTGGTTGAATAAGTCCCATCTTTCTATTCCTTGATGCTCCACTATGTAGTCCTGATGATAAGGTTGGATATCTGGACTGAATAGAGCCTTTTCTTTTTTCTTGATGCTCATTCATTTGATATACCATGTCTGTGATTGAAAGATGCTTATAAGATGATCTTTTTTTTATCACTAGATGTCATAGCCAGCCATTGGTTCAGATAAAGTTTTGAAAAATATTGGAACTAATAAGTAAATGACACAACACTTGAACAATATTCATATGGCCAAGTATTTCTAAAATTTCTCAATCTGGTTACACTAAGAATTACTATTGGCCTTCATTTAACAAAGGAGTCACTGACTTTAAATCTTACATCTTCAGAGGTAGATATTACTTTATTTTTTGCTGATGCTGCTGAGGTTTATAGTGATACTTAAACAGGAACTATTTCTATTATGGTGGACCAAGCTAGACCTTGCAAATATAAACTCTTTCTTAGAGTTAAATTTTCTAATTCTGGTTTAACTTAATACTCTAATTCTTGCCATCTTTTCTTCACTTCTCTGTTTGCTATTTTTTCCTGAAATTGTTCTTGCCTTTTCACCCAATGGTTAACTATTCAAATCAAGTTTGAAAGTTTTCACCCATTTGTATCCTTCTCTTGCCATGTACCGCTTGACCACATCCAATCTACTTTGATTAATTGACCTAACATTCCAGGTTTTTATTCAATACTAAGGAATCAGTGAACTAAAATGGATTGGAATGGTGAATTTAATTCATATGAACATTATATCTACCACTGTGGGCAAGAATCCATTAGAAGAAATAGAACTGCTCTCATAGTCAGAAAAAAAATCTGAAATGCAAAACTTGGGTGCAATATCAAAAACAACAAAGTTTACTTCCAAAGCAAACCATTCAACATCACAGTAATCCAAGTCTATGCCCAAACCACTGTTGATGAAGAAACTGAAGTTGACTGGTTCTATGAAGACCTACAAGACTTTATAGGGAGTGCTAAGTTGCTTCAGTCGTGTCTGACTCTATGCAACTCTATAGACTGTAGCCTGCCAGACTGCTCTGTCCAGGGAATTCCTCAGGCAAGAATACTAGAGTGGTCTGCCATTATCTTCTCCAGGGGATCTTCCCAACCTAGGGATCAAACTCAAGTCTCTTGCATTACAGGTAGTTTTTGTTTTTTTTTTTTTAACCATCTGAGCCACCTGGGAAGCCCAAGAATACTGGAGTAGGTAGCCTATCTCTTCTCCAAGGGATCTTTCTGACTCAGAATTGAACAGGGTTCTCCTGCATTTCAGGCAGATTCTTTACCAGCTGAGCTGCCAGGGAAGCCCTCCTCTTCATCATAGATGATTGGAATGCAAAAGCAAAAAAGTCAAGAGATATCTGGAGTAAAAGGCAAGTTTGGCCTTGGGGTATAATATGAAGCAGGACAAAGGCTAATAGAGTTTTGTAAAGAAAACATGCTAGTCATAGCAAACACCCTTCTCCAATAACAGAAGCTATGGCTCTACACATGAACATCACTTGATGGATAATACCAAAATAAGATTTAATGCATTCTTTGTAGCCAAAGAAGGAGAAGCTCTGTAGAGTCAGCAGAAAGAATAAAAAGAAGACCTGGAGCTGACTATTACATAGAATATGAGCTCCCTATTGCAAAACTCAATCTTAAAATGAAGTAGGGAAAACCACTAGGCCATTCAGGTCTGCTCTAAATCAAATCCCTTATGATTATACAGTGGAGATGATGAATTGATACAAGGGATTTGATCTGGTAGACAAAGTGCCTGAAGAACTGTGGACAGAGATTCATAACATTATACAGTAGGCAGTGACCAAAATCGTACCAAATTAAAAGAAAAGCAAGAAGTCAAACTAGTTGTTGGGGAGGCTTTACAAAGAGCTGAGTAAAAAAGAGAAGTGAAAGGCAAGGGAGAAAGGGAAAGATATACCTAACTGAATGCAGAGTTCCAGAAAGGCAGGGGGGATTAAAAAAAAAAAAATCCTTCTTAACTGAAGAATGCAAATAAATTGAGGAAACCAACAGAAAAGGAAATACTAGAGATTTCTTCAAGAAAATTGGAGATAAAAAGGTAATATTTCATGCAAGGATGAACATGATAAAAGATAGAAATGGTAAGGATAAGATGAAGAAGAGATAGCACAAATATACAGAAGAACTATAAAAAATTCTAAATGATGCAGATAACCATGATAGCTTTGTCACTCACCTATAACCAGACACCCTGGAGTGTGAAGTCAAGTGGGCCTTAAGAAACATTGCTATGAACGAAGCTATCATAGAAGATGATGGAATCCCAGATGAGCTATTTCAAATCCTAAAAGATGATGCTGATAAAGTGCTGCTCTCAATATGTCAGCAAATTTGGAAAACTCGGAAGTGGCCACAGGACTGGGAAAGGTCAGTTTTCATTCCAGTCCCAAAGAAGGGCAAAAAATTTTCAAACTACATTACAACTGTGGACATTTAACATGCTAGTAATTTTTTTTTCAATTCCTTCAAGCTAGATTTCAGCAGTATGTGTGTGACTTGAGAACTTCCAGATGTACAAATTGGATTTCAAAGAAGCAGAAGAATCAGAGGTCAAATTGCCAATATTCCTTGGATCATTGTAAAGGCAAAGGAATTCGAGAAAAAAAATCTACTTCTGCTTCATTGACTATGCTAAAGACTTTGTGTGGATCGAAACACTTGTTGAAAATTCTTAAAAATATGTGAATACTAGAAACTTTACCTGTCTCCTGAGAAACAAGTATGTGTGTCAAGAAGGAATAGTTGCAACTGAACATGGAACAACTGAATGGTTCAAAATTGGGAAAGGGAGTAGGACAGGATTGTATATAGCCACCCTACTTATTTAACTTAGGACTTCCCTGGTGGCTCAGACTATATGCAGAGTGCATCATGTGAAATGACAGGCTGGATGAACCACAAGCTGGAATCAAGACTGCCAGAGGAAATATCAGTAACCTCAGATATGCAGATGATGCTACTCTAATGACAAAAAGTGAAGAGGAAATAAAGAGTCTCTTGATGTGGGTGAAAGAGGAGAGTGGAAAAGTTGGCTTAAAACTAAACACTCAAAATACTAAGATCATGGCATCCAGCCCCATCACTTCATGGCAAATAGAAGGGGTAAAAATGGAAGCAGTGATATATTTCCTTGGGTTCCAAAATCACAGATGGTGATTGTAGCCATGAAATTAAAGCATTCTTGCTCCTTAGAAGAAAATCTGTGACATTCCAAGATAACGTATTAAAAAGGAGAGACATCATTTTGCTGACAAAAGTCCATATAGTCAAAGCTATGGCTTTTCCAGTAGTCATGTATGGATGTGACAGTTGGACCATAAAGGAGGCTGAGTGCCAAAGAATTGATGCTTTCAAGTTGTGGTGCTGGAGAAAAATCTTGAGAGTCCCTTGAACTGCAAGGAGATCAAACCACTCAGTCCTAAAGGAAATCTACCCTGAGTATTCATTGGAAGGACTGAAGCTGAAACTGAAACTCCAGTATTTTGGCCACCTGATTTGAAGAGCCAACTCATTGGAAAAAAGACTCTAATGCTTGGAAAGATTTAAGGTCAAAGGAGAAGAGGGTGATACAAGATGAAATGGTTAGATATGATCAATTGCTCAATAGACGCAAACTCTGAGAGATAGTGAAGGACAGGGCAGTCTGGCATCCTGCAGTCTATAGGGTCACAAAGAATCAGACATAATTTATTGACTGGACAACAACACTGAAGTTGACTGTTAAGATTTGCCTTTAAAAGCAAACATAGTCTTTGACTTCTAAAACTGGAGAGAAGTCAGATCTATATAATTCTTCATATACTGTCTGTATACACTCATTTCCTTATTTTAGTTATCAAGTATTTGCCAACAATACAATTTATTTCTGTAAAAGCTAATGGGCATTCCCAGTAACAGTGTAAGAAGGTGCCCTTTTCTCCACACCCTATCCAGCATTTATTATTTGTAGAGTTTTTGATGATGGACATGCTGACCAGTGTGAGATGATACCTCATTGTAGTTTTGATTTGCATTTCTCTAATAATGGCTGATGTTGAGCATTTTTTCATGTGTTTATTAGCCATCTGTATGTCTTCTTTGGAAAAAAGGCTATTTAGTTCTTTTACTCCCTTTTTGATTGGTTTGCTCTTTTTTCTAGCATTGAGCTGCAAGGGCTGCTTGTATATTTTGGAGAATAATAATTCTTTGCCAGTTGTTTCATTGCTATTTTTTCCTCCCATTCTGAGGGTTGACTTTTCATCCTACTTATAATTTTCTTCACTGTCCAAAAGCTTTTAAGTTTAATTAGGTCCCATTTGTTCATTTCTGTTTTTATTTCCATTACTCTAGGATGTGGGTCATGGAAGATCTTGCTGTGATTTATGTCATAGAGTGTCCTGCCTATGTTTTCCTCTAAGAGTTTTATAGTTTCAGGTCTAAAGTTTAGGTCTTTAACCCATTTTGAGTTTATTTTTGTGTATGATGTTCAGAAATATTCTAACTTTATTATTTTGCACATAGTTGTTGTAGTTCAGTTGCTCAGTCATGTCTGATTCCTTGTGACCCCATGGACTGCAGCATACCAGGTTTCCCTGTCCTTTGCCATTATCCTAAACTTGGTCAAACTCATGTCCATTGAGTCAGTGATGCCATCCAACCAATTCTTTGAGACTGGAATGAAAACTGACCTATTCCAATACTGTGGCCACTGCTGAGTTTTACAAATTTGTTGGCATATGAATGCAGCACTTTAACAGCATCATATTTTAGGATTTGAAATAGCTCAGCTGGAATTCCATCACCTCCTCTAGCTTTGTTCATAGCGAGGCATCCTAAAGCCCATTTTATTTTACACTCCAAGATGTCTGACTGTAGGTGGGTGATCACACCATCATGGTTATCCAGGACATTAAGACTTTTTTTTTGTTTAATTCTTCTGTATATTCTTACCACCCCTTCTTAATCTCTTCTGTTCCTTTTAGGTCCATTCTGCTTCTGTCCTTTATTGTATCCATGTTTGCATGAATTTTTTCCCTTAGTATCTCTAGTTTTCTTGACGATATCTCTAGTCTTTCCCATTATATTGCTTTCCTCTATTTCTTTGCATTGTTCACTTATCTCTCCTTGCTGTCCTTTGGAACTCTGCATTCAGATGGGTGTATCTTCCCTTTTCTCCACTGCCTTTTGCTTCTTTTCTTTTGTCAGTTATTTGAAAGGCCTCCTCAGACAAACATTTTGCCTTTTGCATTTCTTTTTCTTGTTGATAGTTTTGATCACTGCCTCCTATAAAATGTTACAAGCTTCCATCCATAGTTCTTCAGGCACTCTGTCTATCAGATCTAATCCCTTGAATTTGTTTGTCACTTCCACTGTATAATTGTTAGGGATTTCATTTAGGACATACCTGAATGGCCTGTTAATTTTCCCTGCTTTCTTCAATTTAAGTCTGAATTTTGCAATAGGTAGTTCTTGATCTGAAACACAGTCAATCCCCCGTCTTGTTTTTGCTTATTGTATAGGGTTTTTCCATGTTTGGCTGAAAAGGATATAATCAGCCTGATTTCCATATTGATTTTACACATAGTTGAACAGTTTTCCCAGCAGCACTTGTTGAAGAGGTTCTTTTCACCGTTGTATATTTTTTTGTCTCCTTTTTGAAAGATAAGTTGTCCATGGGTGCATGGATTTATCTCTAGGCTTTCTGTCTTATTCCATTGATCTATATTTCTGTTTTTGTGTCTGTTTCATAGTGTCTTCTTGACTGTAGCTTTGTAGTATAGTCTGATCTCAGGAAGGTTGATACAACCACTATGAAGAACAGTATGAAAATTCCTTAAAAACCTAGGAACAAATCTACCCAATGACCCAGCAGTCCCACTACTGGACATACACCCTGAAGAATTCAGAATTGAAAAAGACACATGTACCCCAATGTGCCGGGAGCCAGCACAGCAGATCCCACCCATGGCAAAGGTCATGAGGAAGAGACCTGATGGGCAAAGGCAGATCAGGATTTGAGGGATTCCTCGACCCCACCCATGACAAGGTCATGCAGAAGAGATCTGATGGGCAAGGCGGATCAGGACTCAAGGGGTCCCCTGGATCTGCTCAAGCATCTACCCCCAAAACCAAAATCTGTCTGTTATACTACACTCTTCTGACATTAACAGGGGCTATCCCTGACCACCTTTCTCTGGAAAATTAACTTAGAGCTCCAGTTAATAGTCTCCTGCATATAAAAGGAGTGTCTCAGCTCAAATCTCTCTGCTGGCAGTCTAGCTTGTGTGACAGGTTTATCCACACTCTTGCTACTATGCACAGGATTGTTCACAACCTCTCAACCATAAACAGTACAGAGAGTTTGGAGTATTTTGAAAGTCTTAGTTAGCATAAGGCTTTTCTAAAGATAAAAATAATGTTGGTGAAGGGTTTCATTGCTTAGTTAATGATTGCCGCCAGGCCTCCATACCCTTAGTCACCTGGGAGTATGTTAATAAATGTAATTGGAATATAGAAAAAGAAATATAGTAGTTTTGATGTTAGCAATACTAGACCTTTGAGTTAATGAATTTTTCTCTTTGTTATAAATCACTGTACTCCACTTTCTTTGTTATAAATCGTTGTATCCTTGCTATGTAAGAACGTAACTTTATCACTATCTTAAGACTAAGCAGATCTTAAGGGAAAACAAGTTTTCTGATTGACTAACCTTTATCAATAGAAAGAGAGATGGGGCCATAAAATGGTAATCAGTCTCCAGACCAGAAGATATTGTAAACAAATTTAAGACCCTTGTAAGAACAAAGGTATGCAAAGAACACTCTGTCTTTAGATAAGGGTCAGAGCAGCTGACCCTGCATGACTCTGTTTTTAACATTTATCTCTATGTACAACTTAAAGTATAAAAGCTTCCCTGAGTAATAAAGAGACAGACCAAGACCAGTTCCACGAAAGCCTGACTCCCCCATGTCGTTCTTTCTTTCTTTCTTCCTTTCTTCCTTTCTCTCTCTTACTATCTTTTTCAAGCTGGTCCCTTGGAGTACAGGGGCCCTCTGTGTTTGCTTATTTGTCTGGGATTCTAAGACCTGAACAGGAAGGCGCTCTGCATCTTCACTCCCTCAGGAGACTGGGAGGGTGCCTGCGGCCACATGAATGGTGCAAGTCCCCTGTCTTGGGGCTTTATTGGCTTTCTGTGTAAACAAAGGAATATCAGCTTCTATTCTATTCCTCTCTCTCTTTCCTTATTACCAACACCATCCACACTTCGATTACCCTGGACCCAATCAGGGCTGGACCCCGGTACCAATGTTCACTGCAGCACTAGCTACAACAACTAGGACATGAAAGCAATCTAGATGTCCATCAGGAGATGAATGGATAAGGAAGTTGCTGTACTTATGCACATTGGAATATTACTCAGCTATAAAAAGGAACACATGAGTCACTTCTAATGAGATGGATGATCCTAGAGCCTATTACACAGAGTGAGATAAATCAGAAAGAGAAAGACAAATATCATATATTAATGCATATATGTGGAATCTAGAAAGATTGTGCTCACTATTCTTTGTGCAGGTACAGACATAAAAACAGGTTTTTAGATACATGGGAGAGAGAGTGGGATGATTTGAGAGAATAGCACTGAAACATATACATTACCGTATGTAAAATAGATAACCAGTGGGATTTTGATGTATGATGCAGGAAAACCAAAGCCAGTGTTCTGCAACAACCTAGAGAGATTACTCAAGGAAGGAGGTGGGAGGGGTTTCAGGAGGGAGAGGTCACATGTATGCCTATGGACAAGTCACATTGATGTTTGACAGAGGACATCACAATACTGTAAGTTAATCATCCTCCAATTAAAATAAAATTTAAAAAGCTAATGGACAACTTTTATAGGACAGAACATGTTCACCTACACAAGATTCTAGTTCACAGTTGATTTATGAATCTCTCTGCTACTAAGCAAATTAGCTTTACACAAGGTTACTTAAATATTTAAGACACTTTTGAGACTGAAGATGGTTAGTCTTCATTCAAAGAAAATGTTCATAGAAGTTTTTTACTTTTAGTGCTGATAGTGATTATTGTCTCAAAACCTGTGAAGGCTCATCCCAATTTGCTTTCTTGTTAACCTGAAACTATTACAACATTGCTAATTGGCTATACCACAATACAAAATATTTCTGATGTTAAAAATACATTAAAAATCTTTTAAAATACTTGGATTTTCTTTGATTTGTGTGACTTTCCCAGCTACCTTCACTCAGTTGAAGAAGAATGCTTTCAGCCACCCAGTCTGAAGAATTTGAACATGGGTTGCATTACTTTTTTTTACAAGCTATGTGGGATCAGGCTGAGTAGATATCCATACAGAACAGTTAACAAAGTCTGTCTTCTTGAGACAGACTCTCCAGGTCCCTTCTCCTGCTATTTCTATCCTTGCCACTTGTTCATATCCCTCACATTTCTAGGTTCTCTGAGCTCTTATAACATTCTTTGACCCATATATCACATTTTACTTGTGTGTTAGAGAAATAATCCTAGCTGAGATTCATTTCCTTAATATTAAGAAATACTAGATCTTAATATAACATTCTATTCTCCATAAAATATCACAGAGGGCTTAGCAAATAGTATATTCAAAAATCTATATTTATAAGGCTTTTAAAAGAAAACATAGGCAGTACACTCTGATATAAATCACAGCAAGATATTCTTTGGCCCATTTCCTAGAGTAATGAAAATAAAAACAAAAATAAAAAAGTGGGACCTAATGAAACTTAAAAGTTGTTGCATAGCAAAATAATATAATGTTCTTGCAATGTTATTTTTTAATATATTTTTTCTTTTTACCATGCTGTGCAGCATGTGAAATCTTAGCTCCCTGACCAAGGATTGAACTTGCACCCCCTGTGTTGGAAGCATAGAATATTAACCACTGAACTTGCAGGGAAGTTCCTGCAATGTCTTCTTATGAGAAAAAAATATATTTGGCATCTGAAGTGACTCTCCAGCAAAGAAGAAAAGTTATTGCTCCTCTTAAAGATGCAGTATCACATAAATAGCTTGCAGCCCAAACCAAATATCACTTGATTGTTCTATGTGAAAAGTATTGAAATGCTAAAGTCTTGGTTTTCAGGAAATTTGGAGATTAGCGGAAGTTTTCTCTCATAACATCATTTGTTTTCTATTTCATTTTTTTTTCTTTTCAGAGAAGCTTCTATTTCTTCAGCTCTTGACTATTCAATGTTATTCATGCAGCATTATTGAAAACCTGCTGCTTGCTAAATCTCTGATATACTTATGCATCCATGGATTATGGGTGAATGTTGAAGTACTACTGCTTCCATGAGTATTTGTACTATAAAGAGACCAAATGAATACATTTCTATTGTAGATTCAGGGTATATTAGTTTTTGGCTCTAAGACTATTTTCTAAGAGGTTGCCTTTTTTGAATCTGTGATATTATACTACTTAGGCTGCTACAAACTCCATTTACATATATGGTCAGTTATAAGTCTTAGGAACTGTCACTCCACACCAGGGAATAGTACTAGATGTATACAAACTTTTCAGAACTTTCAGACTAAAAACTAGACGGTTGGAATTGCAAGTGATCTTAGAAACTATATAGCATAAGTTGCAATAAGGACCAACACCTCGCTCCAAAACCAGTGCTCTTTTTATTACACTAATTTCATAACAAATCTGGGTAAAGGCTAACAGTTTTGCCAAGATAATGCACTGGTCATAGCAAACACCTTCTTTCAACAACACAGAAGATGACCCTTCACATGGACATTGCCAGATGATCAATGTCAAAATCAGATTGATTATATTCTTTGCAGCTGAAGACTGAGAAGCTCTATACAATCAGCAAAAACAAGACCAAGAGCTGAGTGTGGCTCAGATCGTGAACTCCTTATTCCAAAATTCAGACTTAAATTGAAGCAGGATAAACTACTAGGCCATTCAAGTATGACATAAATCAAATCCCTTATGATTACACAGTGGAAGTGACAAATAGATACAAGGGATTAGATCTGATAGAGTGACTGAAGAACTATGGACGGAGGTTCATAAGATTGTATAGGATGAAGTGGTCAGAACTATCCCAAAGCAAAAGAAATGTGAAAAGGCAAAATGGTTGTCTGAGGAGGTCTTACAGATACCTGAGAAGAGAAGTCAAAGGCAAAGGAGAAAAGGAAAGATATACACAACTGAATGCAGAGTTCCAAATCGTAGCAAGGTGAGATAAGAAAATCTCTGTAAATGAAAAATGCGAAGAAATAGAGGAAAACAATAGAATGGGAAAGACTAGAGATTTCTTAAAGAAAATTAGAGATATCAAGGGAACAATTCATGCAAAGATGGCACAGTAAAGGACAGAAATGGTATGGATTTAAGAGGAGCAGAAGAGATTAAGACGAAGTGGCAAGAATATACAGAAGAACTGTACAAAAGAAGTTTTAATGACCTGGACAGCCACAATTGTTTAGTCAACAGAGCCAGACACTATGGAATGTGAACACTAGTGGGTCTTAGGAAGCATCATTAAAAAGAAAGCTAGTGGAAGTGATGGAATTCCAGGTAAGCTATTTCAAATCCAAAAAGATGATGTTGTTAAAGTGCTGCACTCAATATGCCAACAAATCTGGAAAACTCAACAGTAGCAAAAGAACTAGAAAAGGTCAATTTTCATTCCAGTCACAAAGAAGGGCATTGCCAAATATTGCTCAAATTACCACATAGTTGTACTCATTTCTCTTTCTAGCAAGATAATGCTTGAATTCCTTCAAGTTAGGCTTTGACAGTATGTGAACTGAGAGCTTCGTTTGAACAAGCTGGATTTAGAAAAGGCAGAAGATCCAGAGATCAAACTTCCAACATCTGTTGCATTACAGAAAAAAACAAGTGAATTCCAGAAAAAATGTCTACTTCTGCTTCATTGACTGTATTAAAACCTTTGATTGTGTGGATCATAACAAACTGGAGGACATCCTTAAAGAGACTGAAATACTAGACCACCCTTACCTGCCTCTTGTAAAACCTGTATGCAGGTCAAGAAGCAACCATTATAACCAGACAGGGAACAATGGACTGGTTCAAAATTGGAAAAGGAGTACATCAAGGCTGCATATTGTTACCCTGCTTACTTAACTCATATACAGGGTATATCATGTGAAATGCCAAGCTGGGTGAAGCACAAGCTGGAATCAAGATTGCTGTGAGAAATATTAATAGCCTCAGATATGCAGATGAGACCACCCTTATGGCAGAAAGCAAAGGGGAACTAAAGAATCTTTCAACGAAGGTGAAAGAGGAGACTGAAGAAGTTGTCTTAAATCTCAGCATTCAGAAAATGAAGATCATGGCATCCAGTCCCATTACTTCATGGCAGTATATGGGAAAACAATAGAAACAGTGACAGACCTTATTTTATTGGGCTCTAAAATTACTGCAGATGGTGGTGACTGCAGCCATGACATTAAAAGACACTTGCTCTTTGGAAGAAAATCTATAACAAACCTAGACAATGTATTAAAAAGCAGAGCCATCACTTTGCCATAAAGTCTGTATAGTCAGAGCTATAATTTTTCCAGTTGTCATATATGGATGTGAGAGTTAGACCATAAAGGTGTCTGAGTACCAAAGAATTGATGCTTTTGAACTGTGGAGTTGGAGAAAACTCTTTAGAGTCCCTTGTACAGCAAGGAGATCAAACCAGTCAATCCTAAATGAAATCAGCATTGAATATTCATTGGAAGGACTGGTACTGAAGCAGAAGCTCCAATATTTTGGCCACCTGATAGATGAAGAACGATCTCATTGAAAAGACCCTAATGCTTTGAAAGATTGAAGGCAGGAGAAGAAGGGAGTGACAGATGGTGAGATGGTTGTGTTAGGTAGGTAGAATAGGGAAAAGGAGTCCAAAATGGCGGTGGCTACAAGACAAGGAAGGGAAAAGCCCATGAAAATGAAACAAAAGAAAGTCCGAGGACCAGAATGAAGACTTCAGGTAGAACAAACAGCACTCCTGGCTAAGCCCAATTTGCATAGGGCATGCCCAGGTGGAGGAAAAAACTTATAAAAGGAGGAGCCAAAGCGCTTACTCTCTCTTTCTCTCCCTCTCTCTCTCTCTCTCTCCCACGCGCTCCTCCACTCTCTTCTCTTCAAGTCTTTGGGTTGGCATGACCTCACACTTCGAGGATGGATTCTACTGCTATCTTCTAAATAAAATAGAGCTGTAACACTGATTTGCCTAAGAGCTATAACACGGTTTGTCCAAGACCCGAGAGCTGTGAAACGCTGAGGGATTTAATGTCCGTCACTCCAAATCTTTGTTGTGACGAGACAAAGAACTGAGGAACATACACCTGCATGACATCTATGGTGTCAAGACTCGGATTTAACCTAGCTGAAACAACCTCCGTGCAGAAGAGGCCAAACACAGCAGGAGCCCAACTCAGTGAAGCTCCCGTGCTAGAAGCGGAGGGTGAAGAAACCCAGCGCAGGGGAAGGCCCATCATGCTGGAAACCGGGACAGCAAAAAACAAACTCAGCAGAAAGCTCATGTGGCCCAGTCTCAGATCCCAGAAGACTTCTGGTTAAGGTAAGAGGTCGTTGCTGGAGGGACATGCCTAACGAAATGTTAATTCCTTTACAGTCTCTAGTTCCTTGTTTCCTCGAACTTCCCACAAACAGACGGGTGGCAGGGGGTACAACTGAGGGACTCTGGAGAGGCTACTCTTCAACATGTCCAAAAGGTGCTATCTGCTGAGCCCCAGTAGCTGTTACACAAGCCATTGGGGGTTCTTCTGTCCTTTCTCTTCTCTGTGCCATGGATCAGACCAATGAAATTGTGAGCACCAGTCAGATAAATTTTACAGCGGGCTATGAAGGGGATTCCTTGGCATGTTTTTCCCACTGCTTTTTCCTCCTGTCCTTCAGCTCTCTCCCGGGACTCAAGCTCAGCCAAAACTAATAAAACTCAGGCCCTGAGTCTCATTGTAAAAATTCATTGAGAGACAAAGCAATAAGAGCTGGATTTGTTAGGATCCAGAGAAAAGCCACTTTTCAGGGTGTGAACCATTGCCAAGGGCAAGGGCTGGGGCCACGGAATTAGGCCTGGCTAGGTTTTGTGAGGGGGTGGAATTCATATGCTAATGAGTGGGAAGATCATCCCTACTATTGGGGAACCACCCACTCCTCCCTCTTTTGATCATGCCTTGAGCTGTCCTGCCACCTCTGGATGTGTCTTTTGGCTTATAGATTGGGCATTCAGTACTTGAATTTGACTTGTCATCTTGGACCCAATTGATTTTAATTGGTTTACATTATACCCTTGTGCTATGTCATTCTTTCAAAGGTTGTGCTCTGCCCCTTCCCTCCTGTTTCATGCTCTTTGCCTGAGTCCCATGCAGACCCACAAGGTTGCCACTACAGTCTTCTGGAGAGACAACCAGAAAATAGCTGGCCTTGGGAGGGAAATACTCTATAATATCCAACCCCCTAGTCATACCCAGTACTGGTCACACTGGAGATCTTGGGGAGGCCTAACTCCTGTCTGGGGGTCCCAGGAGGTCATCACGCCTTGACCTGCCTAGGAATCTGGTCCTCGAAAGGTTGTCACGCTTCAACCTGCTCGGGGATCCACTAGTCCTGGGGGTCCCAGGAGGTCATCACGCCTTGACCTGCCTAGGGATCTGGTCCTCAAAAGGTTGTCACGCGTCAACTTGCTCAGGGATCTGTCAGTCCCAAGGGTCCCAGTAGGTCGTCATGCCTTGACCTGCCCAGGGACCAAATTCTCGGGAGGCTGTCATGCCTTGGCCTGCCCGAGGATTCGATCTCTAGGAGGCTGTCATGTCTCAGCCTGCCTAGGGATCTGCTCCTTGACCTGGGGACACCTGGCTCTCAGGTTGCAATTGTTCTGGGTAGGATAAGCTTCGGAAAGACTCACCCCCTAAGGAAGTCCACCCATGGAAACAGAAAGAAGCCTATTACTTGTGGGACTGTGTCCAGTCTCAGCAATAACTCAGGAGCCCAATGAGAACCCCATTGCCTTTCTGGAAAGGCTAAAAGAGGCATTCTAAAAGTTTACCAGTCTGGACTTAGACTCTTAAGAGGGATAGGTGATTTTAAAGGACAAATTCCTGTCACAATGTGCATCAGATATCAGAATTAAGTTACAACAACTACAACAGCAGGACCCTGCTGCCTCTTTAGATGAGATGGTACTGGGGACCACCCTTGTGATGGGAAGTTTTTCAGCCCCTAGAGCTCTACAGCTCCTGGTTACTACTGAGCAACCCATTACAGCTTCAATAGAGAGGGATCAAAAACGATGGGAAGACAAAATTAACCCCCAGGTGTGGGACCAGGGGATTCCTGGACGAGCCTACCAAGCCGAACTGGTCATCATTGTCCTCTGAGACCCCACTCGGTTTCCTAACCGGAAACAATACACTCTGAAAAGAGAGGCTTGGGAGGGACTACAGCCTTTAATAAATAAATTCCTTGCTTGTGGGCTATTGGTTGCCACCAGTTCGCCATGTAACACCCCAGTCCTCTCAGTAAAGAAAAAAGACGGAACCTGGCGAATGGTTCAAGATCTCCGGATCATAAATGAAGCTGTAGTCCCCCTCCATCCCACAGTACCCAATCCCTATGTAATCNGGAGGGACTACAGCCTTTAATAAATAAATTCCTTGCTTGTGGGCTATTGGTTGCCACCAGTTCGCCATGTAACACCCCAGTCCTCTCAGTAAAGAAAAAAGACGGAACCTGGCGAATGGTTCAAGATCTCCGGATCATAAATGAAGCTGTAGTCCCCCTCCACCCCACAGTACACAATCCCTATGTAATTTTGGGAGAAATCCCACCCAGTGCCAAGTGGTTTACAGTCTTGGATCTCAAAGATGCATTTTTTTTGCATACTACTGGCTAAAGAACCCCAGTATCTTTTTGCCTTTGAGTGGGAGGCCCCAGGAGAAAAACACCAACAGATGACTTGGACAGTATTACCTCAGGGGTTCAGAGATAGCCCCCACCTGTTTGGACAGGCCCTTAGCGGGACCTCCTAGACCTGGACCTGGGACCTAATGGGAAAATATTACAATACGTAGATGACCTACTAATCTGCTCTCCAGATGAGAAAAGTGCCCAACAACATGCAATTCAGGTTCTAAACTTCTTGGCAGAAAGGGGATATAAAGTCTCCCGTGCTAAGGCACAGATGGTAGAGACCAAGGTCACTTACCTGGGAGTTCAGATTACACAGGGGTCCAGGAGGATGTCCTCTGGTTGGGTACAAGGAATCCTCTAGTTGCCCTCCCCCACGACTCGAAAACAATTGAGAGCTTTCCTGGGGCTAACTGGATATTGTAGAATCTGGATACCCAACTATGGTCTAATTGCCCAGCCCTTATATGAAAGCTTAAAGGGACGAGATGATTCAATCCCATTGATGTGGGGAACTCCTCAAAAGAAGGCAGAGGCTACACTAAAATAGGCCTGAACTCAGGCATCTGCCTTGAGGTTGCCAGACCCAGAAAAACCATTCCAACTTTATGTCCATCAAAGAGAGGGAATAGTTTTGGGAATGTTGAACTCAAAGGTAGGGATCTGAGCCCCAGCCTGTAGCTTACTTACCCAAAAAGCTTGATCCAACTACCTGAGGCTGGCCTCTTTGCCTTCGAAATCTTGTACCTATTGCAATCATGACAGAAGATGCTTTAAAACTCTCCTTTGGGGGCAAGCTAACTATTTTTACCAGCCACCAAGTAAAACAACTCCTAAATGGGAGAGGCCATTTATGGATGTCTGATCAAAGAATCCTCAGATAACAAGTAATGCTGATGGAAAATCCGGGCCTCACTATATCCCCTTGTGAGGTTCTTAACCCAGCCACCCTCTTGCCTACCCCTGAGGGCCCTCTCCCCTTTCACTCTTGTCTAGAAACCTTGGACCACTGGACAAAACCCCGAGAGGGAGTCTCAGATCCTCTGACCAATCCTGAGGAAATCTGCTACACTGATGGAAGCAGCTTTGTCTTGGATGGAAAAAGAAGAGCCGGGTATGCAGTAGTCTCCAATTTTGAGACCATAGAGGCTAAGCCTCTGCCACCAGGTACTTCAGCCCAATTAGCTGAGCTCATAGCCTTGACTCAAGCTTTAGAGCTGGGAAAAGGGAAAAAAAAATAGCCATTTACGCTGATTCCAAGTATGCCTTTCTGGTGCTACATGCACCTGCAGCTGTTTGGAAAGAAAGGAGCCACGTGACCACCCGAGGGTCCCCAATCAAATATGGTGATCAGATTTTTTGACTCTTGGAGGCAGTCTATCTGCCCACAGAGGTTTCAGTCTCTCACTGTAAAGGACATCAAAAAGGGAACACACAAGTGGCATGAGGGAACCAAGCAGCTGATCAGGCAGCTAGGAGAGAAGCATTACAGAACCATGACCTAATAGAGATTTCCACCTTAGTTCCACAGACTAATTTGCCAGAAACCCCTTCAAATACTGAAGGTGAGACTCTTAAAGCTAAGAGCAAGGGCTTTCAAGATCAAAAAGGGAACACACAAGTGGCATGAGGGAACCAAGCAGCTGATCAGGCAGCTAGGAGAGAAGCATTACAGAACCATGACCTAATAGAGATTTCCACCTTAGTTCCACAGACTAATTTGCCAGAAACCCCTTCAAATACTGAAGGTGAGACTCTTAAAGCTAAGAGCAAGGGCTTTCAAGAAGATCATATGGGGTAGTTCCAAAAGGAGGGACTCCTTTTTCTGCCTGGGAACCTCCAATGGAAGTTGGTTAACTCCTTACATGCCACTACTCATTTAGGAGAAAAGGCTCTCCAAAGATTACTAGAAAGGTCCTTCAGAGGAACAGGCTTCCAAACAACTATAAGACAGGTGGTCTCCTCTTGTCCCACTTGCCAATTAAACAACCCCCAAGGAGCTCGAAGACCCCAGCTGGCCCAGCCTATCCAACAACGTGGGGCCTACCAGGAGAGGACTGGTAGATGGACTTCATCCAGATGCCAGTTTCTCAAGGGTATAAATACCTATTAGTCACGATAGATACATTCACAGGATCGATTGAAGGCTTTCCCACCCAGACTGAGAAGGCTGAGGAGGTGATAAACAAACAAACAAACAAACAAACAAACAAAAAACTGCTCCATGAAATCATTCCAAGATTTGGTCTGCTCAGGTCATTACAAAGTGACAATGGGACATCATTTACTTCTAAGGTCACCCAACGGGTCTCAAAAGCATTGGGCATTTCTTATTATCTCCATTGTGCCTGGAAGCCTCAAAGTAGGAAGAGCCAATCAGTTCTTAAAATCTTAAAAAAGATAACCCAGGAGACCTCCCTGGGATGGAAGGAGGCTTTATGATAGCTCTCCTCCACACCCTCATTGACCCTAAGGAACAGCTTGGTCTTAGTCCTTATGAGATGCTATATGGGAGACCTTTTGTTTATGTCAATGACCTCTTCCTAGATCCAGAGGTTCAGACCCTCCAGTCTTATACCATGGCCATTGGGCAATTCCAACAAGATATATACTTGTGGGTTATAAACCAGGACCCAAAAGATTCCAAGGAGTCACCACTATATGCTCCAGGGACTCAAGTCCTAATTAAAGTTTGGAAAGATGAGTCCCCTAAAGCTCAACTTCAGCCCACATGGAAGGACCCCTACCCTATAATACTTTCTACCTCTACAGCAGTCAAGGTACCAGGACATGACACCTGGATTCACTACTCATGAGTCAAGCCATGAAAGAAAACAGAAGAGGACATGTAATACACCTGTGAGCCCCTGGGAGATCTCAGATAGCTATTCAAGACTACCAATGAGTGCCATTCTAATGAACACCCCCAAAATCCAGTTTCTGGGGATAAGTTTTCTCAGGATAGCTCTAAAGAGCCAACAGAGCCTGACAGAGATTGTACTCCAAAACAGACAGGAGATAGATCTTCTGATCCCTGAACAAGGAGGGACTTGAGTCATCCTGGCAATGTGAATTTAAAAATGACTAATGCCCCTACTAGTCCTTGTTATGCTATATTGATGATGCTTGTGATTATTCCATGTACTGTCAATTGTCTAACCTGTTTTGTCTCTGCCCAGGTCAACAAGCTACAACATGCAGTGCCAGTTCAACAAAGATATAAAACTATAGCCGACCATTAAAAATATCACACACCCTTAGATGGACACCACTATAAGGACTCTGAGGCTTGAGACTAGCAAGAGGGGGAGGCCCAATACCGCTTGCTGCTCAAGTTCAGTAGGAAGTAGCCAGAAAGACCTCGATGCCCCTATTCCCAAAGAATTGGGCCTCCCATCTCTTGAGGGGGGAATGTTAGGTAGGTAGAATATGGAAAAGGAGTCCAAAATGGCGGTGGCTACAAGACAAGGAAGGGAAAAGCCCACAAAAATGAAACAAAAGGTCCGAGGACCAGAGTGAAGACTTCAGGTAGAACAAACAGCACTCCTGGCTAAGCCCAATTTGCATAGGGCAGACCCAGGTGGAGGAAAAACATATAAAAGGAGGAGCCAAAGCACTTTATTTCTCTCTTTCTCTCCCGCCTGTGTATGCTCTCTCTCTCTCTCCATCTCTCCCTCTCCCACGCGCTCCTCTACTCTCTTCTCTTCAAGTCTTTGGGTTGGCATGCCCTCACACTTTGAGAATGGATTCTCCTGCTATCTGCTAAATAAAATAGAGCTGTAACACTGATTTGCCTAAGAGCTATAACATGGTTTGTCCAAGACCCAAGAGCTGTGATTTGCCAAGGGCTTTAATGTCCATCACTCCAAATCTTTGTTGTGATGAGACAAAGAACCAAGGAACATACACCCACATGACAGTTGGATGGCATCATCAACTCAGTGGACATGAGTTTGAACATCTCTTGGAGGTAGTGAAGGATAGGGAAGACTTGCATGCTTCAGTCCATGGGATTGCAAAGAATTGGACAGTGAGTGACTGAACAACAATGACAAATTTGATGGTATTTCTTATAAAATATATTTTTGTAGCTAAAGCAATAAGTGCATTGATAAACAGATAATTTGGCTCTTAGTAAACATTTACTGAATGAATTATCCAGACGAAGAAGTTGCTGTTAGAGAAGCAAGCCCCAAAGCAATGTTGTTGTTTTTAGTTAGTAAGTTGTGTCTGGCTCTTTGTGACCACTTAGACTGTCAGGTTTGTCAGGCTTCTTCTGTCCATGAAATTTCCAAGGTAAGTATACCGGAATGTGTTGTCATTTATTTCCCAAGGGGATCTTCCTGACCCAATGGTCACATCTGTGTCTCTTGCATTGGCAAACAGATTCTTTACTACTGAGCCATCAGGACAGCCAAAGAACTAGTGACTGAGCAGCAACTAAAATCTAGGTTTTCTTGGCTCTCAGTCCATTGTTCTTTTCAATGCCTTCTGATAATTTTATTACTTCAGGATATATTTTGTATTTTCTTCATGAGTGCAAGAAACAAAGATCAGGTCTGGAGCTAATGTCTCATAAATAGGAAATGATAAATAGCAAATCAATTACTTAACACTTATATTATTCCAATAATAATTTGTTGAAACTATCTCTAGTTCTTCAAAAATAGAAATGGTTGTGAGTTAAGAGGGAAATGAGTTTATATATGCTGATTTCATAGACTAGTATTTCATACAAATCACACATTTATAAACACATTTTCCAAAATCACAGTTGTCAGCAAGCCAGAAAAATGTTATTCAAGGTACTTCAAATGNCCCTCACACTTTGAGAATGGATTCTCCTGCTATCTGCTAAATAAAATAGAGCTGTAACACTGATTTGCCTAAGAGCTATAACATGGTTTGTCCAAGACCCAAGAGCTGTGATTTGCCAAGGGCTTTAATGTCCATCACTCCAAATCTTTGTTGTGATGAGACAAAGAACCAAGGAACATACACCCACATGACAGTTGGATGGCATCATCAACTCAGTGGACATGAGTTTGAACATCTCTTGGAGGTAGTGAAGGATAGGGAAGACTTGCATGCTTCAGTCCATGGGATTGCAAAGAATTGGACAGTGAGTGACTGAACAACAATGACAAATTTGATGGTATTTCTTATAAAATATATTTTTGTAGCTAAAGCAATAAGTGCATTGATAAACAGATAATTTGGCTCTTAGTAAACATTTACTGAATGAATTATCCAGACGAAGAAGTTGCTGTTAGAGAAGCAAGCCCCAAAGCAATGTTGTTGTTTTTAGTTAGTAAGTTGTGTCTGGCTCTTTGTGACCACTTAGACTGTCAGGTTTGTCAGGCTTCTTCTGTCCATGAAATTTCCAAGGTAAGTATACCGGAATGTGTTGTCATTTATTTCCCAAGGGGATCTTCCTGACCCAATGGTCACATCTGTGTCTCTTGCATTGGCAAACAGATTCTTTACTACTGAGCCATCAGGACAGCCAAAGAACTAGTGACTGAGCAGCAACTAAAATCTAGGTTTTCTTGGCTCTCAGTCCATTGTTCTTTTCAATGCCTTCTGATAATTTTATTACTTCAGGATATATTTTGTATTTTCTTCATGAGTGCAAGAAACAAAGATCAGGTCTGGAGCTAATGTCTCATAAATAGGAAATGATAAATAGCAAATCAATTACTTAACACTTATATTATTCCAATAATAATTTGTTGAAACTATCTCTAGTTCTTCAAAAATAGAAATGGTTGTGAGTTAAGAGGGAAATGAGTTTATATATGCTGATTTCATAGACTAGTATTTCATACAAATCACACATTTATAAACACATTTTCCAAAATCACAGTTGTCAGCAAGCCAGAAAAATGTTATTCAAGGTACTTCAAATGTTTTAATTATGAAAGTGTAAAAGGAAACCTTATTGTTGATAGCAGTAATTATGATTTTATACTGTCTACTATTCTCACATTAAGAATACTGTTAATATTGTACTAGCTGGAAATAAGAGATTAATGAAAATAATTAATCAGAAGATCTGAAATAGTCTTTATTTAATATATTTATTTATGTTTTCTAATAAAAGATTCATTTCTTAGGTAGATTGATACGTCTAGGGGTCCCCAAGGAGAGAGGGGTCTGGAATTCTCATGGAGGAAGAAAAGACAAAGTCTTTTTTTCCCCTCTACATTCCTTAGGATTATGTATCCTGCCTGAAGGCAGTCTCTGTACTAAACCCTCTAGCTAATCAGGTTATCTTAAAATGTAAATTATGGGAGTGGGTCTGGTGAGATCTTTACCTCCAGACATTCTTTGGATTCACTATACTAACTAATTAGAGAGTATATAACTCCATTGCTAACAATAGCAAGGGGGGTACTCTTTCTACCCCCTTCTGATGTCTATATCAGAAGCTTTCTCTATCTCATTTATACTTTAATAAATATTTATTACACAAAAGCTCTGAGTGATCAAGCCTCCTCTCCTGCCCTGGACTGAATTATTCTCCTCTGGAGGCCAAGGATCCAGGTGTCTTTGTGTGGTTCAGCAACAACCTTTCACTAGTGAGGAGTTACACCAAATGAGAAAATATTATGACATGTTTAATATTTATAATGGAGAAAGCAGAGAAAAACATGAAGACACTATGTTGAATATATGCTTGCTTGTCACCAACATAGTATTGTTGAACATTAATAATGGAAGCACAGAGAGAGGAAAGAATAATGTTCATCCATAGCGAATCTCTTATCTTAGATTGGTTTGTAATTCCCACTCATGTTCTCTCATAATACACAGCTAATCATAGCTCTTAACAAACTAAAAAATATCAGTAGATCCTTTCTTGGTTGGCCAGTATTGAACCAAAGGTTTATCAGAATATTGTGTGCTATAAAATTACCAGGGGAGATTAAAAAAAAAAAAAATTCTCCCCTGCCTTCGCTACTCAGAGAATAGTTTGAGAGTATGAGTCAATATTAATTTGTATTTTTAACACTTGAATAGTAAGCATACTTTTCTTTACTGTGGCAAAAATCTATACATGAAAACTGAAGTTTGGAGAAAATACCCAGTATCTAGTTTAGAGATTGACAGAAGTATTGAAGGCTATGTTTACATTGCCCCAATACATTATTCATATACAATAGTCACTTTTTTGGTTTCCATTAATTCAGATTATCTGAAGCTGTACTTTAGTTTCCAGGTTTCATGATATTATTCTGTATCTCAGCTCATTGATTGTGACCATGCTATAATTGTTAAACAAAAGTTACAGTGCAGTTATATTTTACACTTTGTTATCTAGGGAGATATATAAAATAAATAGATAACCTCTAAAGGTAAAAAAAAAAAATTAGGCCATAATATTTATATTTTAGTAGGGCACCTGCTTAACTATCTTTTTCAGAACATTAATCCCCAATCACATTGTATAAAATAACACTCTAAGGTCCTTCTACATTTCAGGAATACATAAAATGTATGTTTTACATTTAAATTGCTATTGATTAGGTGGTCAGTCAACTAAAGATATGTATTGAGCCTATGCTAAGCCTAATATTGTGCATATATTTTTAAATCATAATTTAAACTTTTTATTTAAAATTTTGAATTATGAAAAATCTTCAACATATAAAACAATAGATGGAATAGTTTAATGATCATTTATTTACATACAATCAGACATAAAAATATCAACACTTTCCAATTCTTTTGATTTCTTTAGCAATATAAATTCATCTTACACAAAATAAAGTTTACATGCCAGAAGCAGTATGAAAGTGCAAAATTTTAGGCTCCATCTAGTTGTAATAAGTAAGAATATACATCTTCAGAAGATCTGTAGTTAATTTGTGTGCACTTTAGAATTTGAGAGGCATTGATATAAGGCAAATGTCAGACAGCACTTCCCATAATGCCGTTACTACACTGCAGATAAATAATACTTGATATGATATAGAGATCCACGCAAAATCAGATTTAATTCATACAGCAAGAGTTTTAAAAATTAAAATCTTTTTTTTTCATAGTATGTTGAAGGTATGAGACCAGAATGAAATATCTGTTATAAACCATTGTAAAGACTTCTGGAGGTATTGCATTTCTGAATATGATACATAAACTTCAGTTTGGAGATAATGAGTATAAGATATTATTATGTGATATCTCAAAGGTATACATTTATATAATACCTTAAATTAGCAAATTATAGACTAAAAGCAATACAATCATCTCAAAACATGAAGAAAATGCTTTGGGCAAAACTCAACAACAAATTATGAATAAAAACTCTCCAGAAAGTGGGCATAGATGGACTCTACCTCAGCATAATAAAAACCATATATGGCAAACCTAAAACTAATATACTCAATGAAAAGCTGAAAACATTTCCTTTAATATCAGGAACAAGACAAGGATGTTCACTCTAGCCATTATTATTCAACATAGTTTTGTAAGTCCTAGCCTTGGCAATCAGAAAAGAAAAGAAATAAAGGAAATTCAAACTGGAAAAATAAGTAAAACTGTTGTCTATGACATGATAATGAGAGAGTTAATTCTTAGATAGATTGATGAAGAGTCCAGGGCCCTTGAGGAAGAGAAAGGAACAAACTATTTTTTTCCTACATTCTATCCCCTTAGTCACATAAGTCGTTTTTTTCTTAAGCCCTGAGTTTCTATGGAAACAATCTATTTTGACTAAGACTAACACGTCAGAGGTCGGGGCAGCTGCCAAGAGTGCCAGGCTGTGACAGCGCAGGAGCAGACGAGAGGAGCTACGTGCCACCCAAGGTCAGGGGCAGTAGCCGGGAGGAGCTACCCCACGTCCAAGGAGTGGTGGCTGTGCAAACGCAGGAGGGCCTAGAGGAATTTTTCCATGTTCAAGGTCAAGAGGGGTGGCAGGGAGGAGATACCCCTCCTCCAAGGTAAGGAGCAGCAGCTGTGCTTTGCTGGAGCAGCTGTGAAGAATACCCCACATCGAAGGTAAGAGAAACCCAAGTAAGATGGTAGGTGTTGCAAGAGAGCATTAGAGGGCAGACACATTGAAACCATAATCACAGGAAACTAGTCAATCTAATCGCACTACGACCACAGCCTGGTCTAACTCAATGAAACTAAACTGTGCCCTGTGGGGGCCACCCAAGATGGATGGGTCATGGTGGAAAGGTCTGACAGAATGTGGTCCACTGGAGAAGGGAATGGCAAAACACTTTTGTATTCTTGCCTTGAGAACCCCAAGAATAGTATGCAAAGGCAAAATGATAGGATAATGAAAGAGGAATTCCCCAGGTTAGTAGGTGCCCAATATGCTACTGGAGATCAGTGGAGAAATAACTCCAGAAAGAATGAAGGGATGGAGCCAAAGCAAAAATACCCAGCTGTGGATGTGACTGGTGATAGAAGCAAGGTCTGATGCTGTAAAGAGCAATATTGCATAGGAACCTGGAATGTTAGGTCCATGAAACAAGGCAAATTGGAAGTGGTCAAACAAGAGATGGCAAGGGTGAACTTCGACATTCTAGGAATCAGCGAACTAAAATGGACTGGAATGGGTGAATTTAACTCAGATGACCATTATATCTACTTCTGCAGCCAGGAATCCCTCAGAAGAAATGGAGTAGCCATCATGGTCAACAAAAGAGTGCAAAATGAAGTATTTGGATGCAATCTCAAAAACGACAGAATGATCTCTGTTCGTTTCCAAGGCAAACCATTCAATATCACAGTTATCCAAGTATATGCCTCAACCAGTAATGCTGAAGAAGCTGATGTTGAATGGCTCTATGAGGACCTCCAAGACCTTTAGAACTAACACCCAAAAAAGATGTTTTTTTCATTACAGGGGCCTGGAATGCAAAAGTGGGAAGTCAAGAAACACCTAGAGTAACATGCAAATTTGGCCTTGGAATGCAGAATGAAGCAGGGCAAAGGCTAATAGAGTTTTGCCAAGAGAACACACTGGTCATAGCAAACACCTTCTTACAACAACCCAAGAGAAGACTCTACACATGGATATCACCAGATGGTCAACACCCTTATCAGATTGATTATATTCTTTGCAGACAAAGATGGAGAAGCTCTATACAGTCAACAAAGCAAGAGCAGGAGCTGACTGTGGCTTAGATCATGAACTCCTTATTGCCAAATTCAGACTTAAATTGAAGAAAGTAGAGAAAACCACTAGACCATTTAGGTATGACTTAAATCAAATCCCTTGTGATTATACAGTGGAAATGAGAAATAGATTTAAGGGTCTAGATCTGATTGATTGAGTGCCTGATGAACTATGGATGGAAGCTCATGACATTGTACAGGAGACAGGGATCAAGACCATCCCCATGGAAAAGAAATGAAAAAAAAAAAAAAAAGCAAAATGGCTATCTGGGAGGCCTTAGAAATATATGTGAAAATAAGAGAAGCAAAAAGCAAAGGAGAAAAGGAAAGATATAAGCTTCTGAATGCAGAGTTACAAAGAATAGCAAGGAGAGATAAGAAAGCATTCCTCAGTGATCAATGCAAAGAAATAGAGGAAAACAACAGAATGGGCAAGACTAGAGATGTCTTCAAGAAAATTAGAGATATCAAGGTAATATTTCAAACAAAGATGGGCTCGATAAAGAACGGAAATGGTAAGGACCTAACAAAAGCAGAAGATGTTAAGAAGTGGTGGCAGGAATACACGGAAGAACTGTAAAAAAAAGGTCTTCATGACCAAGATAATCACAATGGTATGATCACTAACCTAGAGCCAGACATCTTGGAATGTGAAGTCAAGTGGGCCTTAGAAAGCATCACTATGAACAAAGCTAGTGGAGGTGATGGAATTCCAGTTGAGCTATTTCAAATCCTGAAAGATGTTGCTGTGAAAATGCTGCATTCAATATGTCAGCAAATTTGGAAAACTCAGCAGTGGCCATAGGCCTGGAAAAGGTCAGTTT
>SJYX01011911.1:71935-124411 GCA_006410675.1 Oreotragus oreotragus
TTCTGAAGGAGATCAACCCTGGGATTTCTTTGGAAGGAGTGATGCTAAAGCTGAAACTCCAGTGCTTTGGCCACCTCATGCGAAGAGTTGACTCATTGGAAAAGACTCTGATGCTGGGAGGGATTGGGGGCAGGAGGAGAAGGGGACGACCAAGGATGAGATGGCTGGATGGCATCATGGACTCGATGGACGTGAGTCTGAGTGAACTCCGGGAGATGGTAATGGACAGGGAGGCCTGGCGTGCTGCGATTCATGGGGTCGCAAAGAGTCGGACACGACTGAGCAACTGAACTGAACTGAACTGATTCCAGTTCATTTTAGTTCACTGATTCCTAGAATATTGACGTTCACTCTTGCCATCTCCTGTTTGACCACTTCCAATTTGCCTTGATTCCTGGACCTGACATTCCATGTTCCTATGCAATATTGCTCTTTAGAGCATTGGACCTTGCTTCCATCACCAGTCACTTCCACAGCTGGGTATTGTTTTTGCTTTGGCTGCATCCCTTCATTCTTTCTGGAGTTATTTCTCCACTAACCTCCAGTAGCATATTGGGCACCTACTGACCTGGGGAGTACCTCTTTCAGTATCCTACCATTTTGCCTTTTCATACTGTTCATGGGGTTCTCAGGGCAAGAATACTGAAGTGTTTTGCCATTCCCTTCTCCAGTGGACCACATTCTGTCAGACCTCTCTAACATGACCTACCCGTCTTGGGTTGCCCTGTGGGAATGGCTTAGTTTCATTGAGTTAGACAAGGCTGTGGTCCTAGTGTGATTAGAATGACTAGTTTTCTGTGAGTATGGTTTCAGTGTGTCTGTCCTCTGATGGCCTCTTGCAACACCTACCATCTTACTTGGCTTTCTCTTAGTTTGGGTGTGGGGTATCTCTTTATGTCTGCTCCAGCAAAGCACAGCCGCTGCTCCTTACCTTGGATGAGGGGTATCTCCTCCCACTGCCCTTCCTGACATTCAACGTGGGATGGCTCCTCTAGGCCCTCCTGTGCCCACACAGCCACCATTCCTTGGGTGTGGTGTTGCTCTTCCCAGCTGCCGCTCCTGGCCTTGGACACGGGGTATCTCCTCCCAGCCGTTGCCCTTGACCTCTGACGTGGGGTAGCTCCTCCCGGCCGCTGTCCCTGGCCTCGGACGTATGGTAGCTCCTCTTGGCCGCCACCTCTGACCTCGGATGCAGGGTAGCTCTCAGCCACGAGTGTGCTGGCCGCCGCCGCCACCTGCCCTTAGTGCACCGGCTGCTGCAGAGGAAAGGTCAAATGGGGGTTGTCTAGGAAATCTGATGGAGAGTAGGACAGAGGGGGATGGGGGAGAGGGAGGCAACAGAAAGACACATGCCTTAAGGGTGCCTCAAATCTGGATTCTGACTAGGGTCTGTGAAGGACTGAATGTGAGTAATCTCTGAGTCCTTTACTTGCTTTTGACAAAAGAGATAAAGTTGAAGGATTGTTCTATAATCTGTGTGCCATTCAGAGGTCATTGTTTTTTGTCCCCTAGTTTGTATATGTATGAAGGTCAAGAAGCAGCAGTTAGTTAGAACTGGACATGGAACAACAGACTGGTTCAAAATTGGGAAAAGAGTATGTCAAGGTTGTATATTGTTACCCTGCTTATTTAACTTATATGCAGAGTATATCATGAGAAATGCTGGGCTGGATGAAGCACAAGCTGGAATCAAGATTGCAAGGAGAAGTATCAATAACCTCATATATGCAGATGACATCACCCTTATGGCAGAAAAGGAAGAAGAACTAAAGAGCCTCTTTATGAGAGTGAAAAAGGAGAGTGAAAATTTTGGCTTAAAACTCAACATTCAGAAAACTAAGATCATGGCATCCAGTCCCATCACTTCATGGCAAATAGATGGGGAAACAATGGAAACAGTTTTGGACTCGAAAATCACTGCAGATGGTGACTGCAGCCGTGAAATTAAAAGACATTTGCTTTTTGGAAGAAAAGCTATGACCAACCTAGACATCATATTAAAAAGCAGAGACATTAGTTTGCTAACAAAGCTCCATCTAGTCAAAGCTATGGTTTTTAAAGTAGTCATGAATATGAGAGTTGGACTATAAAGAAAATTCTTGCCTGAGTGGCAAATAATTTATGTTTTTGAACTGTGGAGTTGGAGAAGACTCTTAAGAGTCTCTTGAATTGCAAGGAGATCCAACCAGTCCATCCTAAAGGAAATCAGTCCTGAATACTCATTGGAAGCATTGATGCTGAAGCTGAAGCTCCAATACTTTGGCCACCTGATGCAAAGAACTGACTCATTGGAAAATACCCTGATTGTGGGAAAGATTGAAAGCAAGAGGAGAAGGGGAAACAGAGGATGAAATGGTTGGATGGCAGCACCAACTCAATAGACATGTATTTGAGTAAACTCCAGGAGTTGGTGATGAACAGGGAAGCCTAGAGTTCTGCAGTCCATGGGGTCACAAAGAGTTGGACACAACTGAGCGACTGAATTGAACTGAGTTTGTATTGGGGCCAGGCCTTTTGAGCTTTTCAGGGTCACTTCTTTTTCAATTCCTGAGATGTAACCAAGGGGTGAGTCTGAGAGAGGCTCCTGCAATGCACCTGAACCCACTCTTAGCCTACATGTCATAGAATGGGAGTGCTGAGAGTCACTGGCTGAAAGAAAATGTCCGATGGACACAACTGAGCGACTGAATTGAACTGAGTTTGTATTGGGGCCAGGCCTTTTGAGCTTTTCAGGGTCACTTCTTTTTCAATTCCTGAGATGTAACCAAGGGGTGAGTCTGAGAGAGGCTCCTGCAATGCACCTGAACCCACTCTTAGCCTACATGTCATAGAATGGGAGTGCTGAGAGTCACTGGCTGAAAGAAAATGTCCGTTTTGCCCCAGTGGTCTCTCCATGAGACTAATGTCACAAAATGCCTAACTGTCCCAATGGTCACGTCTGAAAGTGAGAGGTGACACCCCTGTAAACCGTGCAGCTAAGGTATCATGTGATCCCAGCAGAGACAGAGATTCCTGGGAGCAATGATGTAATTTACAATTTGGTGATTCCCTGAAACATGGTAAAGTACTCAGGACTGAAGCAAAAACTGCTAGGTAGTCAGTGTAGGACTATGAGACCTTGATCTTGCTTTCAAGAAACATCTCATTCCATTAACCTGAAACTATACCCTTTGTTCCAAATTCCTTGAATGTGTCCTTGATCTGATAAATTATCAGCACTGCAATCCAGGAAAGGAAAGTAATTAACTTCTGTTCTATATGCCTGAGATAAAAGCAACTGGTGATCATTAATTTTTACCCATACATCTTGTCCATTGTAATTTGGCCAGGAGCCATGGAAAAGGGTGGCAAATTAATCTGAGGATCAAGAGAAGCCATAAAGATGTTAAGTTCAACATCCTGACCTTTAAACTGATTGGTTAGAAATTACATATTTTAAGGACAGGAGCCAAGCAAAAATGTACATATCAGTGCTAATAAGGATAAAAACTGCTGTAAGTCTACCTTTTTGGAAACACTTTACTCTCTCTCAGTATCTATGATGAGAGCTTTGTACTTTTCTTTTCTCTAAAATAAATCCTATTCGCTTGCTACTGTGACTGTTTGTGTGTTTATGAAATTCATTCTTTGACTCTGTGAACAAGGACTTGGATTCCTGTTTCAGGATAGCTCAAAGACAACACTTAGGCTCCTGTAAATCAATATAGACCAAAAGGGAAAGAAGTGAAAGTGACAGGGAAGACAGGCTGAAGAATCCATCTTACAGTCCTATCAGGAAGGCCAGGGGATGATGGGCTCTATGTTTTGCTTCAAACACTATGTGCCTGACACAGAAGACAGAAGTTTTCTTACTGGAGGTGGATGCCTTTTATGGCCTGATCCATTTCGTGACACATTTATCCTTTCATGGGTGTCTTCATTCGACAGACAGCCTAATGATTTTGAAATGCCTGACCCGTGCCCATGTAATATTGTTGGCTTAGTCTTCAATTGAAAAGGAGTCAAAGAGACCCTCATCCGTTTGGGTGGCAGCTACTGGGGCACAGTGGGTGATGGGGTCTTTGGAACATACAAGAGGGTAACTCTTGCCAGAGTTCCTCATTGCTTTCATAGCCACTTGCCTGTTTGCAGAGGGTCCCAATGAGAAAGGAGAGGCGAGAAGATGGGGGAAGAAACTCCGAGTCCCTGTATAGGCTACCAAAAAATTCTGTGGTCCATACATGAGTTGGAAAACAATTTTCAGACATGATTCAAAATGTGAGGAGAATAAAGTCTATTAGAATAGAAGACACTGTTAGAGCAGCAAGCCAGCTCAAAGGAGAAGCAACTAACAAAGTGAAGATTTGATCAGCTAAAATATAAATTTGACATTGTAACATAGATAATCATCCTCACAAATCACATAATTCTTTTTTTAATTGTAACTTCTCTTCAGACAATTTTAACTTAGCTTCATGTACTTTCCAGTAGGCAGAGAGGAAGATCCAGCCTCTCACTCAGTGTGGCATATTCTTATCCTTTCTCAATCAGCATTAGCCAAATTCAGTAACTTCGAAATGTTTGCCCCACTTTAATTTAAGTTTCCAATTCTCACACGATCCAGTGAATGTGTCACATTCATTAGCTAATGAGCAATAAGGTGAGTATTCCCATCTGGGAATAAAAAATTCATCAACCTTAATCTCTTTCTTCATAAAGAGTAGAATTTTGTCTCACAAATCCTGGTCACAGTGCCAATTATAGTTTTCCCAAAGTTTTCATTTTCTTCTTAGATTCAAAGGATTTTTTTAACAAAATAAGTCATTTGTTATATACAAATAAATATTACCAATATTTATTAGAGCAATATCTAGCTTACTTTCAATATAGTAGCATTAAAAAATAAATGAGAAATAGAAACAGTGGGCATCACCAAGTTGGGTTTTGAAAAACATCCAGACTCAAACAGAGCTGGCAAGTCCCATGACATAGCACATTTGAAGTTCCAGTTAGGAAGAGTTCCCAGGCAGTGTTTCTGCTTCATGGGTGAGACTTCAAAAATTGCAGCTCAGTGTTCCCATTTATAATCCCAGGACGCAAACTGGTATCGTCATCCATCTGTGAGCAAACTGCAGCTCTGATTTTATGTTAATGCTGTTTGCTTGGTCTTGTAAAAGTTGGAATATCCTTAATCTTGGGGCCTGGTGGGCCAGACCCCCTCCAGGGGCTCAGCAGTCTCAAGATTTGTCCCTTATCTTATCTATGGTGCTTCAAGGCTTGCACTCACAGTCAGGGAAGTGTCCACGTAGGTTAAAAGCAAGGTCAGAGGCCTGCTCTGCTTTGTCTCTGAAGCTTAACCAAGACTATTTAATTTACCTAATACTGGTGAATACTCCTGAATACTCATTGGAAGCATTGATGCTGAAGCTGAAGCTCCAATACTTTGGCCACCTGATGCAAAGAACTGACTCATTGGAAAATACCCTGATTGTGGGAAAGATTGAAAGCAAGAGGAGAAGGGGAAACAGAGGATGAAATGGTTGGATGGCATCACCAACTCAATAGACATGTATTTGAGTAAACTCCAGGAGTTGGTGATGAACAGGGAAGCCTAGAGTTCTGCAGTCCATGGGGTCACAAAGAGTGACCTGAAACTGGGTAAAAAGCAGAAAGTAGAAAGCAGAATCCCTACTTTTGGGACCACCCTATACGATCTTGTTGAAAGTCCTCACTCTTTGCTTTAAGAGCACCCCTTCGGTGTGTATAAAGGAGTTTCTGGCAAGGCAGCCTGTGGAGCTAGGGTGGCAACCGCTATGAGGCCACAGCTCTGTAATGTGGCTCTCTTAGCTGTCTGATCAGCAGGTTGTTTCTCTTGTGACACCTCCGTACTTGCTTTTGCTGTCCCTTGCAGTAGAAGACTGAAACCTCTGCAGGAAGATATACTGCTTCAAGGAACCAGGGGATTTGGTCATCATATTTAATAGAGGACCCTCAGGTGGTTATCTGGCCCCTTTCTTTCCAAATAAAAACCTGTACATGTAGTACAAGGATGGCATACTTGGAGTCAGTATAAATAGCTACTCATTTCCTTTTCACAGCTCTAAAGCTTGAGTCAGGGCTTAAAATTGAGCCAACTAGGCTGAAGTTTCTTGTGGTAAAGATTAAGTCTCCATGATATTGCAATTGGAGACTACTGCATATCCTGCTCTCCTTTTCCCATCTAAGACAAAACTACTCCCATCAGTACACAAAATTTTCTCAGGATTGGTCAGAGTATCTTATGAAAATGCCTCTCAGGGTTTGTCCAATTGTCTAAAGTTTCTAGGCAAGAAGGAAAGGGGAGAGAGCCTTTATGGGTTTGCAGGAGAACCAGGTCTTGGAGATATAACCAGTCCTGGATTTTCCATTAGTATTACTTGATATCTGAGGATCCTTTGATCAGTTAGTCACTTCAGTCACTCAGTCATGTCCAACTCTTTGTGACTCCATGGACTGCACCAAGCTAGGCTTCCCTGTCTATCACCAGCTACCAGAGTTGCTCAAACTCATGTCCACCAAGTCAGTGATGCCATACAACAATTTCATCCATGTTGTTATCTTCTCCTCCTGCCTTCAATCTTTCCCAGAATCAGGGACTTCTCCAATGAGTCAGTTCTTCACATCAGGTGGACAAAATATTGGAGTTTCAGCTTCAGCATCAGTCCTTCAAATGAATACTCAGGACTGATTTCCATCGCGATTGACTGGTTTGAACTTTCAGTCCAAGGGATTCTCAAGAGTTTTCTCCAACACCACAGTTCAAAAGCATCAATTTTTTGTTGCTCAGCTGTCTTTATAGTCCAAATCTCAGGTCCATACATGACTACTGTAAAAATCATAGCTTTGACTGGATGGAATTTTGTCAGCAAATAAATGTCTCTGCTATTTTAATATGCTGTCTAGGTTGGTCATAGCTTTTCTCCCAAGGAGCAAGTGCTTTTAAATTTCATGGCTGCAGTACCAATCTTCGGTGATTTTCGAACCCAAGAAAATAGTCTATCACTCTTTCCATTGTTTTCCCATCCATTTGCCATGAAGTGATGGGACCAGATGCCATGATCTTAGTTTTCTGAATGTTGAATTTTAAGCCAACGTTTTCACTCTCCTCTTTCACTTTCATCAAGAAGCTCTTTAGTTCTGCTTACCTTTCTGCCTTAAGGATTGTGTCATCTGCATATCTGAGGTTATTGATATTTCTCCTGGCAGTCTTGATTCCAGCTTGTGCTTCACCCAGCCCAGCATTTCACATGATATATTCTGCATATAAATTAAATAAACAAGGTGACAATATACAGCCTTGATCTACTCCTTTCCCAATTTAACACCAGTCTGTTTTTCCATGTTTGCTTCTAACTGTTGCTTCTTGACCTGCATATAGATTTCTCAGGAGGCATGTCAGGTGGTCTGGTATTCCCATCTCTTGAAGAATTTTCCACAGTTTGTTGTGATCCACAGAGTCAAAGGCTTTGGTATAGTCAATAAGCAGAAGTAGATTTTTTCTGGAACTCTCTTGCTTTCTTGATGATCCAACGAATGTTGGCAATTTGATCTCTATTTCTTCTGCCTTTTTCAAAAACCAACTTTAACATTTGGACATTGACAATTCATATACTGTTAAAGCCTGGCTTGGAGAATTTTGAGCATTGCTTTGCTAGAGCATGAGATGAGTGCAATTGTGCAGTAGTTACAACATTCTTTGGCATTGCCTTTATTTGGGATTGAAATGAAAACTGACCATTTCCTGTCCTGTGGCAACTGCTGAGTTTTCCAAATTTTCTGGCAGATTGAGTGCAGTGCTTTCACAGCATCGTCTTTTGGATTTGAAATAGCTCAACTGGAATTCCATCACCTTCACTAGCTTTGTTAGTAGTGATGCTTCCTAAGGCCCACTTGACTTCACATTCCAGGATGTCTGGCTTTAAGTGAGTGATCTCACCATCATGGTTATCTGGGTCATGACTATTTTTTTGTGTAGTTTTTCTGTGTATTCTTGCCACCTCTTTTTAATATCTTCTGCTTCTATTACGCCCATACAATTTCTATCATTTATTGTTCCCATCTTTGCATGAAAATTTACTTTTGTATCTCTAATTTTCTTGAAGAGATCTCTAGTCTTTCCCATCTCATTGTTTTCCTCTATTTCTTTGCATTGATCATTGAGGAAGACTTTCTTATCTCTCCTTGCTCTTCTTTGGAACTCTGCTTCAAATGGGTATCTCTTTCCTTTCCTCCTTTGCCTTTAGCTTCTCTTCTTTTCTCAGCTATTTGTAAGGCCTCCTCAGACAATTATTTTGTCTTTTGCATTTATTTTTCTTGGGGTTGGTCTTAATCTCTGCCTCCTGAACAATGTCACAAACATCCGTCCATCATTCTTCAGGCACACTGTCTATCTATATTCCCTTCAATATATTTGTCATTTCCACTCTATAACTGTAAGGAATTTGATTCAGGTAATACCTGAATGATTTAGTGATTTTCCCTATTTTCTTCAATTTAAGTGTGAATTTACTATAAGGAGTTCATGATCTGAGGCATGGTCAGCTCCTTGTCTTGTTTTTGCTGACTTTATAGAGAATCTCCACCTTCATCTGCAAAGATTATAATCAACCTGATTTTGGTATTGAATAGCATCTGGTGATATCCATGTGTAGAGTCTTCTCTTCTGTTGTTGGAAGAGGGTGTTTGCTATGACCAGTACGTTCTCTTGGAAAAACTCTGTTAGCGCTTGCCCATTTCCATTTTGTACTCCAAGGCCAAAATTGCTTGTCAATCCAGGTATATCCTGACTTCCTACCTTTGCATTCCAGTCCCCTATGATGAAAAGGACATCTTTTGGGGGCGTTAGTTCTAGAAAGTCTTGTAGGTCTTCATAACCATTCAGCTTCAGCTTCTTCATCATAAGTGGTTGGGGCATAGGCTTGGATAACTATGATATTGAATGGTTTCCTTGGAAACAGAGATCACTCTGTTGTTTTTGAGATTTTACCCACGTACTGCATTTCGGACTCTTTTGTTGACTATGAGGGCTACTTCATTTCTTCTATGGGATTCTTGTTCTCACTTGTAGCTATAATGGATATCTGAATTAAATTCACTCATTTCAGTCCATTTTATTTCACTGACTCCTAAAATGTCAATGTTCACTCTTGCCATCTCCTACATGACTACTTCCAAGTTACCTTGATTCATGGACTTAACATTCCAGGTTCCTATGCAATATTGCTCTTTACAGCATCAGACTTTACTTCCTTCACCAGTCACATCCACAACTGGGCATTGTTTTTACTTTGTCTCCATATCTTCATTCTTTCTGGAGTTATTTCTCCNCTTCCAAGTTACCTTGATTCATGGACTTAACATTCCAGGTTCCTATGCAATATTGCTCTTTACAGCATCAGACTTTACTTCCTTCACCAGTCACATCCACAACTGGGCATTGTTTTTACTTTGTCTCCATATCTTCATTCTTTCTGGAGTTATTTCTCCACTCTTCTCCAGTAGCATAGTGGGCACCTACTGACGGAGTTCATCTTTCAGGGTCCTATCTTTCTGCCTTTTCATACTGTTCATGGGATTCTTAAGGCAAGAATACTAAGTAGTTTGCCATTCCCTCCTCTAGTGGACCAACTTTTGCCAGATTTCTCCACATTCCCTGTCTGTTTTGGGTGGCTCTGTATGGCATGGCTCATGGTTTCATTGAGTTAGACAAGGCTGTGGTCCATGTGATCAGTCTGATTAGTTTTCTGTGATGGTGATTTTCAGAAGGCAATAGCAACTCACTCCAGTACTTTTGCCTGGAAAATCCCATGGATGGAGGAGCCTGGTGTGCTGCAGTCCATAGGGTCGCTAGGAGTCGGATATGACTGAGCAACTTCATTTTCACTTTTCACTTTCACGCATTGGAGAAGGCAATGGCAACCCACTCCAGTGTTCTTGCCTGGAGAATCCCAGGGATGGAGGAATATGGTGGGCTTCCATCTATGGGGTCGCACAGAGTTGGACACAACAGAAGCAACTTAGCAGCAGTNACTTTCACGCATTGGAGAAGGCAATGGCAACCCACTCCAGTGTTCTTGCCTGGAGAATCCCAGGGATGGAGGAATATGGTGGGCTTCCATCTATGGGGTCGCACAGAGTTGGACACAACAGAAGCAACTTAGCAGCAGTAGCAGTCCTCTGATGGATAAGGATAAGAGACTTATGGAAGCTACCTGATGGGAAAGACTGACTGTGGGGGAAATTGGGTCTTGTTCTGATGGGTGGGGCCATGCTCAGTAAATCTTTAATCCGATTTTTCTGTTGATGTGTGGTGCTGTGTTCTTTTCCTATTGTTCGACTTGAGACCAAACTATGGTGGAGCTAATGAAGAGAATGCCGACCTCCTTCAAAATTTCCAGTGCATGCACTACAGCACCCAGTGCCCCCAACTCTACAGTAGGCTACCACCAATCCATGCCTCCACTGGGTACTCCTGGACTCTCACAGGGTCAGTCTTTTGTGGGGTCACAGCTCCTTTCTCCTGGGTCCTGGTGTGCACAATATTCACAAATGGCCTTTCCCATTGAGAAGTTATTTCACTTGGTGGCTGGTAAAAATAGTTAGCATACCCCCAAGAGAGAGTTTTAAGTCATCTTCTGTGAGGGCTTCAGTAGCTTCAAGGTTTCAAAGGAAGGGAGGTCACCCTTCCTTGGGCAGTTTGGTTGAGCCTTTTGGATAAGTAAGCCACTGACTGGGGTTCAAGTCTTGACCTTTGAGTTAACATTCCCAAAGTTATCCTTTCCTTCTAGTGGACATATGTTTGGAACATTTTCTTTGGGTCCAGTGACCTCAAAGCTAGTGCCAGGACTAACCTCTGTCTCATTTTGAGGAAGTCCCCATGTCAATGGGATCAAATCACCCCTTTTTTTAGGCTTTCACATAAAAACTGGGTGATTAGGCCATAGGTGGTTATCCAGATTCTACAATATTCGATTAGCACCAGAAAAGCTTGCAATTATTTCTGAGTCATAGGGGAAGGAAACTGGAGTTTCCTTGTACCTGATCAGAGGGCAGTCTATTGGACATGTGTGTAATTTGAACTCCCAAGTAAATGATATTTGTCTGGACCATCAGTACCTTGGCAGGAGAGATTTTATATCCTCATTCTGCCAAAGAGTTTAGAAGCTGAATCACATGTCATTGGGCTTCTTTCTTATCTGTGGAGCAGATTACTAGACCATCTTTGTATTGTAATATTTTTCTATTTGGTCCCAGGTCCACATCCAGAAGATTCCACCTAAGAGCTTGTCTTAGCAAGTGGGGACTACCTCTGAGTCCTTGAGGTAATACTGTCCAGGTCATTTGTTGGTATTTTTCTCCTGGTGCTTCCCACTGGAAGGCAAAAACGTCTGGGAACTCCTTAGCCAGTGGTATGCAAAAGAACTTGGCCTTAACTTCCAAGATGGTATAACTCTTGGCAGTGTGTGAGATTTCTTACAGGATTACATAGGGGTTGGGAACTGTGGGAGGAAGGGGGTTACAGCCTCAATTATGATCTCTGTATCTTGAAATATTCACCAGTCCCTAGCCAGAGCTCCTCAATTTCATCCATAGCTGCTTGTCTATTCACAGAGGGTTCAAGGAGACAAGAAACAAGAAATCATAGAAAAGGCTTTAGATGAAGTCAAAGTCCTTCCAGTCATAGGGGCAAGGACCCTTAACTTGTCTGAAGGCAGTTAGTGATCTGAGTCATTGCACCAAAATATCAGATTGGTTCCTTTTTCCCTTGATCCTTGTCTCATCATAGCAAAGATCTGAAATGGTAGGCTAGTTATAAATCAAGCATGCAAGATTTAATAAGCTGCTGCTAAGTCACTTCAGTCGTATCCGACTCTGTGCGACCCCATAGACGGCATCCCACCAGGCTCCCCCATCCCTGGGATTCTCCAGGCAAGAATACTGGAGTGGGTTGCCACTTCCTTCTCCAATGCATGAAAGAGAAAAGTGAAAGTGAAGTCGTTCAGTCTGTCCGACTGTTAGCGACCCCATGGACTGCAGCCCACCAGGCTACTCCGTCCATTGGATTTCCAGGCAAGAGTACTGGGGTGGGGTGCCATTGCCTTCCCCGGATTTAATAAGCAGGCAACAGATAGTACACTTCCAAGATGTGAGAGTAGGCCAATCCCTCTGGAGTACCCTGACTCTTCTTGGCTTCCCTTTTTATATAATTTTTTTGTCTCCTCTCTTTGGCAGTTCCTGGGACCTGATTGACTCTGCCCATGAAAAATAGAGCTTGTATCTGCCACCAATCAGGAAGGAGGTGCAAGTAGGGCATATGCTCAAGGTCAATCAGGGAAAGTGGCATGTATGGGCATGGTTTCCTGCCAGACATTCTCACACTTGACCTTGACTTCCTTTTTCATGGTTTGTGTTTGTGTGTGTGTGTGTGTTTGTATGTGTCTGTGTTTGCTCTCATCAAGGTTCTTCTAGTCACCATTTTCTCTAGCCACCATCTTGGACTCCTTTTCTATTCTAACTACCTAGCAGTTTTGTTTTGTTTTGTTTTGTTTTTTTCTGAGAGGAGAGTAGTTTATGGTTTTGAGCTCCAAAAGAAATACATAAAATGATATTACTATTGAAATAATATTAATAATAAGCTATCACTTATTAAAAAGTATGTTCGTACACAAAACTTATGATTCTAGCGTCACCATTACCCTGAGTTATTATCCCCCTTTACTTCTGAGACTGAGAAAAGCTAAGTAAATTACTACAGGCTTCTTAGCTTGGTGGTAACTGTACATTCAGGGGCATGTAAAAAAAAAATTCACAAAAGGCATCATGACCACCAAAGAAACAGCACAATAAATAATATTGTGTGGGCATTATATCCTCATACACAATACCTTTTATATAGTATTTGCTCTTACATAGGTGAGTTTGAGTGAACTCCAGGAGTTGGTGATGAACAGGGAGGCCTAGCATGCTGCAATTCATGAGGTCGCAAAGAGTCGGACATGACTGAGCAACTGAACTGAACTGAACTGAACTGAAGTGAATTAAGGGCTTCCCTAGTGGCTCAGGGGTAAGGAATCTGCCTGCCAATAATTGTAATGCAAAAGATGCGGGTTGTCCCTGGGTCAGGAAGATCTCCTGGAGAAGGAAATGACAACCTGCTCCAGTATTCTTGTCTAAAATATCCCATGGACAGAGTAACCTGGTGGTCTACAGTCCATGGGGTCACAAAAGAGTCATACATGACTTACCAACTAAACAGCAATTGTTCTTTTACTGGAGCTGACATTTGAATTGATAGGATATTTGTTTCATTCTAACTGAAGAAATAAGCTATAGTATAAAGCAGTACACAATACATTTCAATTTTAGCTCTTGATAATTATGTTTTATTCACCTAATACTATCCAAAGTTCCCTGACTTTTACAAAATCAAATTTCATGATCAAGTTTTTCTTCTTGTATTATAGGATTTAATCCCTTGGAAATGCAGATGGATTTATTAAAATGTTTATCTTTCTCTGAAATTCTGAGCAATTATTCTGTTCTTCAGATATTTCCTGAAGCAACGCCACTGAGTTATGTACTGAAAATACAGTTATTACCACTCTTACTAAAATACTTTCCAGTTTAGCCACGCCAAAAAAAAAGTTCTGATCTTTAGTTTTCTCAACATCAAATTCTTGTAGTTCCTAACTTGAAGTTGAGCTTTATTGAGGAAAAACGTGGAAGAAAAAGGGAAACTGCATCAGTCATTTTCCCCATGTTTAATATCTAACAAAGTGATGATACACACGCCAGTGCTTGGAAGAATTATCTGACTTATTCATTCCATTCATATGCACGCTCAGCCGTGTCTGACTCTTTGCGACCCCATGGACTGTAGCTTTCCAGGATTCTCTGTTCATGCAATTCTCTAGGTAAGAATACTGGAGTGGATTGCCATTCTTTTCTCCAGGGGAAGTTCCGGACCCACTGATTGAACCTGGGTCTCCTGTATCACAGGCAGATTCTTTACCATCTGAGCTATCAGGAAAGCCCTATCTGACTCCTAAAAGTTTCCAAAAGTTCCTTTTAAACNAGAATACTGGAGTGGATTGCCATTCTTTTCTCCAGGGGAAGTTCCGGACCCACTGATTGAACCTGGGTCTCCTGTATCACAGGCAGATTCTTTACCATCTGAGCTATCAGGAAAGCCCTATCTGACTCCTAAAAGTTTCCAAAAGTTCCTTTTAAACCCCTGTGAACTCTAAGCAGTCAAGTTTACTCACCATAGTTCTTTCTGTTGGAGCATAGGTCTTTTTCATCTTAAAAGCAAACTGTTTTTTATTAAAAAGGCCAATATTTTATTGAAAATGCAGTTCAAACAATACAGAATCTAAGCATTTATTGCATTTGCTAAAAGACTCAGCTTCAGGGAAAGAATAGTCCACTTCATTGTGGAGGTTTTACTAAAGCTTTATGGCCATGCTGTCCACGCTGCTGGTCTTTATTATCCCCTCTCTACTGGGTTTTTCAAAATGTATTATAAAGATAAGCCTCATGTTGGGCAAAGTTAATATACTGAAAAATGAGAACTGTGGTCAGAGAAATCAGCAATTAGGCTTAGAGTAGAATAATCTCTATGCTACTGGGGAAGAGTAGACAAAAATTACTATTAGCTCCAGTAAGAATGCAGTGGCTGGGTTACAGCGGGAATGACGCTTAGCTGTGGCTGTATCTAGCGNCTAGGTAAGAATACTGGAGTGGATTGCCATTCTTTTCTCCAGGGGAAGTTCCGGACCCACTGATTGAACGTGGGTCTCCTGTATCACAGGCAGATTCTTTACCATCTGAGCTATCAGGAAAGGCCTATCTGACTCATAAAAGTTTCCAAAAGTTCCTTTTAAACCCCTGTGAACTCTAAGCAATCAAATTTACTCACCATAGTTCTTTCTGTTGAAGCACAGGTCTTTTTCATCTTAAAAGCAAACTGTTTTTTATTAATAAGTCCAATATTTTATTGAAAATGCAGTTCAAACAATACAGAATCTAAGCATTTATTGCATTTGCTCAAAGACTCAGCTTCAGGGAAAGAACAGTCCACTTCATTGTGGAGGTTTTACTAAAGCTTTATGGCCACGCTGTCCACGCTGCTGGTCTTTATTATCCCCTCTCTACTGGGTTTTTCAAAGTGTATTATAAAGATAAGCCTCATGTTGGGCAAAGTTAATATACTGCAAAATGAGAACTGTGGTCAGAGAAATCAGCAATTAGGCTTAGAGTAGAATAATCTCTATGCTACTGGGGAAGAGTAGACAAAAATTACTATTAGCTCCAGTAAGAATGCAGTGGCTGGGTTACAGCGGGAATGACGCTTAGCTGTGGCTGTATCTAGCTGTGGAAGTAAAGCCAGTGCTGTAAANAAAATGAGAACTGTGGTCAGAGAAATCAGCAATTAGGCTTAGAGTAGAATAATCTCTATGCTACTGGGGAAGAGTAGACAAAAATTACTATTAGCTCCAGTAAGAATGCAGTGGCTGGGTTACAGCGGGAATGACGCTTAGCTGTGGCTGTATCTAGCGGTGGAAGTAAAGCCAGTGCTGTGAAGAACAATATTGCATGGGAGCCTGGAATGAATTAAGTAAACTGGACGTGATCAAGCAGGAGATGGCAAGACTGAGCATCACCATTTTAGGAATCAGTGAACTACAATGCCTGAGAATGGGTGACTTTAACTCAGATGGCCGTTACATCTACTACTGTGGGCAAGAATCCCTTAGAAAAAATGGAGTAAAAGAGTCTGAAATGCAGTACTTGGATGCAATCTCAAAAACAACAGGATAATTTTCATTCATTTCCAAAGCAAGCATTTGAACATCATGGTAATCAAGTCTATGTCCCCACCACTGATGCTTAAAAAGCTGAAGTTGACCAGTTCTACGAAGATGGACAACACCTAGAACTAACACCAAAAAAAACCCAGATGTCCTTTTCATCACAGGGGACTGGAATGCAAAAGTAGGAGGTCAGGAGATACCTGGAGTAACAGGCAACTTTGGTCTTGAAGTACAAAATGAAGCAGGGCAAAGGCTAACATAGAGTTCTGTCAAGAGTATTTCTTTTCCAACAACCCAAGAAATGTCTTTACACATGGACATCACCAGTTGGTCTGAAATTAGATTGATCCTGTTCTTTGTAGTCAAAGATGGAGAAGCTTTATACAACCAATGGCACCCCACCCCAGTACTCTTGCCTGGAAAATCCAATGGATGGAGTAGCCTGGTGGGCTGCAGTTCATGGGGTCGCTGACAGTTGGACAGACTGAGCGACTTCACTTTCCCCTTTCTCTTTCATGCATTGGAGAAGGAAATGGCAACCCACTCCAGTGTTCTTTCCTGGAGAGTCCCAGGGATGGGGGAGCCTGGTGGGCTGCTGTCTATGGGGTCACACAGAGTCAGACATGACTGAAGTGACTTAGCAGTAGCAAAAGCAAGACCTGGAGCCGACTCATTGGAAAAGACTCTGATGATGGGAAAGATTGAAGGCAGGAGGAGAAGGGGGTGACAGAGGATGAGATGGTTGGATGGCCTCACTGACCGAATGGACATGAGTTTGACCAAACTCTGGGAGACAGTGAGGGACAGGGACGCCTGGTGTGCTGCAGTCTATGGGGTTGCAAAGAGTCAGACATGCCTGAGTGATTGAACAACAATAACTATTTTTACCAAAATATTAATGCTGAAAATTCTCATGTCCTTTCTCTTCACTGATACTTCAATTTGAGATCATGAATTCTCTTGCAAAAGGCTTCTATTCTTTCTGTTCCACCTCTCAATCTACCCTTATCCTCACTTGTTTTTTAAAGCTCAGTGATCCTCACTGACCCTGGCTCAGTGATCAGCACTCTAGCCCAGCACTTCCATCAGTAATATTTCATGATCCTGCTTGTCATTTTCCATGGTCATTTCTTCAGAATTTAACTACCATATCAGTTGGTAAGCAATAAATGTACTCAATTCTTTTAGTGAATATTAACAAACCACCTACTGTTTAGGATCTACTTTAATTTTTAAAAATTCGATGCAGGATGCTTGGGGCTGGTGTATGAGGATGATCCGGAGGGATGATGTGGGGTGGGAGGTGGGGGAGGGGTTCATGTTTGGGAGTTCATGTACACCATGATGGATTCATGTCAATGTATGCCAAAACCAATACAGTACTGTAAAATAAAATAAAGTAAAAAAAAAAAAAAATTTTTTTCCTGTAGTGAGTGAGCAAAAAACAAGTTGGTTTATCTCCAAAGATGCTTATATTGTAACAAAGGATGAAGACAAACGTGCACAAATGAAGAAGCAATGTAAAGAAAACAGACAACATCTAACAGAGATATAGTGGGACAAGCTAGTAAGGAAGCTTTTCTCAGGTGTTATTACTCAATTTGTAACTTGAAAGATGAGAAAAGACATGAGAAATAAATCCTAATACATCCTGTGCTGAAAAGAAATACCTAATAAGTTAAGAAGATGGATCAAGGCTGGTGGCTGCAGAATAAGGAAAAGAGGGAAAAGTGACTCTAAATACTGGAGGAGAGGTAAGCGCCTGTCAAAGCAGACCAGGTAGGCTAACAGAATTTTATTGAACAAAACGAATTCACTGAAGTGTTTCACACAATGAGTAACACCATGCTTATTTATAAGATTACTTTGACTGAGGCTCTAGAGAATGGACTGAAAAAAGGAAAAGAAAGAAAACTATGACATGGATTAGAAGGTTAAAACCATAGTCTGGGTGGGACATGATGGTCTATTTCGGCTGATGGCAATAGGAATAGAAAGAAAGAGGAGTAAATTAAGCTGGGTACTTGATTTGGAATAAGTTGCCTAAAGTCTGCNAAAGGAAAAGAAAGAAAACTATGACATGGATTAGAAGGTTAAAACCATAGTCTGGGTGGGACATGATGGTCTATTTCGGCTGATGGCAATAGGAATAGAAAGAAAGAGGAGTAAATTAAGCTGGGTACTTGATTTGGAATAAGTTGCCTAAAGTCTGCTTATCTCGGCACTGGGGACGTTAGAGGAGAAGGGGAACAGATTCAGGCATCAGCTTCCTGACTTGCTCGTGCAATCATGCCATTCACTGCAGTGGGCTAGCGGAAAACATCAAGAATTCAACTTTAGCTACAAGGCATGAGCTTAGCGAAGAGGTCTGACCTAGAGAAACAAGTCTGGAGTTTATCAGAATATGGAGTCAGAAGTGAAGGAAATAGGGGAAAAAAAAAACAAAAAACTGAGAAAGAGTGGTCAGTAACGCAGCAAGCAAGCTGAAATCACAGAGCATCCCAGGAAGAGAGGCATGTGTACCACTCAGAGACCCGGAGCACTGGGAGGTACCCACAGCTTCTGAGCCCGGCCACTGCCGATGAGCTCAGGAGAGGACTGGGAGGAAATTCAGGTAACAGCGAGAGTCAGAACGAGCGTATTAGCACTGAAGCTTCCTCCAGACAATGTCCTGATACAAAGACGTCGCCATAGGCAGGAATTTCAGAGACCCTGATTCTGAACAGAGAATTGGAAAAGTGTCACAGTCGAAAAGGGAATCATTCCAAAAGAATTGCACCGCCTAATGGGAAAAATAGGATTCTGAACTGGAGAGAGGAATGCTGAATTTTAAGATTTTAGGAGCTTTTTTATTTTTTAGGTCATTCGGTTCAGTTCAGTTCAGTCACTCAGTTGTGTCTGACTCTTTGCGACCCCATGATTTTCAGCAAGCCAAGCCTCCCTGACCATCACCAACTCCCGGCGTTCACCCAAACTCATGTCCATTGAGTCCATGATGCCATCCAGCCATCTCATCCTCTGTCGTCCCCTTCTCCTCCTGCCCCCAATCCCTCCCAGCATCAAAGTCTTTTCCAATGAGTCAATTCTTCTCATGAGGTGGCCAAAGTATTGGAGTTTCAGCTTTAGAATCATTCCTTCCAAAGAACACCCAGGTCTGATCTCCTTTAGAATGGACTGGTTGGATCTCCTTGCAGTCCAAGGGACTCTCAAGAGTCTTCTCCAACAGCCACAGTTCAAAAGCATCAATTCTTCGGCACTGATTAGGTCATTCAGTCCAGTCCAAAAATGACAGGAACCATGTCCTTTAATGGTTGCAATAATTTAAAGCTACCTAGCATGTCAAATTAAAGATAGGCTGTTAAAGAATAAAAGCATACCAATGGTGGTATAAGTATTTAAGATGGAGGGAAGTAATGGTACCAATTTTACTTTTTCCAGAATCCATCAGGGCTTTAAATTTTCGCTGAAATAGAGATTTGATTGGTCCTTTAGCATCACGTGAAATAAAGCCTGTGAACACACAGTAAACTGTAAGCTTCTCCACCGACACCAGATATTTGGTGGTGCGCAGTTCAGTTCAGTTCAGTCGCTCAGTCATGTCCATGGACCGCAGCACGCCAGGCCTCCCTGTCCATCACCATCTCCCATCAAGTTGGTGATGGCATCCAAACATGGCATGGTGGTGTTGCTGCTGCTGCTGCTGCTGTTAAATCGCTTCAGTCGTGTCCAACTCTGTGCAGCCCCATAGACGGCAGCCCACCAGGCTCCCCCATACCTGGGAGTCTCCAGGCAAGACCACTGGAGTGGGTTGCCATTTCCTTCTCCAATGCATGAAAGTGAAAAGTGAACGTGAAGTCGCTCAGTCGTGTCCGACTCTTTGCGATCCAGTNTCTCCTTGCAGTCCAAGGGACTCTCAAGAGTCTTCTCCAACAGCCACAGTTCAAAAGCATCAATTCTTCGGCACTGATTAGGTCATTCAGTCTAGTGCAAAAATGACAGGAACCATGTCCTTTAATGGTTGCAATAATTTAAAGCTACCTAGCACGTCAAATTAAAGATAGGCTGTTAAAGAATGAAAGCATACCAATGGTGGTATAAGTATTTAAGATGGAGGGAAGTAATGGTGCCAATTTTACTTTTTCCAGAATCCGTCAGGGCTTTAAATTTTCGCTGAAATAGAGATTTGATTGGTCCTTTAGCATCACGTGAAATAAAGCCTGTGAACACACAGTAAACTGTAAGCTTCACCAACACCAGATATTTGGTGGTGCGCAGTTCAGTTCAGTTCAGTTGCTCAGTCATGTCCGACTCTTTGCGACCCCATGGACCGCAGCACGCCAGGCCTCCCTGTCCATCACCATCTCCCATCGAGTTGGTGATGGCATCCAAACATGGCATGGTGGTGTTGCTGCTGCTGCTGCTGCTAAGTCACTTCAGTCGTGTCTGACTCTGTGTGACCCCAGAGACAGCAGCCCACCAGGCTCCCCCATCCCTCGGAGTCTCCAGGCAAGACCACTGGAGTGGGTTGCCATTTCCTTCTCCAATGCATGAAAGTGAAAAGTGAAAGTGAAGTCGCTCAGTCGTGTCTGACTCTTTGCGATCCCATGGACTGCAGCACTCCAGGCTTCTCTGTCCATGGGATTTGCCAGGCAAGAGTACTGGAGTGGGGTGCCATTGCATGGTGGTGTTGCTCTATTCTAAATTATCTAAATCATTATCGAGATTATTTGATTAATAACTACTCTAAAACCGTATTAATCAAAGATCAAAGACAGATAATCTCTGGTAATACTTGCTAAATCTGGCAGAAACATACAATGGAATGTAATTTGATGGCATACTTCTGTACAAGTACTCAGTGATGTTTAATAACTGTAAGACTTGGTTCAGGCTGTTAGGGATTTTAAGTGGAAGTCCTCTGTTCAGGCTTCAGAGAAAAGCAGGCACACAGGCACCTGACCTGCCGGGACACTTACCTGGAGGCTTGCTTGCTGTGAGAGCAAGACAAGGAGAACCATAGATGAGAAATGAGGCAGGTCTTGGAGTTGTTGAGCCCCTGGAGGGAGTCTGGCCAACTGAAACTGGGGCTTCACAACACTCCAAGATTTGCAAGACAAAGCGAGCAGCATTGTAAGAAAGATTAACATAAAACCAGAGCAGCAGTTTGTGAGCAAACTGATGATCCTTTCAGTTTAAGGCCTGAGATTGTAAGTGGGAACCCTCAAACTACAAAGACGGGCAAATTAAGGTACAAACTGGTATGGACATAAGAGAAGCAGAAGAAATTAAAAAGAGGTGGTAAGAATACACAGAAGAACTGTACAAAAAATATCTTCATGACCCAGTCTACCATGATGGTGTGATCACTCACCCACGCCAGACATCCTGGAATGGGAAGTCAAGCGGGCCTTCGGAAGCATCACTACAAACAAAGCTTGTGGAGGTGATGGAATTCCAGTTGAGCTGTTTCGAATCCTAAAAGATGATGCTGTGAAACTGTTGCACTCAATAGGCCAGCAGATTTGGAAAACTCAGCAGTGACCACAGGACTGGAAAAGGTCAGTTTTCATTCCAGTCCCTCCAATCCCAAAGAAAGGCAATCCCAAAGAATACTCAAACTACCGCACAATTGCTCTCATCTCACACGCTCATAAAGGAATGCTCAAAATTCTCCAAGCCAGGCTTCATCAGTAAGTGAATCGTGAACTTACAGATGTTCAGGCTGCATTTAGACAAGGCAGAGGAACTAGAGATCAAATTGCCAACATCCATTGGATCATCAAAAAAGCAAGAAAGTTCCAGAAAACCACTTATTCCGCTTCTTTAACTACACTAAAGCCTTTGACTGTGTGAATCACAACAAACTGTGGAAAATACTTAAAGGGATGGGAATACCAGGCCAACTAACCTGCCCCCTGAGAAACCCATACGCAGGTCAAGAAGCAACAGTTAGAAGCAGACATGGAAAAACAGACTGGTTCCAAATAGGAAAGGGAGTCCATCAAGGCTGTATATTGTCTCCTTGCTTATTTAACTTATATGCAGAGTACATCATGAGAAACGCTGGACTGGAAGAAACACAAGCTGGAATCAAGATTGCTGGGAGAAATATCAATAACCTCAGATATGCAGATTATACCACCCTTATGGCAGAAAGTGAAGAGGAACTAAAGAGTCTTTTGATAAAAGTGAAAGAGGAGCATGAAAAAGCTGGCTTAAAGCTCAACATTCAGAAAATGAAGGTTATGGCATCTGGTCCCATCACTTCATGATGAATAGATGGGAAAATAATGGAAACAATGACAGATTTTATTTTCCTAGGCTCCAAAATCACTGCAGATGGTGACTGTAGACACGAAATTAAAAAATGCTNGATATTTCTCCCGGCAATCTTGATTCTAGCTTGTTTTTCTTCCAGACCAGCATTTCCCATGATGTACTCTGCATATAAGTTAAATAAGCAGGGTGACAATATACAGCCTTGACGTACTCCTTAAATAGATAAAAATTAATGCTTGCCATCAAGTAACTTTAAGCCTATTGGAGGATATAGAAAAGCCTACTGGAGGATATAGAAAAGCCTATTGGAGGATATAGAAAATGGACAATGGTCTAATAAGACATATTTCTTTTTTTTTCATTTTTTTTAAATTTATTTTTAATTGAAGGATAATCACTTACAATATTGTGTTGGTTTCTGCCATATATTAATATAAATCAGCCATAGATATACATATGTCTCCTCATATCTCCCACCCCATCCCACACCTCTAGCTTGTCACATAGGACAAGGAGAGGTTGGAGCAAACTGAAAGAGTAGCATGGAAACATATTCACTCAGTTCAGTCAGTTCAGTTCAGTCACTCAGTCATGTCCGACTCTTTGCAACCCATGAATCGCAGCACGCCAGGCCTCCCTGTCCATCATCAACTCCTGGAGTTCACTCAGACTCATGTCACCCATCAATTATATATTTAATATTTGTTTATATTTATTTATAAATATATATTTAATATATTTATATATTTAATTCTAATAAATATATTATATATATAATATTTATATCTCCTTTCATCCTGGGAACCTTAGGGAGGTGAATAAGCAAACATGTTGACCTTTTTCTTAGGGAAAATCACTGTCTTTTCATGGAAGATGGACTGAAGATATACTGATTTCTTAGTTGCATTGTTTGAGGAAACTACTGCCTCTTTCTGTAGCTTATATGTCTGCTTCAGGGAGAGTTGTATACTTTAAAATGAAGATATTGCTGTCACTTACAGTCAAGCAAAAAGCTGACTACAACCTTTAATATGAACCTATGTTTCATAATACTAGGAACTTCAAAGCACTTTTTCTAAAAACAGTAGAGGCTGGATTGTGCAAATTCTTTGAAAATAAGTTTAAGGTTTTGCATAAATGCAAAGTTGAGAAGTTATTGTCAGCTACTGTACATACCAGTTCCACTTCCTTATCTTCCCCAAGGTAGTCTCTCAGGCTGGTGTCTCTTGATTCAAAACACACTTCAAAGCTCCCAGTTACTAGGGTTTGTAAAGATAAAGAGAGTATCTGAAAGTCAGTTCTTGGGTAAAACACTAAAATGATAAGACAGTAGAATATGTTTTAAAAATTATAGCTAAAATGTGTTTACTTGTTTAAAGAATTGAAAGATTTTCTGGAGAATTTAAAGCTCACATTTCACTGTATTTTCTGAATGACTTAGGTCATTCAAAGAAAATTATTATTGATTCATTTCACAGTTCAGTTAATTGCTTTCAATATTCCACTGCAATTAATATATATTAGGAATAATTGTGTAGAATTTCTTTTTCAGGAGATACATAAGGACCTCCCTAACAATGGTAAATATATGCAGTCTTGAGCTCCATAGTCTTTTGCTTTGGAGTTTCAGGACAATAAAGGATAACATGATGCATTTTAAGAATGTGCTTACATTTATGAAATATTTGTGGAAGGAGTTCCATCTAGTCACATATCCTTCCTGCACAGGAACACAGTCTCTCAGAAAGGTTGGTGGAAGTAAAGAAACAGTTGCAAGTCAGGAGAGGGATAGGTTGTTAGAAAGAACATAGGTTTGTTAAATATATACTGGCTGCTAAGCTAAGCCACTTCAGTCGTGTCTGACTCTGTGCAACCCCATAGATGGCAGCCCACCAGGCTCCCCCATCTCTGGGATTCTCCAGGCAAGAACACTGGAGTGGGTTGCCATTTCCTTTTCCAATGCATGAAAATGAAAAGTGAAAGTGAAGTCATTCAGTCGTGTCTGACTCTTCACGACCCCATGGACTGCAGCACCAGGCTCCTCTGCCCATGGGATTTTCCAAGCAAGAGAACTGGAGTGGGATGCCATTGCTTTCTCCATACACTGGAAGATGCTGGTAAATTCTTGTGGGAAGGAAAAGAGATACAAGGCAAGGAAAAAGGATTAGGAGTCAGGAATATTGCAATTTAATCACTCAATTTTGAGGCCTACTTTTTGCCTTTTGCACATGTGGGAAGCAGTCACAAGTCTTAAAGAATGCCCATAGTCAGAGAAATTAAAGAAAAAAAAAAAGCATACTACAGTTGGAAAAATATTTTCTTTCACATTTTAGAATTGAAGCTTAGTGAATGCAAAGGAGAATGAAGCAAATACCTCTTCAGCCTTACTATGTGCTGGCTACTTCTAGGTTTTGGGAATCAACTCACTTCAGTAGCTCAGTCGTGTCCGACTCTTTGTGACCCCATGAATCGTAGCACGCCAGGCCTCCCTGTCCATCACCAACTCCCAGAGTTCACTCAGACTCATGTCCATCGAGTCAGTGATGCCATCCAGCCATATCATCCTCTGTAGTCCCCTTCTCCTCCTGCCCCCAATCCCTCCCAGCATCAGAGTCTTTTCCAATGAGTCAATTCTTCTCATGAGGTGGCCAAAGTATTGGAGTTTCAGCTTTAGAATCACTCCTTCCAAAGAAATCTCAGGGCTGATCTCCTTCAGAATGGACTGGTTGGATCTCCTTGCAGTTCAAGGGACTCTCAAGAGTCTTCTCCAACACCACAGTTCAAAAGCATCAATTCTTCGGCACTCAGCCTTTTTCACAGTCTAACTCTCACATCCATACATGACTACTGGAAAAACCATAGCCTTGACTAGATGGACCTTAGTCGTCAAAGTAATGTCTCTGCTTTTGAATACGCTATCTAGGTAGGTCATAACTTTTCTTCCAAGGAGTAAGCGCCTTTTAATTTCATGGCTGCAATCACCATCTGCAGTGATTTTGGAGCCCCCAAAAATAAAGTCTGACACTGTTTCCACTGTTTCCCCATCTATTTCCCATGAAGTGATGGGACCGGATGCCATGATCTTCGTTTTCTGAATGTTGAGCTTTAAGCCAACTTTTTCGCTCTCCTCCTTCACTTTCATCAAGAGGCTTTTTAGCTCCTCCTCACTTTCTGCCATAAGGGTGGTGTCATCAGCATATCTGAGGTTATTGATATTTCTCCCGGCAATCTTGATTCCAGCTTGTGTTTCTTCCAGTCCAGCGTTTCTCATGATGTACTCTGCATATAAGTTAAATAAGCAGGGAGACAATATACAGCCTTGACGTACTCCTTTTCCTATTTGGAACCAGTCTGTTGTTCCATGTGCAGTTCTAACTGTTGCTTCCTGACCTGCATACAGATTTCTCAAGAGGCAGGTTAGGTGGTCTGGTATTCCCATCTCTTTCAGAATTTTCCACAGTTTATTGTGATCCACACAGTCAAAGGCTTTGGCATAGTCAATAAAGCAGAAATAGATGTTTTTCTGGAACTCTCTTGCTTTTTCCATGATCCAGCGGATGTTGGCAATTTGATCTCTGGTTCCTCTGCCTGTTCTAAAACCAGCTTGAACATCAGGGAGTTCACGGTTCACATATTGCTGAAGCCTAGCTTGGAGAATTTTGAGCATTACTTTACTAGCATGTGAGATGAGTGTGATTGTGCGGTTGTTTGAGCATTCTTTGGCATTGCCTTTCTTTGGAATTGGAATGAAAACTGACCTTTTCCAGTCCTGTGGCCACTGAATACTGAAGTGGTTTGCCATTCCCTTCTCCAGTGGACCACATTCTGTCAGACCTCTCCACCATTACCCACCTGTCTTGGGTTGCCCCGTGGGCCTGGCTTAGTTTCATTGAGTTAGACAAGGCTGTGGTCCTAGTGTGATTAGACTGACTAAATTTCTGTGAGTATGGTTTCAGTGTGTCAGCCCTCTGATGCCCTCTTGCCACACCTACCATCTTACTTGGGTTTCTCTCAACTCGGGTGTGGGGTATCTCTTCACGGCTGCTCCAGCAAAGCGCAGCCACTGCTCCTTACCTTGGATGAGGGGTATCTCCTCCCACTGCCCTTCCTGACCTTCAACCTAGGATGGCTCCTCTAGGCCCTCCTGTGCCCGAACAGCCACCATTCCTTGGGCATGGGGTTGCTCCTCTTGGTTGCTGTCCTGGACTTGGGCATGGGATTGCTCCTTCCTGCCACCGCCCCTGACCTCGGGGGCCGCCTGTGGCCTCGGACACGGGGTGGCTCCTCTCGGCTGTCTCCCCTGACCTCGATCATGGGGTGGCTTCTCCCGGCTCCCGTCCCTGGCCTCGGATGTGGGGTATCTCCTCCCGGCCGTCGCCCTTGACCTTGGATGCAGGGTAGCTCCTCTCGGTTGTTCCTGTGCCATTGCAGCCTGGCACTCTATGCCATTGCCCCTGACCTCAGATGTGGGGTAGCTCTCCGCCACACTTAGTGCACCAGCCACTGCCACCTCTTGCACTTAGTGCACCAGCCGTTGCTGCCGCCTGACCATACTCAGGGTAAAGAAATGAAAAAAAGCAAAATGGCTGTCTGGGGAATCCTTACAAATAGCTGTGAAAAGAAGAGAAGCAAAAAGCCAAGGAGAAAAGGAAATATATAAGCATCTGAATGTAGAATTTCAACAAATAGCAAGAAGAGATAAGAAAGCCTTCTTCAGCAATCTATGCAAAGAAATAGAGGAAAACAACAGAATGGGGAAGACTAGAGATCTCTTCAAGAAAATTAGAGATACCAAGGGAACATTTCATGAAAAGATGGGCTCGATAAAGGACAGAAATGATATGGACCTAACAGAAGCAGAAGATATTAAGAAGAGATGGCAAGAATACACAGAAGAACTGTACAAAAAGGATCTTCACAACTCGGATAATCACGATGGTGTGATCACTCATCTGGAGCCAGACATCCTGGAATGTGAAGTCAAGTGGGCTTTAGAAAGCATCACTACTAACAAAGCTGGTGGAGGTGATGGAATTCCAGTAGAGCTATTTCAAATCCTGAAAGATGATGCTGTGAAAGTGCTGCACTCAATATGCCAGCAAATTTGGAGAACTCAGCAGTGGCCACAGGACTGGAAAAGGTCAGTTTTCATGCCAATCCCAAAGAAAGGCAATGCTAAAGAATATTCAAACTACAGCACAATCACACTCATCTCACATGCTAGTAAAGTAATGCTCAAAATTGTCCAAGCCAGACTTCAGCAATACATGAACCATGAACTTCCTGATGTTCATGCTGGTTTTAGAAAAGGCAGAGGAACCAGAGATCAAATTGCCAGCATCTGTTGGATCATGGAAAAAGCAAGAGAGTTCCAGAAAAACATCTATTTCTGCTTTATTGGCTATGTCAAAGCCTTTGGCCATCCTCCTCCAAGGGATCTTCCTGACCCAGGGATCGAACCGAGTCTGGTATGTCTCTTGCACTGGTTGGGAGGTTCTTTACCACTAGCACCACCTGGGAAGGTCTAGGGCCAGGTGGTGCTAGTGGTAAACTAGAATCCTTGACTTTTTTAAAAAAATTCATTTATTTTAACCATGAACTTCCTGATGTTCATGCTGGTTTTAGAAAAGGCAGAGGAACCAGAGATCAAATTGCCAGCATCTGTTGGATCATGGAAAAAGCAAGAGAGTTCCAGAAAAACATCTATTTCTGCTTTATTGGCTATGTCAAAGCCTTTGGCTGTGTGGATCACAATAAACTGTGGAAAATTCTGAAAGAGATGGGAATACCAGACCACCTAACCTGCCTCTTGAGAAATCTGTATGCAGGGCAGGAAGCAACAGTTAGAACTAGACATGGAACAACAGACTGGTTCCAAATAGGAAAAGGAGTACGTCAAGGCTGTATATTGTCACCCTGCTTATTTAACTGATATGCAGAGCACATCATGAGAAATGCTGGACTGGAAGAAATACAAGCTGGAATAAAGATTGGCGAGAGAAATATCAATAAGCTCAGATATGCAGATGGCACCACCCTTTTGCAGAAAGTGAAGAGGAACTAAAAAGCCTCTTGATGAAAGTAAAAGAGGAGAGTGAAAAAGTTGGCTTAAAGCTCAACATTCAGAAAACTAAGATCATGACATCTGGTCCCATCACTCCATGGGAAATAGATGGAGAAACAGTGGAAACAGTGTCAGACTTTATTTTTTTGGGCTCCAAAATCACTGCAGATTGTGATTGCAGCCATGAAATTAAAAGGCGCTTACTCCTTGGAAGAAAAGTTATGACCAACCTAGATAGCATATTGAAAAGCAGAGACATTATTTTGCCAACTATGTTTCGTCTAGTCAAGGCTGTGGTTTTTCCAGTAGTCATGTTTGGATGTGAGAGTTGGACTATGAAGAAGGATGAGCGCCGAAGAATTGATGCTTTTGAACTGTGGTGTTGGAGAAGACTCTTGAGTCCCTTGCAAGGAGATCCAACCAGTCCATTCTGAAAGAGATCAACCCTGGGATTTCTTTGGAGGAATGATGCTCAAGCTGAAACTCCAGTACTTTGGTCACCTCATGCGAAGGGTTGACTCATTGGAAAAGACTCTGATGCTGGGAGAGATTGAGGGCAAGAGGAAAACGGGACGACCGAGGATGAGATGGCTGGATGGCATCACTGACTCGATGGATGCGAGTTTGAGTGAACTCCGGGAGATGGTGATGGACAGGGAGGCCTGGTGTGCTGCGATCCATGAGGTCACAAAAATTTGGACACGACTGAGCAACTGAACTGAACTGAACTGATACCCAAATTTGTCTATATTTTTAAAATTAATTTTTTGAAGGATAATTGCTTTACAGAATTTTGTTTTTTTTTTTTACTGTCAAACCTCGACATGAATCAGTCATATGTGTACATATATCTCGTACCTATTGAACCCTGCTCCCATCTCTCTCCTCATCCCACCCCTCTAGATTGATGCAGATCCCGTTTGGGTTTCCTGAGCCATACAGCAAATTCCGATTGTCTATCTATTTTACATATGTTAATATAAGTTTCCATGTTACTCTTTCCATACATCTCACCCTCTCCTTCCATCTCCCCATGTCCATAAGTTTATTCTCTATTTCTGTTTCTGCATTGCTGCCCTGTAAATAAATTATTCAGTACCATTTTCCTAGATTCTGTATATATACATTAGAATGTGATATTTATCTTTCTCATTCTGACTCATTTCATTCTGTATAATAGGTCCTAGGTTCATCCACCTCATTAGAACTGACTCAAATGTACTCCTTTTTATGGCTGAATAATATTCCATTGTGTATATGTACCACAACTTCTTTATCTGTTCATCTGTCAATGGAAATCTAGGGTTGTTTCCAGGTTCTAATTATTATTAATAGTGCTGCAAGAAGAATGACATACATGTTTGTTTGTTCGTTTGTTTTTCCAATTTTGGTTTCCTCAAGGTATATGACTAGGAGTGGGATTGTTGGGTCATGTGTTGATTTTATTTCTAGTTTTTAAAGGAATCTTCTTACCATCTTCCATAGTGATTGCATCAATTTTTATATTCCCACCAACAGTGCAAGCACATTCCCTTTTCTCCACACTCTCTCCAGAATTTATTGTTTATAGACATTTTGATGATGGCCATTCTGACTGGTGTGAGGTGATATCTCATTGTAGTTTTGATTTGAATTTCTCTAATAATGAGTGATGAGCATCTTTTCCTGTTTTCGTTAGCTATCTGTATGTCTTCTTTGGAGAAATGTCTGTTTAGGTCTTTGGCCCATTTTTTTGATTGGCTCATTTATTTTTCTGGAATTGAGCTGCAAGAGTTGTTTGCATATTTTTGAGATTAATTATTTGTCAGTTGCTTCATTTGCTAGTATTTTCTCCCGTTCTGAAGGCTGTCTTTTCACCTTGCTTATAGTTTCCTTTGTTGTGCAAAAGCTTTTAAGTTTAATCAGGTCCCACTTGTTTACTTTGGTTTTTATTTCTGTTACCCTAAGAGGTGGATCCTAGATGATCTTGCTTAGATTTATGTCATTGAGTGTTCTGCCTTTGTTTTCCTCTAAGACTTTTATAGTTTCTGGTCTTATATTTAGTTCTTTAATCCATTTTGAGTTTATTTTTTGTGTATGGTGTTAAGAAGTGTTCTAATTTCTTTTTTTTTTTTTACATGTAGCTGTTTGGTTTTACCCAGCACCATTTACTGAAGAAACTGTCTTTTCCTCATTGTATATTCTTGCCTCCTTTCTAATAAATAAGGTACACATAAGTGCAGGAGTTTATTTATGGGCTTTTTAACTTGTTCCATTGGTCTATATTTCTTGTTTTGTGCCAGTACCATACTATCTTGATGACTGTAGCTGTGTAGTATAATCTGAAATCAGAAAGGTTGATTCCTCCAGCTCCATTCTTCTTTCTCAAGACTGCTTTGGCTATTCGGGGTCTTTGTGATTCCATGTGAATTGTGAAATTTTTTGTTCTAGTTCTGTGAAAAATGTCACTGGTAATATTATAGGGTTTGCATTGAATCTGTAGATTGCATTTGGTATTATAGTCATCTTCACAATATTGATTCTTCCCACCCCAGAACATGAAATATTTCTCATTATGATTGTGTTGTCTTTGATTTTTTCATTAGTGTCTTATAATTTTTAGTGTACAGTTTTTTTTTTTTTTTTGGTCTCCTTAGGTAAGTTTATTAATGGAATTAATAAAATTAAAAAAAATTAATAGAATTAAAAATTAACAGAATTTAAAGAANTTTTTCATTAGTGTCTTATAATTTTTAGTGTACAGTTTTTTTTTTTTTTTTGGTCTCCTTAGGTAAGTTTATTAATGGAATTAATAAAATTAAAAAAAATTAATAGAATTAAAAATTAACAGAATTTAAAGAATTAATAATAATTCTTTTTGCTACAGTGGTGAATGGGATTGATTCCTTAAATTCCTTCTGATTTTTCATTGTTAGTATGTAGAAATTCATGTGATTTCTGTGTATAGATTTTTTATCCAGCTGCTGCTGCTGCTGCTGACTCACTTCAGTCATGTTAAACTCTGTGTGACCCCATACACGGCAGCCCATCAGGCTCCTCAACCCCTGGGATTCTCCAGGCAAGAACACTCGAGTGGGTTGCCATTTCCTTCTCCAGTGTGTGAAAGTGAAAAGTGAGAGTGAAGTCGCTCAGTCGTGTCCAACTCTTAGCAACCCCATGGACCTACCAGGCTTAGCAACCCCGTGGAGCCTACCAGGCTCCTCCGTTCATGAGAGTTTCCAGGCAAGAGTACTGGAGTGGGTTGCCATTTCCTTCTGCAGGGGATCTTCCCAACCCAGGGATCAAACCTGGGTCTCCAGCATTGGAGGCAGACGCTTTACCCACTGAGCCACCAGGGAAGCCAAAAAATTTCACTGATTAGCTCTAGCAACTTTCTGATACTATCTTTAGGGTTTTCTATGAACAACGTTATGCCATCTGTAAACAGAGAGAGTTTTACTTCTTCTTTTCTGATGTGGATTCTTTTATTTCTTTTTCTTCTCTGGTTCCTGTAGCTAGGACTTCCAGAACAATGTTGAATAATAGTGGTAAAAGTGGAAACTCTTGTCTTGTTTCTGATCTTAGGGCAAATGCTTTCAGTTTTTCAACATTGAGAATAATGTTTGCTGTAGGGTTATCATATATGACATTTACTATATTGAGGTAGGTTCCTTCTATGTCATTTTTTTGAAGAGTTTTAATCATAAGTGGGTGCTGAATTTTGTCAAAGGCTTTTTCTGCTTCTATTGAGAATATCATATGGTTTTTATCTTTCAACTTGCTAATATGGTGTGATTGATTTGCATATATTGCAGAATCTCTGAATCCCTGAAATAAACCCAACTTGATCATGGTGTATGAGCTTTTTGATGTGTTGCTGAATTCTGCTTGTTACAACTTTGTTTAGTTTTGCATCTGTGTTCATCAGTGATATTGGCATGTAGATTTATTTTTCTGTGTTGTCTTTGTCTGGTTATGTATCAGGGTGATGGAATGAGTTTGGAAGTATTCCTTCTTCTCCATTTTTTTTAAATATAAATGTGTTTATTTTAATTGGAGGCTAATTACTTTACAATATTGCATTGGTTTTGCCATACATCAACATGAATCCAACTGGATGGCATCACTGACTCAATGGACATGAATTTGGGTGAACTCCGGGAGTTGGTGATGGACAGGGAGACCTGGTGTGCTGCAATTTATGGAGTCTCAAAGAGTCGGACATGACTGAGTGACTGAACTGAATACTCCACTGTGTATATGTACCACAGTTTTCTTATCCATTCGTCTGCTGAAGGACATCTAGATTGCTTCCATGTCCTGGCTATTATAAACAGTGCTCCTATGAACATTGGGGTATATGTGNTTTATGGAGTCTCAAAGAGTCGGACATGACTGAGTGACTGAACTGAATACTCCACTGTGTATATGTACCACAGTTTTCTTATCCATTCGTCTGCTGAAGGACATCTAGATTGCTTCCATGTCCTGGCTATTATAAACAGTGCTCCTATGAACATTGGGGTATATGTGTCTCTTTCAATTCTGGTTTCCTCAGTGTGTATGTCCAGCAGTGGGATTGCTGGGTCGTATGGCAGTTCTATTGCCAGATTTTTAAAGAATATCCACACTGTTCCCCAGAGTGGCTGTACTAGTTTGCATTCCCACCAACAGTGTAAGAGGGTTTCCTTAGCATTTATTGCTTGTAGACTTTTGGAAAGCAGCCATTCAGACTGGCGTGAAATGGTACCTCAGTGTGGTTTTGATTTGCATTTCTCTGATAATGGGTGATGTTGAGCATCTTTTCATGTGTTTGTTAGCCATCTGTATATCTTCTTTGGAGAAATATCTGTTTAGGTCTTTGGCCCATTTTTTGATTGAGTCGTTTATATTTCTGGAATTGAGCTGTAGGACTTGCTTGTATAGTTTTGAGATTAATTCTTTGTCAGTTGCCTCATTTGCTATTATTTTCTTCCATTCTGAATGCTGTGTTTTCACCTTACTTATAGTTTCCTTTGTTGTGCAGAAGCTTTTAATTTTAATTACTTCCCATTTGTTTCTTTTTGCTTTTATTTCCAATATTCTGGGAGGTGGGTCATAGAGGATCCTGCTGTGATTTATTTTGGAGAGTGTTTTGCCTATGTTCTCCTCTAAGAGTTTTATAGTTTCTGGTCTTATATTTCAACCATTTTTAATATAAATTTATTAATTTTAATTGGAGACTAATTAACATTTTGAGTTTATTTTTGTATATGGTGTTAGAAAGTGTTCTAGTTTCATTCTTTTACAAGTGTTTGACCAGTTTTCCCAGCACCACTTGTTAAAGAAATTGTCTTCTCTCCATTGTATATTCTTGCTTCCTTTGTCTAAGATAAGGTGTCCATAGGTGCATGGATTCATTTCTGGGCTTTCTATTTTGTTCCATTGATCTATATTTCTGTGTTTGTGCCAGTACCATACTGTCTTGATGACTGTGGCTTTGTTGTATAGCCTGAAGTCAGGCAGGTTGATTCCTCCAGTTCCATTCTTCTTTGAAAGAATTTTAGAAGTATAGTCATTAGCTCTTTTCTAAATGTTTGATAGAATTCTCCTGTGAAGCCATCTCATCCTGGGCTTTTGATTTTGAGGAGATTTTTGATACAGTTTCAATTTTACTGCTTGTAGTTTGGTTGTTAATAATTTCTCTTTCTTCCTGGTTCAGTCTTGGAATATTTAACTTTTCTAAGAATCTGTCAATTTCTTCCAGGTTATCCATTTTATTGCCATATAGTTGTTCATAATAGTCTCTTTTAATCCTTTGTATTTCTGCATTTTCTGCTGTAATGTCTCCTTTTTCATTTCTAATTTTGTTGATTTCATGGTTCTCTCTTTTTCTCTTGATAAGTCTGTCTAAATTTTGGACAATTTGTTTATAGTCTCAAAGAACCAGATTTTAGTTTTATTAATCTTTATAATCATTTCTTTCATTTATTTTTCATTTATTTCTGCCTGAATCTTTATGATTTATTTCCTTCTACTAATTTTTTTGCTATTGTTGTTCTTCTTTCTCCCATTGTTTCAGGTGTAAAGTTAGGTTATCTATTCGATGTTTTTCTTGTTTCTTGAGGTAGGATTGTGTCATTATAAACTTCCCTCTTAGAACTGCTTTTGCTGCATTTCATAAGTTGTGGTTTGTCATGTTTTCATTGTCATTTGTTGTTAAAAGATGATTTTTTTTTTCTTTTGATTTCTTCAGTAACCTTTTTGTTATTTAGAGATATGTTTTTTAATCTCCATGGTTTTGTGTTTCTTATAGTATTTCTTTTCCTTGTAATTGATATCTAGTCTCATAACATTGTGAAGGAGTTGCTTGGTGTAATTTCAATTATCTGAAATTTACTGAGTTTTGATTTGTGACCCAAGATGTAGTCTATACTGGAGAATGCCCCATGCACACTTGAGAAGAAGGTCTATTATTATGCATTTGAGTGGAATATCCTGAAGGTATCAATGAGATCCATCTCATCTAAATTCTTATTTAAGACTTGTGTTTCCTTATTAATTTTCTGTTTTGATGATCTGTCCGTTGGTGTGAGTGGGGTGTTAAAGTCTCCTACTATTATTGTGTTACTGTCAGCTTCTCCTTTTATGTCTGTTAGTGTTTGTCTTATGTATTGAGATGTTCCTATGTTGGGTGCATAGATATTTACAATTGTTTTGTCTTCTTCTTGGATTGATCCCTTGATCATTATGTAGTATCCTTCCTTATCTCTTGTAATTTTCTTTATTTTAAAGTCTGTTTTTTCTGATATGAGGATTGCTACTCCAGCTTTCTTTTACTTCCCATTTGCATAGAATATATTTCTCCCATCCTCTCACATTCAGTCTATATGTGTCTTTAGGTTTGAAGTGGGTGGGTTTCTTGTAGACAGTATATGAGTGGGTCTTGTTTTTGTATCCATCCAGCCATTCTGCGTCTTTTGGTTGGAATATTTAATCCATTCACATTTAAAGTAATTATTGATATATATGTTCCCATAGCCATTTTCTTAATTGTTTGGGGTTGATTTTGTAGATCTTTTTTTCTTTTTCTCGTATTTCCTGACTATATAAGCGTCTTTAAGACTTCTTGTAAAGCTGGTTTGGTGGTACTGAATTTTCTTAACTTTTGCTTGTCTGGAAAGCTGTTATTTCTCCATCAATTCTGAATGAGATTCTTGCAAGGTACAGTAATCTTGTTTGTAGATTTTTTTCCCCTTTCAGTACTTTAACTAATCCCGTCATTCCCTTGTGGCCTGTAAAGTTTCTACTGAAAGATCAGTTAAACGTGTGGGGTTTCCCCTGTATGTTACTTGTTGCTTCCCTTTGCTGTTTTTAATATTATTTCTTTGTGTTTAGTCTTTGTTAGTTTGATTAGCATGTGTGTTGGTGTGTTTCTCCTTGGCTTTATCCTGTTTTGGACACTGTGTGCCTCTTGGATTTGATTTATTATTTCCTTTTCCATGTTGGGGAAAATTTCAACTATAATCTCTTCAAAAATTTTCTCATACTCTTTCTTTTTATCTTCTTCTGTCAACTCTATAATTTGAATGTTGTTTTGTTTGATATTGTCCCAGAGGTCTCTGAGATGATCCTCAGCTCTTTTCATTCTTTTTACTTTTTTTCTGCTCTTCAGAAGCTATTTCCACCATTTTGTTTTACACCTCATTTTTTTGTCCTTTTTCTTTACATATTCTGCTATAAATTTCTTCTAGAGTATTTTTAATTTCAGTAAATGTGTTGTTATTCTCTGTATGTTTATTCTTTGATTCTTCTAGGTCTTTGTTAACTGATTCTTTCATTTTCTCTATTTTGTTTTCAAGGTTTTTGATCATCTTTACTGTCATATTCTGAATACTTTTTCAAGTAGTTTTCCCATATTCTCTTCATTTCTTTGGACTTCTGTGTTTCTACTTTGTTCCTTCACTTGTACAACATTTCTCTATATTTACATTGTTATTATTTTTTAACACTGTGTTTGACATATCCTTTCCCCAGGCTTCAAAGTTGAATTCTTTCTTCCTTTTGATTTCTGCCCTTCTAACGTTGATCCAGTGGTTTGGGTAAGCTTCATATAAGGTAANTTTGTGCCAGTACCATACTGTCTTGATGACTGTGGCTTTGTTGTATAGCCTGAAGTCAGGCAGGTTGATTCCTCCAGTTCCATTCTTCTTTGAAAGAATTTTAGAAGTATAGTCATTAGCTCTTTTCTAAATGTTTGATAGAATTCTCCTGTGAAGCCATCTCATCCTGGGCTTTTGATTTTGAGGAGATTTTTGATACAGTTTCAATTTTACTGCTTGTAGTTTGGTTGTTAATAATTTCTCTTTCTTCCTGGTTCAGTCTTGGAATATTTAACTTTTCTAAGAATCTGTCAATTTCTTCCAGGTTATCCATTTTATTGCCATATAGTTGTTCATAATAGTCTCTTTTAATCCTTTGTATTTCTGCATTTTCTGCTGTAATGTCTCCTTTTTCATTTCTAATTTTGTTGATTTCATGGTTCTCTCTTTTTCTCTTGATAAGTCTGTCTAAATTTTGGACAATTTGTTTATAGTCTCAAAGAACCAGATTTTAGTTTTATTAATCTTTATAATCATTTCTTTCATTTATTTTTCATTTATTTCTGCCTGAATCTTTATGATTTATTTCCTTCTACTAATTTTTTTGCTATTGTTGTTCTTCTTTCTCCCATTGTTTCAGGTGTAAAGTTAGGTTATCTATTCGATGTTTTTCTTGTTTCTTGAGGTAGGATTGTGTCATTATAAACTTCCCTCTTAGAACTGCTTTTGCTGCATTTCATAAGTTGTGGTTTGTCATGTTTTCATTGTCATTTGTTGTTAAAAGATGATTTTTTTTTTCTTTTGATTTCTTCAGTAACCTTTTTGTTATTTAGAGATATGTTTTTTAATCTCCATGGTTTTGTGTTTCTTATAGTATTTCTTTTCCTTGTAATTGATATCTAGTCTCATAACATTGTGAAGGAGTTGCTTGGTGTAATTTCAATTATCTGAAATTTACTGAGTTTTGATTTGTGACCCAAGATGTAGTCTATACTGGAGAATGCCCCATGCACACTTGAGAAGAAGGTCTATTATTATGCATTTGAGTGGAATATCCTGAAGGTATCAATGAGATCCATCTCATCTAAATTCTTATTTAAGACTTGTGTTTCCTTATTAATTTTCTGTTTTGATGATCTGTCCGTTGGTGTGAGTGGGGTGTTAAAGTCTCCTACTATTATTGTGTTACTGTCAGCTTCTCCTTTTATGTCTGTTAGTGTTTGTCTTATGTATTGAGATGTTCCTATGTTGGGTGCATAGATATTTACAATTGTTTTGTCTTCTTCTTGGATTGATCCCTTGATCATTATGTAGTATCCTTCCTTATCTCTTGTAATTTTCTTTATTTTAAAGTCTGTTTTTTCTGATATGAGGATTGCTACTCCAGCTTTCTTTTACTTCCCATTTGCATAGAATATATTTCTCCCATCCTCTCACATTCAGTCTATATGTGTCTTTAGGTTTGAAGTGGGTGGGTTTCTTGTAGACAGTATATGAGTGGGTCTTGTTTTTGTATCCATCCAGCCATTCTGCGTCTTTTGGTTGGAATATTTAATCCATTCACATTTAAAGTAATTATTGATATATATGTTCCCATAGCCATTTTCTTAATTGTTTGGGGTTGATTTTGTAGATCTTTTTTTCTTTTTCTCGTATTTCCTGACTATATAAGCGTCTTTAAGACTTCTTGTAAAGCTGGTTTGGTGGTACTGAATTTTCTTAACTTTTGCTTGTCTGGAAAGCTGTTATTTCTCCATCAATTCTGAATGAGATTCTTGCAAGGTACAGTAATCTTGTTTGTAGATTTTTTTCCCCTTTCAGTACTTTAACTAATCCCGTCATTCCCTTGTGGCCTGTAAAGTTTCTACTGAAAGATCAGTTAAACGTGTGGGGTTTCCCCTGTATGTTACTTGTTGCTTCCCTTTGCTGTTTTTAATATTATTTCTTTGTGTTTAGTCTTTGTTAGTTTGATTAGCATGTGTGTTGGTGTGTTTCTCCTTGGCTTTATCCTGTTTTGGACACTGTGTGCCTCTTGGATTTGATTTATTATTTCCTTTTCCATGTTGGGGAAAATTTCAACTATAATCTCTTCAAAAATTTTCTCATACTCTTTCTTTTTATCTTCTTCTGTCAACTCTATAATTTGAATGTTGTTTTGTTTGATATTGTCCCAGAGGTCTCTGAGATGATCCTCAGCTCTTTTCATTCTTTTTACTTTTTTTCTGCTCTTCAGAAGCTATTTCCACCATTTTGTTTTACACCTCATTTTTTTGTCCTTTTTCTTTACATATTCTGCTATAAATTTCTTCTAGAGTATTTTTAATTTCAGTAAATGTGTTGTTATTCTCTGTATGTTTATTCTTTGATTCTTCTAGGTCTTTGTTAACTGATTCTTTCATTTTCTCTATTTTGTTTTCAAGGTTTTTGATCATCTTTACTGTCATATTCTGAATACTTTTTCAAGTAGTTTTCCCATATTCTCTTCATTTCTTTGGACTTCTGTGTTTCTACTTTGTTCCTTCACTTGTACAACATTTCTCTATATTTACATTGTTATTATTTTTTAACACTGTGTTTGACATATCCTTTCCCCAGGCTTCAAAGTTGAATTCTTTCTTCCTTTTGATTTCTGCCCTTCTAACGTTGATCCAGTGGTTTGGGTAAGCTTCATATAAGGTAAGATTTGTGATGAGTTTTTTTTGTTTGTTTCCCTCTGATGGGCAATGCTGAGTTAGGTGGTAACCCTGTCTACTAAAAATTGGGTTTGTATTTTTGTTTTGTTTGTTTAGATGAGGCAACCTGCACATGGTGCTACTGGTAGTTGAGTTATGACAGGTCTTGTATTTGAGTGGTTTCCTTTGTGTGGGTTCTTATTATTTGATACTCTCTAGGACTTGTTCTCTGGTAGTCTAGGGTCTTGGAGTCAGTGCTCCCACTCCAAAGACTCAGGGCTTGATCTGGGGAATGAAGATTCCATAAGTGGTTTGTTATGGCATTAAGTGAGATTAAAACAAATACCTGAAAATGAGAAACCAAAGAGAAACCCCAGACAAATGGCAGTTAGAGAATCAGGCAAATAAAAAATGTGACTGAGAGAAAAAGAAGCTCAAAAGCTACAGAGTAAGTCAAAACATAATAATAATACATGTTTTTCTTGAGTCACTGCTGTCAGAGTCCTTTCCCTCACTGGGAATAGCAATCCATCTCACCTCCCTAGGATACCTTCCAACTCTACTGATCTCTTGGCCTGCTATGGGGGCATCTCAGGTTCTAATCTGGTCTTATTCCTGTGTGTTCTTGCCTCCAATATTCATAGCTCTAAAAACTATTGTGTTTTCTTTTGTGGGAACTCTCAATGTCCTTTTACATATTGCATAGGCACAGAGTCTGCCTAGTTGATTGTGTGGATTTAATCTGCAGCTTGTACAGCTGGTGGGAAGGTTTGAGGTCTTCTTCCTTAGCCACACCACCCCTAAGCTTTAATTGTGGTATTATTTCCACCTCTGCATGTGGTCTCCACTGGGGTTTGCTCCTGAGGTTGTCCTGGAGGATTTGGGTTTGCCCCTGTGAAGGCCAGGTGCAGAGGTGGTGCAGCTGCTTGGGTCACAGGGGTTCTGGCCACACCAGGTACTCAGGGGAGTTGATGACTAGGGAAGTAGGAAATATAGTGCTCCAGAAGGGTATGCAACCAGTATTGGCCAATACGCTCCATTATTCTTGCCTGGATTACTCCCCTGACAGGGAAGCCTGGCAGGCCACAGACTTCAGGGTCACAAAGAGTTGGACATGACTGAACCAACCCTGCATGCATAGATGCAAGACTTTTTGCCTGTGGCAGCTCTGCCCCAGTGAGAGTTGAGCGTGAAGGTGGTGCAGCTGCTTGGCTTGTGGGGACCCTGGTAGCACTAAATGTGCAGGGACATGGACTGCCTCTATTGCAGGAGTTATGGCCCTATCAGTGTCTTTTTTTCAGCCTCTTATAGCTGGCAATCAGAAGGCCTCTTTGGCCAGTCTTTCTCCATAGCTCTTCCTGTTCAGGCACCTAAAGGGCTCCTTTGCCTGGGGTCCTTCCCTGTTGTATATCACGTCAGGACCATAGAGGGGAACACACTGGCTGGGGTCCTACTTTGTAGTTCAGTGCATCAGGCATTTTATGGGCTAGCCTCTCTATTGCTCAGCTGCTGATGCTGACATGTGAAGAGAGAGAGGCTATGTTGATGGCTCCACCCCCTGTGTGTGACTCAGCAGTATAGCCTTGCTTCCATGGCTGCCCAGCTTTACTCCACAAGCATTTCCCACCACAGTCTCCTGTCTCACATCCCTCAGTCCATCTCTCCACAGTCAACAGCAGCCATCCACAATCCCTAAACTCCAGCTCCCAGCCACTGTGCCTTCCAGGGGACTTATTTCCCTGTTCAGGGTATGTATGGCTTTGGCAAGGACTGTCTGATTCTCATACCACTTAGGCTGCCACAGATCAATTGTTCCACTTTCAGTCTTAAATGTTTCCTCTCTGACTCAAACAATTGCCCAGTTGTGGAGACTGGACCCTTGCTTCAGTTCCCCCACCTGCCAAGGGTAGGTCCAGTCCTACTAAAACTCCTGTTTTTGCTCTAGGTCCTTGATCCTATTGAGTTTTGCGTGGTTTTATACATTATTTTCTGCTGGCCAGGTACTCCTGTCTGCTCTCAGCTGGTGTTCTGTATGCACTTCTATGTCTGGATGTGTATTCCTAATGTATCCGTGGTGAGGGATGTACTCCATGGCCACCTACTCTTCCATCATCTTGTTCTCCCACTTTTTTTTTTTTTTAAAATATCGGTAAAGCTCCTCTGGTTTTCTTTCAGTTGTTATTTACATTATAACATTTTTTTTCTAGTCATTTTGTTTTCACATTCTCAGTGTTCCCACAATTAAGTTGTGCTCTTGCAAACAAAAGTATTTGGCTGTCACTTACTTTATCCAGCCAGGTTTTGCCTTTTAAGTGGATTTTTTTCATTTTTTATATTTAACATAATTATATGTAAACATACTATTTTAATTTTAAAATGATTTTTTCCACTTCTCATGTTTCATGATTTTTCCTACCATGTATTTTTTTCTACTTTTCAAGTATTTTATATTATTTTATATATCTTTTATTAGAATAAATATGCATCTTTATTACTTTAATCATTAATTAGGGATAAACAATGTTAATTTATTAAAGTGTGATATATATTAGTGTTTTAACCTTTTTTCAATAATGCTAATAACCTAAAACATTAAACAATTATTAATAGATTGTAATTTTTAATATCCATTAAATATCACATTTTTAACACTGAAGATAATCATTCTATGGATCCTTCACCTTTATTAAAAAGCAGAGACATCACTTTGCTGACAAAGGTCCATATTGTCAAAGCTATATTTTTTCTAGTAATCATGTACAGATGTGAGAACTGGACCATAAAGAAGGCTGAACATTGATGAACTGATGATTTCAAATTGTGGTGCTGGAGAAGACTCTTGAGAGTCCCTTGGACAGCATGGAGTTCAAATCAGTCAATCTTAAAGGAAATCAACCCTGAGCATTGGACTGATGCTGAACGACTGATGCTGAAGCTGAAGCACCAATACTCTGGACACCTGATGTGAAAAGCTGACTTGTTNGGCTGAACATTGATGAACTGATGATTTCAAATTGTGGTGCTGGAGAAGACTCTTGAGAGTCCCTTGGACAGCATGGAGTTCAAATCAGTCAATCTTAAAGGAAATCAACCCTGAGCATTGGACTGATGCTGAACGACTGATGCTGAAGCTGAAGCACCAATACTCTGGACACCTGATGTGAAAAGCTGACTTGTTAAAAAAGACCCTAATGCTGGGAAAGATTGAGAGCAAGAGGAGAAGGGGGCAGTAGAAGATGAGATGGCATCCTCAACACAATGAACATAAATTTGAGCAAACTCTGTGAGATAGTGAAGGACAGGGAAGCCTGGTGTGTGCTGCAATATGTGGGGGACATGAAGACTTGGACACGATTTAGGGACTGAACAACATCAACAATAATATCTTTATTATTTCTTTTATTTTTCATTCCTTTGGGCATTTCTGTCTCTCTCTGGAATAATTTTCATTTTGTCTGAGAAATTACAGTGAATATTATTTGTGTGAGTACTTTGATAATGAAATATCTCAACATACTTTTTTTCTGAATATGACTTTAGTATCTCTTCAGTTTTGAATAATATTGTCAATAGGTACATAATTCTAGTTTAGATTATCTTCCTTCAGGTTTTTAAGGATATTATTTTAGTATCTTTTGGCTTCCATGGTATCTAAGTCTGATAGTATTGTTGAAGATAGCAAATCAGGCTATGTGGCTTAAACAACATAAATTTATTTTCCCGCAATTCTGGAGGCTAGAAGCCCAAGACTGAGATATCAGCAGATTTGATTTCTCCTCAGAATTCTCTTCCTGTGTTTCAGATGGCCATCTGTCTTCTCTCTGTGACATCACATGCCACTTTCTCTGTGCATACATATCCCTGGTGTCTCTTCCTTTTTTAGAACAGGCATCTTATTGGATAAGAGTCCTCCTCATTTGACATCATTTAACTACTGCACAATTGCACTCATTTCACATGCTAGTAAAGTAATGCTCAAAATTCTCCAAGCCAGGCTTCAACAATACGTGAATCGTGAACATCTGGTGTTCAAGCTGGTTTTAGAAAAGGCAGAGGAACCAGAGGCCAAATTGCCAACATCTGCTGGATCATGGAAAAAGCAAGAGAGTTACAGAAAAACATCAATTTCTGTTTTATTAACTATGCCAAAACCTTTGACTGTGTGGATCACAATAAACTGTGGAAAATACTGAGAGACATGGGAATACCAGACCACCTGACCTGCCTCTTGAGAAATCTGTATGCAGGTCAGGAAGCAACAGTTAGAACTGGACATGGAACAACAGACTGGCTCCAAATAGGAAAAGGGGTACGTCAAGGCTGTATATTGTCACCCTGCTTATTTAACTTACATGCAGAGTACATCATGAGAAACACTGGACTGGAAGAAACACAAGCTGGAATCAAGATTGCTAGGAGAAATATCAATAAACTCAGCTATGCAGATGACACCACCCTTATGGCAGAAAGTGAAGAGGAACTAAAAAGCCTCTTGATGAAAGTGAAAGAGGAGAGTGACAAAGTTGGCTTAAAGCTCAACATTCAGAAAACGAAGATCATGGCATCTAGTCCCATCACTTCATGGGAAATAGATGGGGAAATAGTCGAGACAGTGTCAGACTTTATTCTTGGGGGCTCCAAAATCAGTTCAGATGGTGATTGCAGCCATGAAATTAAAAGACGCTTACTCCTTGGAAGGAAAGCTATGACCAACCTAGATAGTATATTCAAAAGCAGAGACATTATTTTGCTGACTAAGGTCCGTCTAGTCAAGCCCATGGTTTTTCCAGTAGTCATGTATGGATGCGAGAGTTGGACTGTGAAGAAGGCTGAGTGCTGCAGAACTGATGCTTTTGAACTGTGGTGTTGGAAAAGACTCTTGAGAGTCCCTTGGACTGCAAGGAGATCCAACCAGTCCATTCTGAAGGAGATCAGCCCTGGGATTCCTTTAGAAGGAATGATGCTAACGCTGAAACTCCAGTACTTTGGCCACCTCATGCAAAGAGTTGATTCATTTGGAAAGACTGTGATGCTGGGAGGGATTAGGGACAGGAGGAAAAGGGGCTGACAGAGGATGAGATGTCTGGATGGCATCACTGACTCGATGGACATGAATCTAAGTGAACTCTGGGAGTTGGTGATGGACAGGGAGGCCTGGTGAGCTGCAATTCATGGTGTCGCAGAGTCAGATACGACTGAGCAACTGAAATGAACTGAACTGAACTGAACTCTAATTGTATCCTTAAAAGGTCTCATCTCCAGATATAATTACATTGGAGACTAAGTCTTCAAGACAAGAATTTTATTTACAAAGACACAGTTTAGAACATAGCACGTGATTTTTGTTGGTAAGTTATCTCTTATTCTTCCATTTTTTTCTTTAAAACATTGTATCTATTTTCTCCAATTTTTCTTAAGATTTTCCCTTTATCTTTGATTTTTAGTAGTTTTGCTAAGGGGTGCCTAGTTCAGGATTGTTTGCTTACTCATCCACTTATTCAAATCTTTAAAATCATACTGTATTAAATTTGCATTTTTAAAATTTTCAGTTATTACACCTCCAAATTTTACTTTTATTTCATTATTATTATTTTTTGTCTTTTACAACTGCTGTTACAATGATTGGGTTTTACATTTCATCCTTTATTTGTTATTGCTTCCTGCATTTTCCATCTTGTTTATGATTCAACTCGTATTGTTTCTGCTGACCAATTTTTAACTCATTAATTCTGTGCACAGTTGTGCCAAAACTATTATACATATATTATTTCATTTCACTTTTAATGGTTTTTTTTTTTAACTTTTAGAATTTCTATTTGATTCTTTCAAAATCAGCTTTATTGGGATACTCTTTTACTCATTTGAAGTATGAAATTCATTGGCTTTTTCTGTAGAGTTATGCAAAGTGACAAGAGCTATTTTCTTTAAAAAACATTTTAATTATCTGGTGAAATTCTCCATCTGTCCCTCCATACAATTTTATATAATAATCACAGATAGCCTAAATCTTTATTGTTGTTCAGTCTCTCATTCGTTCCTGACTCTTTGTGACCCCATGGACTGCAGCATACTAGGCTTCCCGGTTTTCCAACATTTTCTGGAGAGAGCTCAAATTCATGTCCATTGATTCGGTGATGCTATCCAACCATTTCATGCTCTATCTTCTCCTTCTCATCCTGCTTTGAATCTTTCCCAGAATAAAAGTCTTTTTTCATGAGTTGGCTCTTCAATCAGGTGGCCAAAGTACTGAGCTTCAGCTTCAGCATCAGTACTTCCAATGAATATTCAGGGTTGATTTTATTTAGGACTGACTGATTTGATCTCCTTGTAGCCCAAGGTACTCTCAAGAGTCTTCTCCAATACCACAGTTCAAAAGTGTCGATTCTTTGGTGTTAAGCATTCTTTAAGGTCCAAATCTCACATCCATACATTACTACTGGAAAAACCATGGCTCAGACTTAATGGAACTTTGTTGGCACTGATGTCTCTGCTTTCTAATACACTGTCTAGATTTGTCATAGTTTTTCTTCCAAAGAACAAATGTCTTTGAATTTCATGGCTACAGTAACCATCTGCAGTGATTTTGGATCCCCCCCCAAATAAAGTATCTCACTGTTTCCATTGTTTCCCCCATCTATTTGCCAGGAAGTGATGGAACCAGATGCCATGATCTTGGTTTTTTGAATGTTGATTTGTAAGGCAGTTTTTCCACTCACTTCTTTCACTTTCATCAAGTAGCTCTTTGCTTTCTCTTCATTTTCTTCTGTAAGGGTGGTGTCATCTGCATACCTGAGTCATTGATATTTCTCCCAGCAGTCTTGATTCCAGCTTGTGCTTCATCCAGCCCAGTAATTTGCATAATGTAGTCCGCATATAAGGTAAATAAGCAGGGTGACAATATACAGCTTTGACGTATTCCTTTCCCAATTTGGAATAAGTCCATAGTTTCAAGTCCGGTTCTAAGTGTTGCTTCTTGATCTGCATACATGTTCCTCAGGGTGCAGATAAGGAGGTTTGGTATTCCCATCTCTAAGAATTTTCCACAGTTTTTTGTGATCCATGCAGTCAAAAGCTTCAACATAACCAATGAAGCAGAAGTAGATTTTTTTTTTTTTTTGCTGGAATTATCTTGCTGCTTCGATGATCCAATGGATATTGACAGTTTGATCTTTGGTTCCTCTAAATCCAGTTTGAACATCTGGCCGTTCTTATTTCACATATGGCTGAAGCACAGCTTGGAGATATTTGAGCATTACTTTGCTAACATTTGAAATGAGTGCAGTTGTGTGGTAGTTTGAACATTCTTTGGCATTGCCCTTCTTTGGGATTGGAATGAAAACTGCCATTTTTCAGTCCTATGGTCCCTGCCAAGTTTTGCAAATCTGCCTGCATATTGAGTGCAGCAATTTAACAGCATCATCCTTTAGGATTTGAATTAACTCAGCTGGAATTCCATCACCTCCACTAGCTTTGGTCATAGTGATGCTTCCTAAGGCCCACTTGACTTTGCACTCCACAGTGTCTGGCTCTAGGTGAGTGATTACCCCATCGTGGTTATCCAGGTCATGAAGATCTTTTTTCTGTTGTTCTTCTGTGTATTCTTGCCACCTCTTCTTAATATCTTCTGCTTCTTTTAGGTCCATACCATTTCTGTCCTCATGAAATATTCCCTTGGTATCTCTAATTTTCTTGAATGAATCTCTAATATTTCCCATTCTATTGTTTTCTTCTCTTTCTTTGCATTGATCACTTAAGAAGGCTTTCTTGTCTCTTGCTATTCTTTGGAACTCTACATTCAGATGGGTATATCTTTCCTTTTCTCTTTTGCCTTTTGCCTGTCTTCTTTTCTCAGCTCCTTGTAAGGCTTCTTCAGGCAACCATTTTGCCTTTTTGATTTTAATTTTCTTGGGGATGGTTTTTCAGTACCACCTCCTGTACAATGTTATGAACCTCCATCCATTGTTCTTCAGGCACTCTATCAGATCTAATCCCTTGAATCTATTTCTCACTTCCACTATATAATCATAAAAGATTTGATTTAGGTCATACCTGAATGGCCTAATGGTTTCCCTTACTTTCTTCAACTTAAATCTGAATTTTGCAATAAGAAGTTCACAACCTCAGCTCCCAGTCTTGTTTTTGCTAACTGTATATAGCTTCTCTATCTTTGCCTGCAAGGAATTTAATCAACCTAATTTTGATATTGACCATCTGGTGTTGTCCATGTGTAGAGTAATTTCTTGTGTTGTTGGAAGAGAATGTTTTCTATGACCAATGCATTCTTTGGCAAAATTCTGTTTTGCCCTGCTTTGCTCGGCTTCGTTTTGTACCCTAAACCCTGACTTGCCTGTGTCTCCAGGTATCTCTTGACCTAAATACTTGCATCTCTTTGATTTACTTCATACATTTTAGCCATTTGGATTTTTTTTTTGTATTCCAGTTAATTTGTTACTGAATGCCATACATAGTTAATAAAGACTGTAGGTAGCCCAGATGACATTATATTCCTTTAGGAGTGAAACTTCCTTTTTCTCCGCTAAGTAGAGCTCTTTCTCAAAACAGGCATAAGCTGAGTAGTTTTGAAGCAAGAACTTGGTAAAACCTCTTGTTGTTTTCCCTCTACTCTCATCCCCTATTCCTAAAGAATAATTCTCCAGGGCTTTCTGGCTGCCAATTACAGGTGTCAATTGTGATTTTTCTCCCTAATAATTCCTGAACTCTGATACTACTCTGCTTTAATTAAAGACCATGAAAACTAATTCTTTTTGAAACTGAATTTCTTCTTGCCTTTTTAACCCTCTTCTCCATTAACTTTCAAAATTTGGTATATATATTATAGAGAAAGTTACTGTGTATCAAAGCCTCTTTGATATCCAGTTTTATAGTTTCAAAATCCTGTAAATTTGCTAAAATTTTCACCTGTTATTTTATCCCCCTCGATTTAGCTTTATAAAGTGGTAAAGTATGAATTATCAGATTCTTAGCATAGCCAGTATTGGCAAGACCCCAGTGAAAAAAAGATGCTTTAAAAATTAGCTTATCTTGCTAACAGTATCCATTCTCCAACATCTTAACATTCTGTATTTTCTTCTTGTAGTTTTAGGAGTTCTATGATTCCATTAAGCAGATAATTTTTTTTTCTGGAATTCTTTTTTTTTTTTCGTTTCTTATATGATATTATACATGTTTCAATGCCATTCTCCCAAATCATCCCACCCTCTCCCTCTCCCACAGAGTCCAAAAACTGTTCTATACGTCTGTGTCTCCTTTGCTGTCTCAAATACAGGGTTATCGTTACCATGTTTCTAAACCCCATATATATGCATTAGCATACTGTACTGATATACCCCAATGTTCATCGCAGCACTGTTTATAATAGCCAGGACATGGAAGCAACCTAAATGTCCATCAGCAGATGAATGGATAAGAAAGCTGTGGCACATATACACAATGGAGTGTTACTCAGCCATTAAAAAGAATACATTTGAATCAGTTCTAATGAGGTGGATGAAACTAAGCAGATAATTTTAAAATTTCAAAACCTTTTCTTGTTCTCACAGGAAATAGCATTCTTATACAAACTTCTATATTCATAAAATGATGTTATATTTTATAAGGTGAGCATGGGATTTTTTTGCTTAATTTAAAATTTATTCACAAATGAGAACACTTGCAGTTTTTAATATACAAATTTTTATCATGTTTTGGGATGAGTGTTATACACATTTTATAAAGTGCCTTCAGAATTTGTTTTTTCTATTCCCTAAAATACTTTAAATAGCACTAAGATTATCTCATCTTTGAAGCTTTGGAAGAATTCTCTTGTGAAATTATTTGGACCTGGAACTTTTTGGCGATATTCCTCAACTACTTTATTTTTTCTATGAATATTTTTCTGTTTAAATATTGTCTATATTGTAGTCAGTTTTGGCAAGCCTTATAATACAGAGATTTATTTGTTAAACTCACTCAAAATTTACTGCAAATAGTCTTTTCTGATTTTAAATTTCAAATTAAATTATAATTTCTTTGTATAATTTTGAATGTGTTGTTTTTGGTTTCTGTTTCATTTTTTAAAATGAAATTACATAATTTATCTAACATTTGCTTTTTTAAAAGTCTAATATTTATTAACTAGTTTTTTTTTTCCTGTTTGTTATTAAATACTATTGGACCATAAAGAAGGCTGAGTGCTAAATAACTGATGCTTTCAAATTGTGCTAGAGAAGACTCTTGAGAGTCCCTTGAACTACAAGATCAAAGCAATCAACCTTAAAGGAAATTAACCCTCCATGTTTATTGTAAGGATTGTTGCTCAAGCTCCAATACTTTGCCTAGCTGATACAAGAGCCAACTCATTGGAAAAAACCCTGATACTTGGAAAGTTTGAAGGCNTTGAGAGTCCCTTGAACTACAAGATCAAAGCAATCAACCTTAAAGGAAATTAACCCTCCATGTTTATTGTAAGGATTGTTGCTCAAGCTCCAATACTTTGCCTAGCTGATACAAGAGCCAACTCATTGGAAAAAACCCTGATACTTGGAAAGTTTGAAGGCAAAAGAAGAAGTAGACAGCAGAGGATGACTTGGTTAGATAGCATCATTAATTCAATGGACGTGCAATCTGAGCAAACTCTGAATATTAGTGAAGGACAGAGGAGCCTGTCATGCTACAATGAGGTCGCAAAGAGCTGGATACGTCTTAGTGACTGAACAACAACAACAAAAAATACACTTAGAAGAAACAAGAGTAACTGCAAATCAAAAGTGTATGTTTTGTTGAAGATAATAATAAATGAGAGTTCAATATATTACATAAGTGGAATCGAAGATTACAATATCAATTTTCAAATAGTCTTGTGCTTTTCAAGTCTGCATCAGATTTTGCTCCCTGATGTAACTATCAATTTAATATAAATGAAGAGGTATACCACAAGAATGGAATAAGAAAAAAATACCAGATAACTCTACAGGACAATTCAATGTCTACACTGATCTTAATAACCAAATTTTTATTTGTTCTTTCACTTTTGTTACAGGGAAGAGCCAGTTATGACTTCATGTTGGATCTGTTTCTTTTACTTTAACCTCTGCTTCCTATTACTCTTGTTCACTAAAAAAAGAAGGTACTGTTTATACACAAAGAAATTGCCTTGGAGAACCCTGCCCTCTACCTAAATATTAAACCAAAGTGCCTTTGTTCAGGAACCTGTCTACTTATGAGTTGCTACAGGGATAATAAAATTACCATATCCTCTCCCCAAGGCTTGCCATCCTAGGATATATTTAAAAAGTTAATTACTTTTTTTACTTTATTTCCTCACTTCCCTCCATCTCTGTTCTGTAAAAGAACTTGGCCTCCAGACCCTGAAAAGATGGTTATTTTGAGACATTAGCCTGCCATTTTCTCTGTCAGCCAGCTTTCTGGATAAAGTCCCATTCCTTGTTTCAATACTTTGTCTCTGATTTTATTGGTCTATCATGTGGCAACCAGAATGAGCTTGAACTCAGTAATACTTTCTTTTGGTTAACTCTGTGTTTGATTTATTTTGCTTAATACATTTATTTTAATTTATTTACCATTTAAATTATATAATTTTTCTCTGAAAACTCTTTAATCTATGTCTCACATTTCCTTTAAAAACATTTTTTCAGAGGACGGACCTAAGATGGCAGAGGAATAGGAAGGGGAGACCACTTTCTCCCTCACAAATTTGTCAAAAGAACATTTCAAAGCTGAGCAAATTCCAGAAAACAACTTCTGAATGCTGGCAGAGGACATCAGGCACCCAGAAAAACAGAGCATTGACTTCAAAAACAGGTAGGGGAAAAAACATAAAAGACAAATAAAAAAAAAGAGAGAGAGAGAGACAAAGGAGGTGGGGAGAGAGCTCCGTCCCAGGAAGGGAAGCCCATCCTGGGAAGGGAAGCTTAAGAAGAGAGGTTTCCAAACACCAGGAAACACTATCCCTGCCGAGTTTGTGGCGAGCCTTGGAAACACAGAGGGCAACATAACAGGAAGGAAAAATAAATAAATAATTAAAACAAACAGATTACAAACCCAACAGTAACTCCCCCAGTGGAAAAGCAGTGCAAACGCCTGCATCCACCATTACCAAGTGGGGGCAGGGCAGGGAGGTATGGGAGGAGCAGGCTGCAGTGCTTTTCAGAATCGGGCAAGAACGTCCCGCCGCATGTAACCAGAATGAGCTAACTGGGGCTAGCAAACCAGACTGTGGGATAGCTTCCACGCAAAAAGCTCTAACATAAGACACCACCAGGACCGCGCACAGAACAAAGGGTGGAAAAGAACTAGCCAGCTGCAGACCATCCCCCGCTGGCAACAGGCAGCCAGAGCCGGAAGGGCTGGAAGGGGGCAATCACAGCCCAGGAGAGACTTTACCTACCAAATTGCAAGCAGGCTTCTTTGCTAAGACTGCTGGGGGTTCTGGACAGTCACCATCCGCCTCACAAGAGGTGCCAGCAGTTCACCCAGAAAACTGAGCCAGCAGATACGGGAAAGGCAACAAGTCGCAGCTACTGTGCTCGCCAAATATCTGAGCTACTCGAACTTGGGAAGGGCACAAAATGCAGTCTCAAGTGAATCTGTGCCACTGAAGCCTACCTGAGTGCCGAACCTGAGTGGCATAGATCGGGGAAGTGCATGCAGCCTAGGGCCGGCCTCAGACGGTTCCTGGCAGAGCAATGTAGAGCCTGAGCAGTTTGTGCGCCATGAGCAGGGGCAGGTCTAGCAGGGCTGAGACACTACTTGCACACGACAGTGTTATTTGTTTGCAGCATCCCTCCCTCCCCACAACGCGACTGAACAAGTGAGCCTAAAAAAAAAAGTGTCCACCCCCTCCTCCCATGTCAAGACAGAAATCAGACACTGAAGAGACCAGCAAACAGAAGTTAAAAAAAAAAAAAAAAAGAAAAAAAGGGAAGCACCTTGGAACTGACCCCACACAGCCCACAACACCAGAGAAAGGGTCAGATATACCTTTACTATTTTTACAATCATTTTTTTTTCTTTTCCCTTTCTTTTTTTTTTTTGTTGGTTTGTTTTGTTTTTTTCTTGATGTTGTTGTGTGGTTGCTTTTTCTTCTTTTCTTTTTCATCTTTTTTTTTCTAACTTTTTAGAATTGTTATCCAACCAGTCCATTCTGAAGGAGATCAGCCTTGGGATTTCTTTGGAAGAAAGGATGCTAAAGCTGAAACTCCAGTACTTTGGCCACCTCATGAGAAGAGTACCACACTGCCCACAACACCAGAGAAAGGGCCAGATATATCTTTACTATTTTTACAATCATTCTTTTTTTTGTTTGTTTGTTTCATATTGATGTTGTTGCATGATTGTTTTTTCTTTTCTTTTTCTTCTTTTTTTTAACTTTCGTAAATTTTTAAGTCCTCTGTTTCTTTAATTTTTATTTATATAACCTACTATTACTTTTCCAAAAAAAGGACCCTATTTTTAAAGCAAATGCTGTATATAGTCTTTTTGTGGTTGTTGTTGTTTTTTAATAATTCTTGTTGCTTTGTTTTTTTTCTTTTTTCTTTTCTTTTTTTTTTTTT
>SJYX01011911.1:130236-151819 GCA_006410675.1 Oreotragus oreotragus
CAGCCACTATGGAGAACAGTGTGGAGATTCCTTAAGAAATTGCAAATAGAACTGCCTTATGACCCAGCAATCCCACTGCTGGGCATACACATCAAGGAAACCATAATAGAAAGAGACACATGTACCCCAATGTTCATTGCAGCACTGTTTATAATAGCCAGGACATGGAAGCAACCTAGATGTCCATCAGCAGATGAATGGATAAGAAAGCTGTGGTACATATACACAATGGAGTATTACTCAGCCATTAAAAAGAATACATTTGAATCAGTTCTAATAAGATGGATGAAACTGGAACCGATTATACAAAGTGAAGTAAGCCAGAAAGAAAAATACCAATACAGTATACTAACACATATATATGGAATTTAGAAAGATCGTAGTGAGGACCCTGTATACAAGACAGCAAAGGAGACAGAGATGTGTAGAGTGGACTTTTGGATTTTGAGGGAGAAGGAGAGGGAGAGGGTGGGATGATTTGGGAGAATAGCATAGAAATATGTATACTATCATGTAAGAAATGAATCGCCAGTCTATGTTCGATGCAGGATGCAGGATGTTTGGGGCTGGTGTAGGGGGATGATACGGAGGGTGATGTGGAGTGGGAGGTGGGAGGGGGAGTTCATGTTTGGGAGTTCATGTACACCCATGATGGATTCATGTCAATGTATGCCAAAACCAATACAGTACTGTAAAGTAAAATAAAGTAAGTAAATAAATAAATAATAAAATCAGTAAAGAAAAAACAAAACATTTTTTCATTCAAGTATCAACGATATACATTTGCAATATAACATTGTATTTCTACAGTAAATAATACAATAATAAAGTCAAATAATATTAAATGTCCATGATTTTAGTGACAAAAGTAAATTATATAAATATTTGATTGATCCAAAGGCAGGACATAGATGAGAAGGAGATGTATAAAAAGGAAGATGAGGAGTTCCCTGGTAGTCCTATAGTTAGGGCTGGGTGCACAGCATAGCCAAAAATAATAATAATAATAATAAAAAGGAAGATGAACGGACAACAGAGATAGAGTTTGGTAGATGGTAGATTGAATCCCTTACATATAGGTGATGGTCGTGGTTTAATGCTAAGTTGTGTCTGACTCTTGTGACCCCACGGTCTTTAGCCTACCGGGCTCCTCTTCCCAGGGGATTCTCCAGGCAAGAATATTGGAGTGGGTTGCCATTTCCTTCTCCAGGGGGTCTTCTCAACACAGAAATCAAACCCTGGTCTCCTGCATTTCTGGAAGGTTCTTTACTGACTGAACTATCAAGGAAGCCCTGATGCTTCCCTTGGGGCTAAGCTGGAAAAGAATCTGCCTGAAATTCAGGAGACCTGGGTTTGTTCCCTGGGTTGGGAAGATCCCCTGGAGAAGGAAATGGCAACCCACTGGAGAATTCCATGGACTGTACAGTTCATGAGGTCACAAAGAGTCAGACAGGACTGAGTGACTTTTCATTTTCACTTTCAACATTATGTTAAACAGTAATGGAGATAAAGTATCACATTCTTTGGTGACTATAGTTTGAAATAGTTGCAAAACTATAGGTTGATATAAATTGTGGTACTTTATCTCCATTAATGCAAGTGGATTCTTATCAGCTGAGCCACCAGGGAAGAATACTTTTGAAAGTATTGCTTAATACAATTAGAAACTTAAGAACTGAGAACAAAGACAAAGATGTTTCTATTTGGAGAGTATATCATTATATAGAAAGGACAATAGAAATTTAGGGAAAAATGCTAAAAATATTAAGAAAATTTTGTGATGTAGCAGGATATAAAATTAGTATAGAAAAATTAAAAGATTTCACTTATAAAATGAAAACCCATTAAAGTACATAACAAGCTAGAAAACTCAATTATATAGCTTAAATAAACAAAAATCATAGGCATGATTATTTTAAATATACATAACTTAGTGAGGAAGATTGTGAAACATTTCCTAAAGTACCAAAAAAGGACTTCTTTCTTAACTCAGTTTGTATTTGTAATGTAATCTTTAAAATAATAAAAGGTTTCTCTATTTTTGAAATCAGGCAAATTAATTATAAGGTTTATATGGAAAATAATTAAACTAGTAAAAAATGAAAAAAAAAAACACAGAAACTCTGTAAGTATGTGTATACATAGGTATAAACTATATAGGTTCAAAAATTAAGTTAGTGGAAGTTTATACTAGTTATCAATGTATTTCCTCTCAGTTCAAAATTCACTCTGCAATACCTACTCTGTGAGAAAGCATGAAATTCTTTCAGTATTTCTCCTTCACAGGAAGCACAATGTTAAGCTTAGTAGACAGTACTAAAGGGACATTATAAGATAAAGAAGTTTCATTTCTGGTTCTAGTAGTTATACTTTGAGTCAGTGGTATGAGTATGAGGATATCCAATTGTGTGTATGTGTATGTGCTGTTGCCTCAGTTGTGTTCTGACTCTTTGAGACCCTATGGACAGTAATCTACCAGGATGTTTTGTCCATGATATTCTCCAGGCAGGAATACTGAATTGGGTTGCCATGCCCTCCTCCAGGGAAGGTTCCCCATCCAGGGATCAAATCCTATATCTCTTTTGTTTCCTGAACTGGCAAGCAGGTTATTTACTACTAGTGCCACCTGAGAAGCCCCGTATCCAGTGCTACTCTATCTCAACCACTTGTCCAGAAATGGTGGTCTCTTGGTTTCCATCCATCCCTGGTGAGAGCAGATAATCACACCTGTGGACTGAAATGTATGAATACTATACACTTTTCTAAGCATCCTGCCTCCCCCAACACCTTGACTCATTCTGATGTTTTGTCTTCTAGATGTTGTCTCAAATGCCCAAGGCTTTAATTCTTGGACCATGGACCATGTATATGTCAGGACTACTTCCAATACTGGCACCCTCTAAGTACCTGTCTGCCTGGCCACCAGTTTCAGCTCATCTGCACCAAAGAGCATTGTTTCTTGCTTGTTCAGTGATTGTAAAACAAATAATTCCTTGGAAAACTAGCAACATTCTCTGCTACTCAGTGGGATGAAATTACACCTTATACAATGGAATCTGAACCATATTGTTGGGAAAGGGGTCTCCCTTTGAAGTTTGTCCTTCCTTGGACACTGCTCCTCAGCAGCAAGGTACCCTATGAGGTCTCTTACATCTCATAGCTACTATTTATTATAGCTTAATAATTCTTTATATGAAATATCTCCATGTTTAAATCACTGGGAATTTTCTGTATACTGATAAGAACCAGAGCTATACAGAATTAGTTCCTAGAATAGTTTTAGGAGATAGTACACTTAACATGAGATTTTGGGCTTTGTATTGTTGGGACTAAGTGTTATGTCAAGATCTTTGATAATGGGAAGTCCAATGCTAGCAAGGATGACATGTGGTGGCATCACAAAATCAGTCACTTTTCATCTATGTTTTTCAAGGTTTCATCTCAACTATTGATATTTTTATACAAATAATTATTTGTGTGGGGAATTGTTTTGTGCTTTGTAGTATGTTCAGCAGCATCCCTGACCTTTTCCCACTACATGGGAGTAGCATCCCCACCACATTTTGACAACTAAAAATATCTTCAGGCATTACCTCATGTCCTCTGAGTGAGTGAGGCCAAAATGCTCCTGGATGAGAGTGCTGAATTGATTATGATGAAATTGAGGGTTCAGGTTACTGCTGTACTCAACAATTATGATAGCAGTGATAACTAAAAAAACTTTAAAGACTGTCCAGTGAACTCTTTCAACACACTTGAACACCTGTAGAAAAAAAAAATGGCAAGCTCAAGTCTGATAATTCATTACTTAGTTCTAAAAACAATATCTTACATGACAATGCAAAAATAATGATTTATTTCTTGTTACTGCTGAAAATCAAACACAAATTTAATCATGCAGGCTTTTGAATTACAAAGACAGCTGAATTCACAGTCTTGCAAGTTGCTCATGAGACTATTATGGTATAGATCAATAAAGAATGGGGTTATGAAAATTGGGATGGTTAGATGAAATAAGCAATTTTGAATGCACAATCTATTCTGAGCCTGAAAATAGCTTGTCTGCAACCTTTCCTCTTGGGAACTTTTCAGGAGATTTATTGGCATGGAACATGGCAAGGTCTATCCTCCAAGGTGATGAGTGATTGCATGTCAAGCCACTCTATAAAAGGAAAAAAAAAAAAAAACTTGGTAGGCTTTCTTGAATCATGGAGAAGCATATATTTGAATGTGGTAGTTTAACCCATTTACAAAGTCACACATAAGATGGCTGATTCTGACTGAGGATCAGCACAACAGAAGCGTTCCGTTAAAATCAGTTTGCATCATAAATCAGAATTCACTTTGGTCTTTATAATCCATCAAATCCAATGATAACCAAAAGTGACCATGAAAAATAAGAATGCTTATTGAACCTTTGGAAAACATTAATTGAGGAATCAGCTGACAGTTTTTAGAACTTTGGAGCAAATATAAAGGTCCTTTGACAGACGTATGTCCATATACCTCATCTCCGGAAAATGTCTGACTTAATGGAAAAGTGAGATGACTTACCAAAGGCACGGTTACAGTGCCAACTGATGGATAGTATTGTGAAACAGGGTGCCAATTTTTGTGTCATCCTTTGTCCCCCATAGCCTGTTTCCAGGAATTCACAGTTGAAAATGAGAGTGATTCCTCTCACTATTAACCCATTAATAAAATTTATTTTTCTTCCTTTCTAAAACAAACAAAAAAATTATCTTCACTGGCTTGAGGAACTTAGTTCTCAAAGAGGAAAAACTTCCACCAAGAGAAATAGCAGTTTCTATTGAATGGGAAAATGAGAATATCACCTGGTCAATATCTCTCATTACACACTAAATCATCAGACAGAGGAGCTAAACTATTAACAAGTGAGATTGATTATAATCACCAAGGGGATATTTGTTTCCTACAACACAATGGAGGTAAGGAAAACCATACATGGAACTCAGAGCATTTTTTAGAGTCTCTCTTGTCACTTCCTGGACCAATAATAAAAATTAATGCAAAAATAAAGTAAAACGAAACAAAACAAAATAAAACAAAGCTGGCAACTGATAAATCAGATCCTCTGACAATAAAAGTTTAAGTTAGTCTATTAGGCAAATAAACCAGCTCAACTGATGATCTTGCCAATGGCAAGGGAAATATGGAATGAGTATCTGAAAAAGGGAAATATGGAATGATAGATAAATATGAACTACAACTTCATGGACTATTTAAGAAGGGAGGATTGTAAGAGTGTATTAATTTTCTAAGGCTACCACAACAAAATATCACAGACTACCACAGACTGGGTGGCTTATCAACAGAAATTTGTTTCTCACAGTTTTTTAGGATAAAGGTCTAGCACCAGGGGCTCAGCTGGTTCAATTTCTTCTGAGGCCACTATCATTAGCTTGTAGGCTGCCACCTTCTCCTTTTGACCTCTCATACCATTTCCTCTATGTATGCATCACCTGTGTATCTTTCCCAAATTTTCTCCTTATAACAATAACAGTTAAATTGAATTAGAGGTCACCCTAATTAATTCACTTAGTTACTTCCTTAAAGGGTATATCTCTAAACACTATCTCCAAATACGTTTGAGGTACTAGGGGTTAGGGCTACAACATATGAAAGCATTCCATATTTTCTCTTTGCTTATTTTATGATAACTTACAGCACACTCTTGGGAAAGGTATGATTCTTGCTCAATTCAAGTCCAGCTCCCTCACTAAAGCCACTGGGCACATGCAGACTGTATAGGATCACTCACACAAAAGGACACCTCTTAAAGCCTGTGATAGGTAACTGTTTCACATAATTTGATAGATGGAAAAGGTTAGGCAGAATGAGAAGACAGAAGAATGCATTTTGAATAAGGAAATAAGAAAAAAAATCCTGAAAAAAACCCCAACTAATTAAAAGTATAATTTAGCAGATGATAGTTCATTCTTAGTGATAAAAATGTCAAATGAACAAGGGAAAATGACAGATGAACACTGAGAATTTTAACAAGGCACTGGAAATTTTAAAAAAGAATCAGAACTGAAGAGTACGTAACTGAAATGGAAAACACACTAGAAGGAATTAAAAGCAGATTAGGTAAAAGGGGGCTCAGTAGTAAAGAATCTGACTGCCAGTGTAGGATATGTGGGTTCAGTCCATGGGTTAGGAAGATCCCCTGGAGAAGGAAATGACAACCCACTCCAGTATTCTTGCCTGGGAAATCCAGTGCACAGAAGAGCCTGGCAGGCTACAGTCCATGGGGTTGCAAAAGATTTGGACATGACTTAATGACTAAACAACAAAAAAGGTGATAAGGAAAAATGCATAAAACATATGGAACATCTTATAATTTAAATCCCTCATTCAGAACAGCAAAAACAATAACAAACAAAAAGAGAAGAGTTTAAGGTACTTTTGGGACAAAATCAAGTATGTCATCATTTGAGTATAGAGGCCCCAGAAGAAGAGAAAGAATAAAAAAAGTATTTGAGAAAATTATGGCTGAAAACTTCCTGAACCTGAAGAAGAAAATAGATATCCAGTTTCAGGAAATGCTGCTGCTGTTGCTAAATTGCTTCAGTCATGTCCGACTCTGTGTGACCCAATAGACAGCAGCCCACCAGGCTTCCCCATCCCTAGGATTCTCCAGGAAAGAATACTGGAGTGGGTTGCCATTTCCTTCTCCAATGCATGAAAGTTAAAAGTGAAAGTGAAGTCACTCAGTCGTATCTGACTCTGTGCGACCCCCTGGACTGCAGTGCACCAGGCTCCTCCATCCATGGGATTTTCCAAGCAAGAGTACTGGAGTGGGGTGCAANGAGTGGGTTGCCATTTCCTTCTCCAATGCATGAAAGTTAAAAGTGAAAGTGAAGTCACTCAGTCGTATCTGACTCTGTGCGACCCCCTGGACTGCAGTGCACCAGGCTCCTCCATCCATGGGATTTTCCAAGCAAGAGTACTGGAGTGGGGTGCAAGTGCAGAGAGTCCCAAACAAGATGAACCCAAAGATATCAATACCAAGATGTATCATAATTAAGATGGCAAAAAATCAAGATGAGAGAATTCTAAAGGCAGCAATACATTGAGGGGATTTTCAAAACGATGGAGGAGTAAGAGTGGGAGATCAAGTTCCTCCCCATGAATACATCAAAAATTCATCTGCATGTAGAACAACTCCTATAGAACACCTTATGAATGCTGGCAGAAGGATGAGGTAGGGCAAATGATATGAGAAAATAAAAAGGCAAATTATTTGGGATGAGGACTTGTGCCTTGGGGATGGAGAAGGGAAGGAAGAAAAGTTTCCACACACTGAGAAACCTCCACAGGGGCAGGAACAAGAGAAAGCCTTAGAATCTCAGAGGGGAATGAAGCAACAGGTACTTGGAAGGAAAAACAGGGAGAATTCACCACAGGGATCTTTGTCAAACCAACACTTCTCAGATGAGATGCTGTTTACATGCTTCCCATCATGGCAAAAGTGGTCTGGGTGCTGAGGCTCAAGCTTCAGTGGTTAGACCCCAGGGAGAGGACTGGGGTTGACTGCCCTGAAGATACTCTGAAAGAAGCTAGTATGACATAGCTGAAGAAGTCCAGGGAAAAGCCTGGGCCCTCCAGTGGGGCAGAGATCATTGCCATGGGAACCTTCTAATTCCCTGCAATAACAGACCACAGAACTTTGCCTTCATAAGTACCATAGGTAAGACAAGCTGTGGCTGTGGACTGTGACCCCAAAGGCAGATCCACCAAAGCCAGTGCTGGTTGTCAGCAGTGAGACTACCTGTGAATGCAGTTTATGATCCGTGACGGGGGAATATGGGTTAATTCATCAATGCCAGGGTCAGCTTGGGTGCCAGAGATGGGGGGCAGGAGGCCACTGTAATTCCAACCCCAGGGTTCACAGCTGCCACTAAGCTATGAGTGGGTGAAGGTCACTTCCCACACCTTCCTGGGAGCCTGTGCAGCTTTGCCCTGCCAAGGGACTCACAGTCCAGGGCCACCTTCTTTGGAGAAGCACATGATCCATCTTGGATGGTGGTGAATTCCTGCAGGCCTTCGTCACAACAGGCACTATCCACACCCTGATTGTGTCTGGTTGCCCCTCCCTTTCCCCAGCGCAACTGAGCAGCTGAGCCCTAATAAGCCTCTAATCTTGAGCCCTAATAAGTCCCTCTTACATGGGCAAGGAACAGACACTGGAGGGCTGCCTACAAATAGAGGTGGGGCCAAAACCAAAACTGAGCACCAGAGGCTGTGAACAAAGAAGAGGAAGGGAATTCACTCCTGCAGCTGCAGGTGAATTGGATTCAGTTCAGTTCAGTTCAGTTCAGTCGCTCAGTCGTGTCCGACTTTTTGTGACCCCATGAATTGCAGCACATCAGGCCTCGCTGTCCATCATCAACTCCTGAAGTTCACTCAGATTCACATCCATCGAGTCAGTGATGCCATCCAGCCATCTCATCCTCTGTCGTCCCCTTCTCCTGCCCCCAATCCCTCCCAGCTTCAAAGTCTTTTTCCAATAAGTCAACTCTTCGCATGAGGTGGCCAAAGTACTGGAGTTTCAGCTTTAGCATCATTCCTTCCAAAGAAATCCCAGGGCTGATCTCCTTCAGAATGGGCTGGCTGGATTTCCTTGCAGTCCAAGGGACTCTCAAGTGTCTTCTCCAACACCACAGTTCAAAAGCATCAATTCTTTGGCGCTCAACCTTCTTCACAGTCCAAGTCTCACATCCATACATGATTAAATCCCCACAATTTAACCTGAGATTTCAGATGTTGGGGGCAATTGTGAACTTGGAAGAAAGTTCAAGCTGGAGTAAGGCCAGATCTGAGTTTGAACTGACCCCACAGCATCAACAGCAAGTCCAGAGACCTTCTAGTGTATCTGAGGACTTCCTGAGTAGGCAGATTGACTGGTACTCACTGTGTGGAAAGACAACTGAGGACATAAGAGGACATTCTTTTTTTAAAAATATAAATTTACTTATTTTAATTGGAGGCTAATTGCTTTATAATATTGTATTGGTTTTGCCATACATCAACATGAATCCACCATGGGTGTACACGTGTTCCCCATCCTGAACCCCCGCCCACCTCCCTCCCCATACCATCCCTCTGGGTCATCCCAGTGCACCAGCCCCAATCATACTGTATCATGCATCAAACCTGGACTGGTTTTTCGTTTCATATATGATATTATACATGTTTCAATGCCATTCTCCCAAATCATCCCACCCTCTCCCTCTCCCACAGAGTCCAAAAGACTGTTCTATACATCTGTGTCTCTTTTGCTGTCTCACATACAGGGTTATCATTACCATCTTTCTAAATTCCATATATATGNTGGTTTTGCCATACATCAACATGAATCCACCATGGGTGTACACGTGTTCCCCATCCTGAACCCCCGCCCACCTCCCTCCCCATACCATCCCTCTGGGTCATCCCAGTGCACCAGCCCCAATCATACTGTATCATGCATCAAACCTGGACTGGTTTTTCGTTTCATATATGATATTATACATGTTTCAATGCCATTCTCCCAAATCGTCCCACCCTCTCCCTCTCCCATAGAGTCCAAAAGACTGTTCTACACATCTGTATCCCTTTAATAATTACCTTAAACATAAATGGGTTGAATGTCCCAGTTGAAAGACAAAGACTGGCTGAATGGATACAAAAACAAGACCCCTATATATGTTGTCTACATGAGGATATTATTCTTACTGCCACTCTCTCTATATATATTTATTTGTATTTTTTCTTTTTAATATTATTCTATTGTTCTTCTTTTTATTATTTCTTTAATTTTTCATATTTATTTTTAATTGATTGGTGATTGCTTTACAATATTAGTTTGATTTCTGTCACATATCAACATGAATTAACCATAAGTGTACATATGGCCCCCTCTCTCTTGAATCTCCTTCCCACCTCCCATACTTTCTCACCCCTATAGGTTACTAAAGAGCTTCAGTTTGTTTCCTGAGTCATACAGCAAATTTCCATTGGCTATCTATTTGCATATCTATTTGCTATATGCTTCTGTGCCAGTCTCTCCATACACCTCACCCTCTCCTTCCTATTCTCCACCATTCTCTGTAAGTCTGTTCTCTATGGCTGTGTTGCCACTTCTGCTCTGCAAATAGCTTCATCAGTACCATCTCTCTAGATAATATATATATATATATGCATTAATACATAATATTTATTTTTCTCTTTCTGACTTGCTTCACTCTGTATAATAGGTTCTAAATTAATCCAGCTCATTAAAACTAACTCACATGTGTTCTTTTTATGGCAGAGTAGTACTCCATTGTATATATGTGTCACTGCTTCTTTATACATTCATCTGTTGATGGACATCCAGGTTGCTTCCATGTCCTAGCTATTTTAAATAGTGCTTCAGTAAACATTGGGGTATATGTGTCTTTTAAATGTTGGTTTCTTCAGAGCATGTGCTTAGAAGTGGCATTGCTGGGTTGTGTAGTGGTTTTACTCCTGTTTTTTAAGGGAATCTCCATACTGTCTTTCATAATGGCTGTATCAATTTATATTCACACCAGCAGTGCAAAAGTGCTCCTTTTTCTCCACACCCTCTCCAGCACTTGTTGTTTGTGGATTTTTTTGATGATGGCCATTCTGACCAGTGTGAAGTGGCATCTTATTTTAGTTTTGATTTGAATTTATCTAATAATAAGTGAGGTTGAACATTTCTTCATCTGTTTATTAGCCATAGGTATGTCTTTGGAGAAATGTATGTTTAGTTCTTCTTTTGCCCACTCTTTGATTGGGTTGTTTGTTTCTCTGGTATTGAGTTTTATGAGCTGCTTGTATATTTTGGAAGTAAATCCTTTGTCAGTTGTTTCACATGCTATTATTTTCTCCCATCACGAGGGCTGTCTTTTCACCTTGTTAATATTTTCTTTGCTGTGAAAAAACTTTTAAGTTTAATTATGTCCCATTTATTTATTTTTGTTTTTATTTCCATTATTCTAGGAGGTGGGTCATAGAGAATCTTTCTGTAACTTATATCATACAGTGTCCTGCCTATGTTTTCTTTTAAGAGTTTTATTGTTTCTAGTGTTACATTTAGGTCTTAATCCATTTTAAGTCTATCTTTGTGTATGCTGATAGGAAGTGTTCTAATTTCATTATTTTGCACATAGTTGTCCAGTTCTTTCAGGACCACTTATTAAAGAGGCTATCTTTTTCCCATTGTATATATTTGCCTCCTTTGTCAAAGATAAAGTCCCCATAGGTGCGAGGGTATATTTCTGGGATTTCTATCTTGTTCCACTGGTCTATACTTCTGTTTTTGTGCCAGTATCATACTCTCTTGATGACTGTATCTTTTTAGTATAGCCTGAAGTTGGCTGATTCCTCCTGCCCCATTCTTCTTTAGATGGCTTTGGCCTTTCAGGGTCTTTTTTGTTTCCACAAGAACTGTGAAATTTTTGTTCTAGTTCTGTGAAAAATGCCATTGATAATTTGATAGAGATATCATTGAATCTGTATATTGTATTTGTTAGCATAGTCACTTTCACGATATTGATTTTTCCAGCCCAGGAGCATGGAATATCTGTCCATCTGTTTTGTTTGTTTGTTTGTTTTGTGTGTGTGTGGTAGTGACTCAGTCATGTCTCACTCTTTGCGACCCCATGGACTATAGCCTGCCAGGGTCTTCTGTCCATGGGATTCTCCAGGCAATACTGGAATGCATTGCCATTCCCTTCTCCAAGGGATCTTCCTGACCCAGGGATAGAACCCAGGTCTCCTGCATTACAGGAAGATGTTTTACCATCTGAGCTACAAGGGAAACCCTAGTTTATGTAGACTTTGATTTTTTCATCAGCATCTTATAGTTTTCTGTATGCAATTCTTTTGTCTCCTTAGGTAGGTTTAATCTTAGGTATTTTATTCTGTTTGTAATAATGGTAAATAGGATTAATGTCTTAATTTATCTTTCTGATTTTATATTGTTAGTATATAGGAATGAAAGTGAATTCTGTGTATTAATTTTTTTATCCTGTGACTTTACTAAATTCACTGATTAGTTCTAGTAATCTTCTGATAGTATTTTTAGGGTTTTCTATGTACAGAATCTTGTCATTTGCAAACAACGAGAGCTTTATTTCTTCTTTTCTGGTCTGGATTTATTTTATTTCTTTTCTTCTCTGATTGCTATAGCTAGGACTTCTAAACCTATGTTGAATAATAGTTGTGAGAGTGGGCATCCTTTTCTTGTTCCTGACCTTAGAGGGAATGCTTTCAGTTTCTCACCATTCAGAATAATGTTTGCTGTGGGTTTGTTGTGTATGGCCTTTATTATGTTAAGATAGGTTCCTTCTATTCCCATTTGTTGAATAGTTTTATCATAAATGGATGCTAAACTTTGTAGAAAGCTTTTTTTGCATTGATTGAGATGACCATGTAGTTTTTATCTTTCAATTTGTTAATATGGAGAATCACACTGATTGATTTGTGTATATTGAAGAATCCTTGAATACTTGGGATAAACTCGACTCTATCAGTGTGTATGCTCTTTTTAATGTGCTGTTGCGTTCTGTTTGCTAGAATTTTGTTGACAAGTTTTGCATCTATGTTCATCAGTGATATTGGCCTGTAATTTTTTTTAATAATAGTTTTGTTTGCTTTTTATTAGAATGATTTTGGCCTCATAGAATGACTTTGGAAGTGTTCCTTCCTCTGTGAAATTTTTGAAGTGTTTCAGAAGGCTAGGCATTAGCACTTCTCTAAATGCTTGATAGAATTCACCTTGGAAGACATCTGGGCCTTGGTTTTTGTTTGGGGGAGATTTTTTATAACAGTTTTGATTTCAGTGCTTATAACTGGGTTATTTATAGTTTCCCTTTCTTCCTGGCTCAGTCTTGGAAGGTTAAACTTTTCTAAGAATCTGTCCAGTTCCTCCAGGTTGTCCATTTTATTAGCATATAGTTTCTAGTTTCTCATAATAGTCTCTTGTGATCCTTTGTATTTTTGTGCGGTTTGTTGTAACCTCCCCTTTTTCATTCTTAATTTTGTTGATTTGATTTTTCTCCCTTTTATGTTAATGAATATGATTTGCAATTTTGCTTATCTTCTCAAAGAACCAGCTTTTAGTTTTAGCAATCTTTACTAGTGTTTCATTTTTTATTCACTTGTTTCTGCTCTGATACTTATGATTTATTTCCTTTTACTAACTTTGGGTTTCTTTTTTCTTTTCTTTTACCAACTGCTTTAAGTGCATAATTAGATTGTCTGTTAGATGTTTTTCTTGTTTCTTGGGATAGAATGTATTGCTATCAACTTCCCTCTTAGAACTGCTTTTGGTGCATCCCATAGGTTTTGGATTGTTACGTTTTTTGTTGTCATTTGTTTCTAGGAATCTTTTTATTTCCTTTTTTATTTCTTCAGTACTGTCTTCATTACTTAGAAATGTATTGTTTAATCTCCATGTGTTTGTGTTTTTTGCAGTTCTGTTCCTATAACTGATATCTAGTTTCTTAGCATTGTGGTCAGAGAAGATGCTTGATATTATTTTAATTTTCTTAAATTTGCTGAGATTTCTTAGCATTGTGGTCAGAGAAGATGCTTGATATTATTTTAATTTTCTTAAATTTACTGAGGCTTGATTTGTGACACAATATTTGGTCTCTCCTGGAGAATGTTCTCTGCACACTTGAGAAGAAAATGTATTCTTCTGCATTTGGATGGAAAGTCGTGAAGATATAAATTAGGTCTATTTGGTCTAATGTTTCATTTAAGGTTTGTATTTCCTTAAATTTTCTGTTTGGTTGATCTGCCCATTGGTGTAAGTGGGGTGTTAAAGTTCTCTACTATTATTGTGCTACTGTCAATTTCCCCTTTTATGTCTGTTACTCTTTGCCTTATGTATTGAGCTACTCCTATGTTGGGTGTATAAATATTTTACAATTGTTATGTCTTCTTCTTGAACTTTTGATCATTATGTACAGACCCTCTTTATCTCTCATAATATTCTTTATTTTAGTCTATTTTGTCTGAAATTGGAATTGCCACTCTGCCTTTTTTTAAATTTCCATTTGCATGGAATAACTTTTTTCATTATTTTACTTTCAGTCTGTATGTGTCTCTAGGTCTGAAGTGGTTCCTTTTTACACATCATACATATGAGTCTTGCTTTTGTATTTATTAAGCCAGTCTGTATCTTTTGGTCAAAGCATTTAATCCATTTACATTTAAAGTAATTATTTATGTATATTTTTCCCATTGACATTTTCTTGATTGTTTTAGTTTTCTTTTTGTAGGTTTTTCCTTTCTCTTGTGTTTACTGCCTATATAAGTCCCTTTAGTATTTGGTGTAATGCTGGTTTCATGGTGCTAAGTTCTCTTTTGGTTATCTGTAAAGCTTTTGATTTCTCCATAAATTTTGAATGAGACCCTAGCTGAGCAGAGTAATCTTTGTGGTGGATCTTTTTCTTTAAGTTATTTAAATATATCCTTCCATTCCCTTCTGGCCTGCAGAGTTTCTGCGGAAAGATCAGCTGTTTATCATATGGGCTTACTTTATATGTTACTTGTTGCTTTCCCTTTCTGCTTTTAATATTCTTTGTGTTTAATCTCTGTTAGCTTGATTAGTATGTTTCTTGACATGTTTCTCCTTGGGTTTATCCTGTATGAAACTCTCTGTGCTTCTTGGACTTGATTGACTATTTTCTTTTCCATGTTGGGAAAGTTTTCAACTGTAATCTCTTTAAAAAATTTCTTGGTGCCTTTCTTTTTCTCTTCTTACTCGAGACCCATAAAACTAGAATGTTGGTGCATTTAATATTGTCCCCAAAGTCTCTAAAACTATCTTCAATTATTTTCATTATTTTTTCTTTATTCTGCTCTTCAGCCATTATTTCTACCATTCTATCACCCAGTTCATTTATCCCTTCTTCTGCCTCAGTTATTCTACTGTTGGTTCCTTGCAGAGTATTTTAATTTCAGTAATTGTGCTATTTGCCTCTGTTTATTCCTTAATTATTCTATGTCCTTGCTAATTGTATTAATCGTATTAATTGCTTCTTGCATTTTCTCCATTCTATTTTGAAGTCTTTGGAACATCTTTACTATCATTATTTTGAATACTTTTTTTCAGATAATTTGCCTATTTCCTCTTCATTTATTTGGTATTGTGAATTTCTAACATGTTCCTTCATTTGTGCTATATTTCTCTGCCTTTTCTTTTCTTTTTCCCTAAGTTACTCTGTTTCAGGCCTTCTTTTCCCATGTTTTAGGATCATGTTCCTTCTTCCTTTTGGTTTTTGCCCTCTTTGGGAAAGGTTGGTTCAGTAGTTTGTGTTGACTTGATGGTAGGAGTGACTTGTGCCTATATTCTAGTGGGAGGAGGTGAGTTTTTTTTTTTTTTTCCCCTCTGATAGGCAGGACTATGTGAGGTGGTATATTTTGGAGTGTCTGTGGGTCTGTGGGAATTCTTTCTGCTGATGATTGTTTTTGTGCTTTTCTCTCACTTTTTGTTTGGGTGAGGTGTCCTGCACTGGATGCTGTTGGCAACTGAGTGATACCAGGCTTTGTTCACAGGTTTAGGCCTTCGTGGAAGTTCTCAGTAATTAATAACTTCCTGGGGTTAGGAGTTATCTGTCAATCTGGGATCTTGGACTTAGTACTCCCACTTCAATGGTTCAGGCCAGTCCCTCATTCCAGGGGGCTTAGCTTGCCCCTTTCGAGGCCTGGGATAGTCTGATCTTGTCCAAAAGTTGGTTTGTAGGAATTGCTCCATCTTGATGAGTTTTTGATGTATTTGTAAGGAGGCTGGTGATCACCCTGCCTTACTCCTCCATCATCTTCTTTTACTATATCCCTTTGATTTTTATTTTTAACATAATTGTCCTTTATAAAAAGCTTTTACTTTAAAACAAATTTATTTTATATTCTATTTTTTCCTATTATCCAGTACTCTTTAGCTATACTGCATTTTTCCCATGTTTCTTTCTTTTTTTTTTTAAGTTTAATTTTACCACTCATTTTCATATAAGAGTTTGTTTATTGTTTTGAATGATCTATTCTTTTTTGGTTCTTTTTTCATTCTTTGTATTTTTTTTTTCTCTTTCTCTCTTCTTTTCACTTTGTGAATGTGTAAATTTCTTTGGATGTTATTGTCTGTTGAGTGTTACTTTCACCATTGTCTTGGGGCTTTGTCTCTCTGGTCATTTTTTGTTTGTTTGACTTCCTTTTGCTTGCTTTCTTTTCTTTCCTCTGTTTCTTCCTTTCTTCTTTCATCTGTGCTGTGTGGCTTGTGGAGTGTTGGTGGTACAGTAAGGGGTGGGGCATGAGTCTCTCAGCTGGGGAATCCAAGTCCTGGACTTTGGACCATCAGAGAACTCCAAACCCCATGGAAAATTAATCAGTGTGAGCTCTCTTAAAGGCTTCTATCTCAATATTAATACCTGCCTATTCAAAGGCAAGAAAAATTCAATGCTGGGTGCCTCATACAAAATCATCAGTAAAACAGGAATACAACTGCAGCCATTAGCAGATAGGCTGCCCAAAGTCATACCAGCCCCTGAACACTCAAAAACACACCACCAAACGTGGCACCACACTTCAGAGAGACAAGCTTCAGCTCTACCAATCAAACATAGGCACTAATCCCCCTAACCATGAAAATTTCACAAGGCACTGGTCTATCCCCAGTCACTGGGTGCAAAATCCACAAATAAAAGGAAATGCAATCTTGCATCCTGCAGAAAGAAGACCTAAAAACAGTAACTACAATGAGTAAGTAAAAGCTAAGAAAAAGAGAAACATGTACCAAACCCCACAAGACCAAACAAATGAAGAAGAATAAGCAGTCTACATGAAAAAAAAATTCAGAGTGATGATAATAAAAATGAATTAAAATCTTGGAAATGAATGCACAGGTAAATAGAATAGAGGCAAAGATTGAGAAAATATATGAAATGTTTAACAAGGACCTAGAAGAAAAAAGAATAGACAATCAACACTCAAGAATATAATAACTGTGTTAAAAAAATACTCTAGAGAGAACCAGTATCAGAATAACTGAGGCAGAAGAATGGATAAGTGACTTGGAAGATAGAAAGGTGGAAATAGTTGAAGCAGAAATGAATAAAGAGAAAAAAAAGAGTGAAAATAAATGAGGGCAGTCTCAGATACCTCTGGATAACATTAAGCACAACAATGTTCAAATTATAAGGTTCCAGAAGAAGAAGCAAATACAGGGGTTAAGAAAATATTTGAGGAAATTATAGTAAAAAAAAAATATCCTTAATATGGGAAAAGAGGTGGCCACCCAAGTCCAGGAAGCCTAGTTAGTCCCACACAGGATAAATGCAAAGGTACACACCAAGACACATATTAATCAAGCTAACAGAGATTAAGCACAATGAAATTAAAAGCAGCAAGGGAAATGCAACAAATAACATATAAGGTGATCACCATAAGGCTAGCAGCTGATCTTTCAACAGAAACTGTATAGGCCAGAAAGGAGTGTCAGAATATAATAAAGTTGAGAGGGTAATAGGCAGGAAAGCTAGGGGGTCTCCAAATGGAAAAAATAGGCAGCAAGTGTCATATGGTTTTTATATTTCTTTTATCTATCTTTAACTATAAGTGTCACATTTTTTTCCCCTTCTCTTTACAAAATTAAGATTTCTTTTAAAATTCTGTGTTGCCATGATGACACCTCATTCCACCTCAACTTAAGTGTTCTCACACTTTGAACTAACCAATGTGTTTTTTTTCTTATGGAATTTTTTTTCTTAAGCTATGTTAATGAGGCATGTATTTACCCTCGGATCTATCTTTTTTCAAGTCAGTTTAGCCTAAGACTCAGAACTGATAATGGCTCAACAAATCAGTATGTTTTATTCACACAAATGTTCTTCTAATCTATATTGTTGAGACTATATATTTGCTTGGAAACCTGCCTTTCTTCAAGATTCACTTCAATTGTTTTATGGCCCAGGATGACTCACCTTGTGCCGATGTTATCTCAAAATGCATGTTGTGGATGAGGGGCCTGGTGCTACTCTCTGAGTGTTGAGACATTTCCTTTCACTAATTAGCAACCTGCTAGTAGGTATATAAATTCCTGTTAAAGATTAGCAGGGGGGGCACTATTTCTGCCCCCTTCTAATGTCTATGTCAGAAGCTTTCTCTATCTCTTTTATACTTTGATACAATTTTATTACACAAAAGCTCTGAGTGATCAAGCCTTGTCACTGGCCCTGGATTGAATTCCTCTCCTCTGGAGGCCAAGAATCCTGGCATCTTTCAGAGCTCAGCAACAACATTTCAAAGTGTTGAAAGGGAAAAAAAGAAAAGAAAAGCTATAAACAATATTACTCTACTCAGCAAGAATATCATTCAGATTCAAAGGAGAAATTAAAATCTTTATAGATAAGGAAAATTAAGAGAATTAAGTATCACCAAACCCACTTTATAGCAAATGCTAAAGAGACTTCTCTAGAAAGGAAACACAATAAAAAGAAAAGACCTAAAAAAAAAAAAAGTTGAAACAAGAAAGTGAATGGTAATAGGATCATACATATCAATAACTGCCTTAAATGTAAATGGACTATACACTCCAACCAAAAGACATGACCTGGCTGAAAGGATACAAAAGCAGCATCTGTATATATGCTGTCTGCAAAAGACCCCCTTCAGACATAGGAACACATACAAACTGAAAGTGAAAGAATCGAAAAAGTTTTTCCATGGAAGTGGAAATTAAAAGTAAGTTGGCATACAATACTCATAGATAAGATAAACTTTAAAAATCTTACAACAGTCAAAAGCCCAGAGCTAGATGACTTTACAGGTGTATTCTATCTAACTTTTAGATAAGCGCTAACACCTAATTGCTCAATCTCTTCTGGAAAATTTCAGAGAAAGGGAAACTTCCAAATTTATTCTATGAGGTCACCATCACCCTGATAACAAAACCAGATAGACATATCTCCAAAAAAGAAAATTATAGGCAAATATTGCTAATGAACACAGATGCAAAAATCTTCAACAAACTTCTAGTAAACAGAATCTAACAGTACATTAGAAGAATCATACACCATGATTAAGTCAGGTTTATCTCAGTGTTGGAAGGATTCTTCAATATATACAAATCAATGTGATACATCATATTAACAAACTTAAACTTAAAAATATATATGATCACCTCAATACATGCAGAGAAAGCTTTTAACAAAATTCAACACCCATTTAATGTAAAAATTCTCCAGAAATAGACATAGAAGAAAAATACCTCAACAAAAAGATCATATATGACAAGCCCACAGCAAATGCTATTCTCAGCAGTGAAATAGCAAACACATCTCTTCAAAGATCCAGATCAAGACAAGTGTGCCCACTTTCTTCACTATTATTCAGCATAGTTTTGAAAATTAGAAAAGTTTTGGCAATCAGAGAAGGAAAAGAAATAAAAGAATCCCAGATTAGAAAAGAAGAAGTAAAACTCTTGCTGTTTGCTGATGACATGATGCTATCCAAAAAAAACACAAAAAACAAAAAAACAAAACCCTAAAGATGTCACTAGAATGTTACTAGAGGTAATCAATGAATATAGGCAAATCATAGGATATAAAATGAGTACACAAGATCCCTTGCATTCCTATACACTAACAATGAAAAATCAGATAAATAAATTAAGGAAATAATCCCATTCATCATTGCAACAAAAATAATCAAATACCTGGGAATAAACCTACCTAAAGGGACCAAAGATCTGCATGAAGAAAACTGTAAGATACCAGTTAAAGAAATTAAAGATGACACAAACATCTAGAAATATATACTATGTCCTTTAATTGGAAAAATAAACATTGTGAAAATTACTATAATATCCAAGAGAATCTACAGATTTAATGCAATCTTTATCAAACTACCAATGGAAAATTTCCACAGAACTAGAGTAAAAACTTAACAATTTGCATAAAAATAGAAAAGACCTCAAATAGCCAAAGCAATCTTGAGAAAGAAAAATGGAGCTGGAAGAATAAACCTCTATGCTGGCAGACTATACTAAAAAGCTACAGTCATAAGGACAGTATGGTACTGGCACAAAAGCAGAAATATAGGACAAATGAAACAAGAAAGAAAGCACGGAGATAAGCCATGCACTTATGGGGCATCTTATCTTTGACACTGGAAGCAAGAATTTACAATGGGGAAAAGAGCTTCTTCAATAATTGTTGCTAAGACCCAACATAGGACCAACGCAATATGTAAGACAAATGCTAACAAGCATGAAAGGGGAAATTGACAATAACACAATAATAGTGGGAGACTTTAACACCCTACTCACAACTATGGACTGATCAACTAAACAGAAAATTAACAAAGAAATACAAACTTTAAATGATACAATAGACCAGTTAGACCTAATTGATATTTATAGGACATTTCACCCCAAAACAATGAATTTCACCTTTTTCTCAAGTGCTCACGGAACCTTCTCCAGGATAGATCACATCCTGGGACATAAATCTAACCTTGATAAATTCAAAAAAATCGAAATCATTCCAAGCATCTTTTCTGACCATAATGCATTAAGATTAGATCTCAATTACAGGAGAAAAACTATGAAAAATTTCAACATATGGAGGCTGAACAACACGCTTCTGAATAACCAACAAATCACAGAAGAAATCAAAAAAGAAATCAAAATGTGCATAGAAATGAATGAAAATGAAAACACAACAACCCAAAACCTGTGGGACACTATAAAAGCAGTGCTAAGAGGAAAGTTCATAGCAATACAGGCATACCTCAGGAAACAAGAAAAAAGTCAAATAAATAACCTAACTCTACACCTAAAGCAACTAGAAAAGGAAGAAATGGAGAACCCCAGAGTTAGTAGAAGGAAAGAAATCTTAAAAATTAGGGCAGAAATAAATGCAAAAGAAACAAAAGAGACCATAGCAAAAATCAACAAAGCCAAAAGCTGGTTTTTTGAAAAGATAAATAAAATTGACAAACCATTAGCCAGACTCATCAAGAAACAAAGGGAGAAAAATCAAATCAATAAAATCAGAAATGAAAATGGAGAGATCACAACAGACAACACAGAAATACAAAGAATCATAAGAGACTACTATCAGCAATTATATGCCAATAAATTGGACAACGTGGAAGAAATGGACAAATTCTTAGAAAAATACAACTTTCCAAAACTGAACCAGGAAGAAATAGAAAATCTTAACAGACCCATCACAAGCACGGAAATTGAAACTGTAATCAGAAATCTTCCAGCAAACAAAAGCCCAGGTCCAGACGGCTTCACAGCTGAATTCTACCAAAAATTTCGAGAAGAGCTAACACCTATCCTACTCAAACTCTTCCAGAAAATTGCAGAGGAAGGTAAACTTCCAAACTCATTCTATGAGGCCACCATCACCCTAATACCAAAACCTGACAAAGATGCCACAAAAAAAGAAAACTACAGGCCAATATCACTGATGAACATAGATGCAAAAATCCTCAACAAAATTCTAGCAATCAGAATCCAACAACACATTAAAAAGATCATACACCATGACCAAGT
>SJYX01011911.1:152764-178111 GCA_006410675.1 Oreotragus oreotragus
AAAGGAAAAAAAAAAAAAAAAAAAAAAAAAGCTCTTAGTGGAAAACATAGGCAGTACACTCTTTGACAAAAGCAAGGGCAAAGTTCTCTTTGATCCACCTCCTAGAACAAAGGAAATAAAAACAGAAATTAGCAAATGGGATTGAATCACACTTAAGCGTTTTTGCATGCCAAAGGAAATAGTAAATAAGATTAAAAGACAACTCTTAGAATGTGAAAAAAATAATTGCAAGTGAAGCAAATGACAAAGAGGTTAGTCTCTAAAATATAACAGATCAATGTCAGAAAAACAATCATCCCAATCAGAAAATGAGCCAAAGTCCTAAACAGACATTTCTCCAAAGAATTCATACAGATGGTCAATATACACATGACAAGGTTCTCATCATCACTAATTATTGAAAAAATGGAAATCAAAGCTACACTGAAGTATCACTTCACACCAGTCAGAATGACCATCATCAAAAAACTACAAACGCATAATGCTGGAGAGGATGTGAAAGGAAGGGAATCTGCTTGAACTGTTGGTGGCAATGTAAACTGATGCAACCATTATGGAGAATATTATGGATATTCCTTAAAAAAAAACAAACAAACTAGGAATAAACTTTCCACATGACACAACAATCCCACTCCTGGGCATATGCCCTGAGCAAATGACAATTCTAAATAACACATGTACCCCAGTGTTCACTGCATCATTATTTACAGCAAGTAGGACATGTTAGTAAGCTATATGTCCATCAATAGATACACGGATGTGTGCATAAAGAAGATGTGGTACATCAGTTCAGTTCAGTTCAGTCGCTCAGTCATGTCAGACTCTTTGCAACCCCATGAATTGCTGCGGGGAGCCAGCGGGAGGAACTCCACCCATGGCAAACGTCATGAGGAAGGAGGCGTAGCATACGTGAAGGCAGGATCGAGCCTCAGGAGACCCCCTGTTCCAGAGCATCTACCCCCAAAACCAGAGTCTGCCTACTTTACTGCTTTATGCTCTCAGCTATACCTCTGACTTTATGGGGGGCTGTCCCCCACCACCTCTCTCAGAGGAGTTAACCTACAGCTCCAGTTAACAAAAATTCCTGGGTGTGAAAAGAGTATTTCAACCTACAAACTCCTCTGAAGGTTATCTAGCCTGCCTGAACAGGTTCGTCTGGCCACAAGTGATTGTTCACAGCTTCCCAACCATGAGAGGCATGAGATGTTTTAAACTTTCCAAAGACAGATTCTTTTGGGAAGTTAGAAATTATTAGTATAGTAGGTTGATTAGGAATTATATTGGTGAAGGGTTTTTCATTTGTTGAGCCAATATTTGCTGCTAAATTCCCATATTCCCTGCCCTTATAATGAATATAACTAACATACAGGAGAAATAAGTATTAACCTTTGATATTAATCATGTTAAACCTTAGGCTAAGTAAATTCCTTTCTTAACGGTAATGCACTACACCCTCACCCTATAGGGATGCAACTTTATCTGGTACCTTTGAAGGGTGGTGCCTGGTTTAAGAAAAATCACCCCTCGAAAAAAATAGGTTTTCTGGTTGACTGACCATTATCAGAAAGAAAGAGTCATAAAATGTTAGTAGGCCTCATGGCCAGAAGATGATTTAAAACCCCTAAGACCTTTGTATACATTTATATGAAGCACCTGATTTTGATAAAGGTCAGGTCTGCTTACCCCATGTGACTTTGTATTCTATCTCTATGTATAACAAAAAGTATAAAAGTAAACCTGCAAATAAAGAAAATGGACCAGTTTCTGGAAAGACCAGTTTCCCCCATGTGGTCTTTTTTTGTTCTCTTCTTTTCTGGCTGAATTCCCATCTGGAGCATGGAGGCACGCCATGTCTACTTATTTGCCCTGGCTTCTAAGACCCACGCGAGAGGGAGCCCAAGGTGGGGCACCCTCCGCTATTCAAGTGGCCACTGGTGGCCTACGTAGATGGTACAAATTCCTTGTCTTGCAGCTTTATTGGTTTTCCACGTAAACCAAGTTATTCAGCCTGTTTTTCTCCACTTATTTTCCTACTACACTATTTCTCTCTAATCTCCCTCCATATCTTTATTTAAACAATTAATTCCTAGGACACCAACTCCGTCCCTGCTTCAAATTCCCTGGATCCACCAGGGCTGGACCTCGGCAAATTGCAGCATGCCAGGCCTCCCTGTCCATCACCAATTCCCAGACTTAACTCAAACTCAAGTCCATCGAGTTGGTGATAAAATCCAGCCATCTCATTCTATGTCATTTCCTTCTCCTCCTGTGCCCAATCCCTCCCAGCATCAGAGTCTTTTCCAATGAGTCAACTCTTTGCATGAGGTGGCCAAAGTACTGGAGTTTCAGCTTTAGCATCATTCCTTCCAAAGAACACCCAGGGCTGATCTCCTTTAGAATGAATTGGTTGAATCCCCTTGCAGTCCAAAGGACTCTCAAGAGTCTTCTCCAACACCACAGTTCAAAAGCATCAATTCTTCAGCACTCAGTTTTCCTCACAGTTCAACTCTCACATCCATACATGATTACTGGAAAAACCATAGCCTTGACTAGATGGACCTTTGTTGGCAAATTAATGTATCTTCTTTTGAATATGCTATCTAGGTTGGTCATAACTTTCTACATACAGTTAAATATTACTCAGCAATAAAATGGAAGGCGTTTGAGTTCGTGGTAGTGAGGTGGATGAACCTAGAGACTGTTATACAAAGTGAAGCCAGAAAGGGAAAAATAAATATCATATATTAACACATATATATTGAATCTAGAAAAATGGTGTTGATGCACCTATTTGCAAGGAAGGAATGGATGGAGAGGCATATGTATAGAATGGACTTGTGGATCTAGTGGAGGAATGAGAGAGTGGAACAAATGGAAAAAGTCACATTGCCATATATTCACTATCGTCCAGAATTTGCTATATAACACAGGGAATCCAACCTAGCATTCTGTGATGACATAGAGGGGTGAGATGAGAAAGGAGAGGGAGGAGACATGGGTATAATTATGGCTGATTCATATTGTTGTACAGCAAAAACTATCACAACATTGTAGGAGTAACCTTCCTCCAGTTTAAAAATAAAGTTAAAAAAATGTAAAAAGTCATATATAAGGGAACACCCATATGGCATTAGATGTTGTTATTATTGTTTTTTTTCTGCAGAAAATTTGCAGGCCACAACGAAGTGGTATATTTTAAGTGCTGAAAACAGAAAAACCTACAACTTAGGATACTCTATCCAGCAAGGTTATTCAGAATTGAATCAGATATAATAAACTTCAGATAAGCAAAACCTAAAAGAGTTCATTACTACTAAATTGACCCTTAAATAAATGTTAAAGGGTCTTCTCTAAATGGAAAAGAACAGGCTGTAACAAGAAGTAAAAATCTATAAGAAAGGAAAAACCCCACTAATAAAGTCATGTGTATATTTCAATATATTATTTTTTATTTTCATTCTCCTTCTATACATTTTTGTTTTATATATATGTTCTTAAAGTTTAGATTTCCAAATTAGTCTTTAACTAAGGTGGCACTAGTGATAAATAACCCACTTGCCAATGCAGTAAACATAAGAGATGCAGGTTCAATCCATATGGAAGAGCCTGGATGTCTATGGGCCATAGTGTTGCAAAGTGTCAGAGATGACTGAAGTGACTTAGCATGCAAATAATATATTAACAGAACTTCCCCAAGAGAATATTGGTAGGAATGTGACAAAATTTTGGAAAATATTAATGTAGTCAGTAATAGTTTGGTCTCAGGTCAAACAAAAGGGAGGGAATACAATTCCAACAACATAGTTTGATCTTAGATCAAACAACAGGGAGGGAGCACAACCTCGCCCATCAATAGAAAATTGGATTAAAGATTTATTGAGCATGGCTCTGCCCATCAGAACAAGATTCAGTCTCTCCCATCAGGAAGCTTCCATGACACTCTTACACTTATCCACAGAGGGCAGACAGAATGAAAACCATAATCACAGAAAACTAATCAAACTGATCACATGGATCATGGCCTTGTATAACTGAGAGAAACTATGGCCCAGGCTGTGTAGAGCCATCCAAGAAGGATGGGTCATGATGGAGAGTTCTGACAAAACATGGCACACTGGAGAAGCGAATGGCAAATCACGTCAGTACTCTTGCCTTGAGAACCCTAAGAACAGTATGAAAACACAAAAAGATATAACACTGAAAGATGAACTTCCCAGGTCAGTAGGTGCCCAAAATGCTACTAGAGAAGAGTGGAGAAATAACTCCAGAAAGAATGAAGAGACAAAGCCAAGACACATGCAGTGTTGTGGATGTCACTGGTGATGGAAGTAAAGTCCAATGCTGTAAAGAGCATTATTGCATAAGAATCAGGAATGTTAGGTTCATGAATCAAGGCAAACTGGAAGTGATCAAAAGGGAGATGGCAAGAGTGAACATCAACATTTTAGGCATCAGTGAACTAAAAGGGACTGGAATGGGTGAATTTAATTCACATGACAATTATATCTACTCCTGTGGGCGAGAATTCCTTAGAAGAAATAGAGTAGCCCTCATAGTCAACAAAAGAGTCTGAAACGCAGTATTTTGGTGAAATCTCAAAAATGATAGAATGATCTTTGTTCTTTACAAGGTAAACCATTCAATATCACAGTAATCTATGTCTCAGCCACTAATGCTGAATAAGTTGAAGTTGAATGGTTCTATGAAGACTTACAAGATCTTTTAGAACTAACACCCAAAAACGATGTCCTTTTCATCATAGGGAAATGGAATGCAAAAGTAGGAAATCAAGAGATACCTGAAGTAACAGGTAAATTTGACCTTGGAGTACAAAATGAAGCAGGGCAAAGGCTAAGAGAGTTTTGCCAAAAGAACTCAATGGTCATAGCAAACAACCTCTTCCAACAAGACTAAAGAAGACGCTATGCATGGAAATCACCAGTTGGTCAATACCAAAATCAGATGGATTATATTCTTTGCAGTATAAGAAGAAGAAGCTTTATACAGTCAGCAAAAACAAGACAAGGAGCTGACTGTGGCTCAGGTCGTGAACTCTTTATTGCAAAATTTAGACTTAAATCGAAGAAAGTAGGGAAAACCACTAGATCATTCAGGTATGATCTAAATCACATCCCTTATGATTATACAATGGAGGCAATCAATAGATTCAAGGGATTAGATCTGATAGACAGAGTGCCTAATGATCTATGAACAGAATTCTGTGATATTGTACTGGAGGCAGTGATCAAGACCATCCCTAAGGAAAAATAAAACAAAAAGGCAAAATGGTTGTCTGAGGAGGCCTTACAAATAGCTGAGAAAAGATGAGAAGCTAAAGACAAAGGAGAAAAGGAAAGATATACCCATTTGAATGCGGAGTTCCAAAGAATAGCAAGGAGAGATAAGAAAGCCTTCCTCAATGATCAGTGCAAAGAAATAGAGGAAAATGATAGAATGGGAAAGATTAGAGATCTCTTCAAGAAAATTAGAGATACCAAGGAAATACTCAATGGAAAAATGGGCACTATTATGGACAGAAACTGTATGGACCTAACAGAAGAAGATATTAAGGAGAGGTGCCAAGAATACAGAGGGTAACTATACCAAAAAAAAAAAAGATCATGACCCAGATAACCACAGTGGTGTGATCACTCACATAGAGCCAGACATCCTGGAATGCCAAGTCAGGTGGGCCTTAGGAAGCATCAGTATGAACAAATCTGGTGGAGTTGATGGAATTCTAGTTGAGGTATTTCAAGTCCTGAAAGATGATGCTGTGATTGCACAGCACTCAATATGTCAGAAAATTTGGACAACTCAGCAGTGGTCACAGGACTGCAAAAGGTCAGTTTTTATTCCAGTCCCCAGAAAGGCAATGCCAAAGTATGCTCAAACTACGACACAATTCCACTCATCGCACATTCTAGCAAAGTAATGCTCAAAATTCTCCAAGCCAGGCTTCAACAGTACATGAACCANTCTCAAGAGTCTTCTCCAACACCACAGTTCAAAAGCATCAATTCTTCAGCACTCAGTTTTCCTCACAGTTCAACTCTCACATCCATACATGATTACTGGAAAAACCATAGCCTTGACTAGATGGACCTTTGTTGGCAAATTAATGTATCTTCTTTTGAATATGCTATCTAGGTTGGTCATAACTTTCTACATACAGTTAAATATTACTCAGCAATAAAATGGAAGGCGTTTGAGTTCGTGGTAGTGAGGTGGATGAACCTAGAGACTGTTATACAAAGTGAAGCCAGAAAGGGAAAAATAAATATCATATATTAACACATATATATTGAATCTAGAAAAATGGTGTTGATGCACCTATTTGCAAGGAAGGAATGGATGGAGAGGCATATGTATAGAATGGACTTGTGGATCTAGTGGAGGAATGAGAGAGTGGAACAAATGGAAAAAGTCACATTGCCATATATTCACTATCGTCCAGAATTTGCTATATAACACAGGGAATCCAACCTAGCATTCTGTGATGACATAGAGGGGTGAGATGAGAAAGGAGAGGGAGGAGACATGGGTATAATTATGGCTGATTCATATTGTTGTACAGCAAAAACTATCACAACATTGTAGGAGTAACCTTCCTCCAGTTTAAAAATAAAGTTAAAAAAATGTAAAAAGTCATATATAAGGGAACACCCATATGGCATTAGATGTTGTTATTATTGTTTTTTTTCTGCAGAAAATTTGCAGGCCACAACGAAGTGGTATATTTTAAGTGCTGAAAACAGAAAAACCTACAACTTAGGATACTCTATCCAGCAAGGTTATTCAGAATTGAATCAGATATAATAAACTTCAGATAAGCAAAACCTAAAAGAGTTCATTACTACTAAATTGACCCTTAAATAAATGTTAAAGGGTCTTCTCTAAATGGAAAAGAACAGGCTGTAACAAGAAGTAAAAATCTATAAGAAAGGAAAAACCCCACTAATAAAGTCATGTGTATATTTCAATATATTATTTTTTATTTTCATTCTCCTTCTATACATTTTTGTTTTATATATATGTTCTTAAAGTTTAGATTTCCAAATTAGTCTTTAACTAAGGTGGCACTAGTGATAAATAACCCACTTGCCAATGCAGTAAACATAAGAGATGCAGGTTCAATCCATATGGAAGAGCCTGGATGTCTATGGGCCATAGTGTTGCAAAGTGTCAGAGATGACTGAAGTGACTTAGCATGCAAATAATATATTAACAGAACTTCCCCAAGAGAATATTGGTAGGAATGTGACAAAATTTTGGAAAATATTAATGTAGTCAGTAATAGTTTGGTCTCAGGTCAAACAAAAGGGAGGGAATACAATTCCAACAACATAGTTTGATCTTAGATCAAACAACAGGGAGGGAGCACAACCTCGCCCATCAATAGAAAATTGGATTAAAGATTTATTGAGCATGGCTCTGCCCATCAGAACAAGATTCAGTCTCTCCCATCAGGAAGCTTCCATGACACTCTTACACTTATCCACAGAGGGCAGACAGAATGAAAACCATAATCACAGAAAACTAATCAAACTGATCACATGGATCATGGCCTTGTATAACTGAGAGAAACTATGGCCCAGGCTGTGTAGAGCCATCCAAGAAGGATGGGTCATGATGGAGAGTTCTGACAAAACATGGCACACTGGAGAAGCGAATGGCAAATCACGTCAGTACTCTTGCCTTGAGAACCCTAAGAACAGTATGAAAACACAAAAAGATATAACACTGAAAGATGAACTTCCCAGGTCAGTAGGTGCCCAAAATGCTACTAGAGAAGAGTGGAGAAATAACTCCAGAAAGAATGAAGAGACAAAGCCAAGACACATGCAGTGTTGTGGATGTCACTGGTGATGGAAGTAAAGTCCAATGCTGTAAAGAGCATTATTGCATAAGAATCAGGAATGTTAGGTTCATGAATCAAGGCAAACTGGAAGTGATCAAAAGGGAGATGGCAAGAGTGAACATCAACATTTTAGGCATCAGTGAACTAAAAGGGACTGGAATGGGTGAATTTAATTCACATGACAATTATATCTACTCCTGTGGGCGAGAATTCCTTAGAAGAAATAGAGTAGCCCTCATAGTCAACAAAAGAGTCTGAAACGCAGTATTTTGGTGAAATCTCAAAAATGATAGAATGATCTTTGTTCTTTACAAGGTAAACCATTCAATATCACAGTAATCTATGTCTCAGCCACTAATGCTGAATAAGTTGAAGTTGAATGGTTCTATGAAGACTTACAAGATCTTTTAGAACTAACACCCAAAAACGATGTCCTTTTCATCATAGGGAAATGGAATGCAAAAGTAGGAAATCAAGAGATACCTGAAGTAACAGGTAAATTTGACCTTGGAGTACAAAATGAAGCAGGGCAAAGGCTAAGAGAGTTTTGCCAAAAGAACTCAATGGTCATAGCAAACAACCTCTTCCAACAAGACTAAAGAAGACGCTATGCATGGAAATCACCAGTTGGTCAATACCAAAATCAGATGGATTATATTCTTTGCAGTATAAGAAGAAGAAGCTTTATACAGTCAGCAAAAACAAGACAAGGAGCTGACTGTGGCTCAGGTCGTGAACTCTTTATTGCAAAATTTAGACTTAAATCGAAGAAAGTAGGGAAAACCACTAGATCATTCAGGTATGATCTAAATCACATCCCTTATGATTATACAATGGAGGCAATCAATAGATTCAAGGGATTAGATCTGATAGACAGAGTGCCTAATGATCTATGAACAGAATTCTGTGATATTGTACTGGAGGCAGTGATCAAGACCATCCCTAAGGAAAAATAAAACAAAAAGGCAAAATGGTTGTCTGAGGAGGCCTTACAAATAGCTGAGAAAAGATGAGAAGCTAAAGACAAAGGAGAAAAGGAAAGATATACCCATTTGAATGCGGAGTTCCAAAGAATAGCAAGGAGAGATAAGAAAGCCTTCCTCAATGATCAGTGCAAAGAAATAGAGGAAAATGATAGAATGGGAAAGATTAGAGATCTCTTCAAGAAAATTAGAGATACCAAGGAAATACTCAATGGAAAAATGGGCACTATTATGGACAGAAACTGTATGGACCTAACAGAAGAAGATATTAAGGAGAGGTGCCAAGAATACAGAGGGTAACTATACCAAAAAAAAAAAAGATCATGACCCAGATAACCACAGTGGTGTGATCACTCACATAGAGCCAGACATCCTGGAATGCCAAGTCAGGTGGGCCTTAGGAAGCATCAGTATGAACAAATCTGGTGGAGTTGATGGAATTCTAGTTGAGGTATTTCAAGTCCTGAAAGATGATGCTGTGATTGCACAGCACTCAATATGTCAGAAAATTTGGACAACTCAGCAGTGGTCACAGGACTGCAAAAGGTCAGTTTTTATTCCAGTCCCCAGAAAGGCAATGCCAAAGTATGCTCAAACTACGACACAATTCCACTCATCGCACATTCTAGCAAAGTAATGCTCAAAATTCTCCAAGCCAGGCTTCAACAGTACATGAACCATGAACTTCCAGATGTTCAAGCTTGATTTAGAAAAGGCAGAAGAACCAGAGATCAAATTGCCAACATCTGTTGGATCATCCAAAAAGCAAGAGAGTTCCAGAAAAAAACATCTACATCTGCTTTACTGACCATGCTAAAGCCNCAAGCCAGGCTTCAACAGTACATGAACCATGAACTTCCAGATGTTCAAGCTTGATTTAGAAAAGGCAGAAGAACCAGAGATCAAATTGCCAACATCTGTTGGATCATCCAAAAAGCAAGAGAGTTCCAGAAAAAAACATCTACATCTGCTTTACTGACCATGCTAAAGCCTTTGACTGTGTGGATCACAAAAATCTTTGTAAAATTGTTGAAGAGATGGGAATACCAGACCACCTTATCTACCTCCTTAGAAACCTGTTTGCAAGTCAAGAAGCAACAGCTAGAACTAGACATGGAACAACAGACTGGTTCCAAACTGGGAAAGGATGACATCAAGGCTGTATACTGTCAACATTCTCATTTAACTTATATGCAGAGTACATCATGCGAACTGTCAGGCTGGATGAAGCACAAGCTTGATTCACTATTGCTGGAAGAAATATCTGTAACCTCAGATACCCAGATGACACCACCCTTATTGGAGACAGTCAAGAAGAGCTGAAGAGCCTCATGATCAAAGTGAAAGAGGAGAATGAAAATGTTGGCTTAAAACTCAACATTCAAAATACTAAGATCATGACATCCAGTCCCATCACTTCATGTAAAATAGATTGGGAAACAATGGAAACAGTAGAGACTTTATATCTGGGGGCTCCAAATTCACTGCAGATGGTGACTGCAGCCATGAAATTAAAAGATACTTACTCCTTGGAAGAAAAGCTATGACCAACCTAGTTTCAGTTCAGTCACTTAGTCATGTCTGACTCTTTGTGNCAGATGGTGACTGCAGCCATGAAATTAAAAGATACTTACTCCTTGGAAGAAAAGCTATGACCAACCTAGTTTCAGTTCAGTCACTTAGTCATGTCTGACTCTTTGTGACCCCATAGACTGAGGCACACCAGGCTTCCCTGTCCATCACCAACTCCTGGAGCTTGCACAAACTCATGTCCATCTATTTGTTGAGGCTAACCAATGATCTCATCCTTTATTGTCCCCTTCTCTTCTTTCCATCAGTCTTTCCCAGCATTAGGGTCTTTTCCAAATATTCAGTTCTTTGCATCATATGGCCAAAGTGTTGGAGCTTCAGCTTCAGCTTCAGCTTCAGCATCAGTCCTTTCAATGAATATTCAGGACTGATTTCATTTAGAATGGACTGGTTTGATCTCCTTGCAGTCCAAGGGACTCTCAGTAATTTTCTCTAACATCACAATTCAAAAGCATCAATTCTTTAGTGCTCATCTTTCTTTATAGTCCAACTTTCACATCCATACATGACTACTGGAAAAACCAAAGCTTTGACTAGATGGACCTTTGTTGGCAAAGTAATGTTTCTGATTTTTAATATGCTGTCTTGGTAGGTCTTAAATTTTCTTCCAAGTAGCTAGCATCTTTTAATTTCATGGCTGCACTCATCATCTGCTGAGATTTTGGAGCCCTCCAAAATAAAGTCTCTCACTGTTTTGTTTCCCCATCTATTTTTCATGAAGTGTTTGTACTAGATGCCATGATCTTAGTTTTCTGAATTTTGAGTTTTAAGCCAACTTTTTCACTTTCATTAAAAAGCTCGTTACTTTTTCTTTCCTTTCTGCCATAAGGGTGGTGTCATCTGCATATCCGAGGTTATTGACTTTTATCCCAGCAATCTTGATTCCATCTTGTGTTTCCTCCAGCCCAGCGTTTTGCATGATGTATTCTGAATATGTTAAATAAGCAGGGTGACAGTATACAGCCTTGACATTCTCCTTTCCTGATTTGGAACCAATCTAGACAACCTAGACAGCATACTAAAAATCAGAGACATTGCTTTGCTCACAAAGGTCTGTCTAGTCAAAGCTATGTTTTTTCCAGTAGTCATGTATAGATGTGAGAGTTGGACCATAAAGAAACTTGAGCACCAAAAGATTTATATTTTGAACTGTGGTGTTGGAGAATACTTTTGAGAGTCCCTTGGACTGCAAGGAGATCAAACCAGTCAATCCTAAAGGAAATCAGTCCTGAATATCCATTGGAAGGACTGATGCTGAAGCTGAAACTCCAATACATTGGCCACGTGATGGGATGAACTGGCTCATTGGAAATGACCCTGATGCTGTGAAACTGAAGGCCGAAGGAGAAGGGGATGACAGAGGATGAGAATGTTGGATGGCATCACCTACTCGGTGGACATGTTTTTGAGCAAGCTCTGAGAGTCAGTGTTGGACAGTGAATCTTTGTCTACTGCAGTCCATGGAGCCACATAAAGTCAGACACACTGAGTGACTGAACTGAATTGAGCCAGTAGTAGATAAACCTCTTATGATTTTGCATATTTTTTGGGGGGGAATACTAGGAACTTATTCACTGTCAGAAGGATAGTTTTATCTTCTAAGGTAGAAATGTGAACTTGTTTTATTGTTGTAAATAAGTTCCAATTTGTGTAAAAAAGTGCATATGAAAATGGTGTAGGCAAAGGTTTTTACTGTTCCAGTTATCATTTACTGCTCTTAGCTTCAATTTACTTTTTAGTATCTTCTCATTATTAATGAATATAGTCCCTTTAAAGATTTCTCCTTTACAGTAAGCATGTTAAACTTTCTCAGTAGACACCAATGGAGGCATGCTGAAAAAGGTATGGATTCTCCAGATGTTTTGGTGACTGAATCATCAGACAATGGTATGAATATGCGGACATCTGGGAGTTCTTTCATCTTGCTATGCCCTTAGAATGTAAGGCCTCTTGATGACCTTGAAGCAATGTCCTGTCCTGATAATCGCGTTCCTGTGGCTTTCTTGAAAAAACACTTCAAGTTCCAGATATTCTAATTCTACCAAGTCTCAATTCCCTTTCATCAACTTCGATCTTTGAGATTTTTTTTTTCCATTGGCCTTCATTTCTTTCTTTCTTTCTTTCTTTCTTTTTTTTCCATTTCATCAAAGTATAATTGATTTATAATGTTTTATTAGTTTCAGGTGTATAGCAAAGTGAATCAGTTATACATATACATATATCCACTCTTTTTTTTTTAATTTTCCTGTATAAGCTATTGTGTGTGTGCGCCTGTTCAATCACCTTCATTGTATCTATTTGTGACCGTATGGCCTATAGCCCACCAGTCTCCTCTGTCCATGGGATTCTCCAGGCAAGAATACTGGGGTGGGTTTCCATGCCCTCCTCCAGGAGATTTTCCAGACCCAGGGATCAAGCTTGTTTCTCCTGTGTTTTCTGCATTGCAAATGGATTTTTTACTCATTGAACTGCCTGGGACATTCATATAAGCCATTACGGAAAATTAATTAGAGTTACCTATGTTATAGAGTAGGTTCTTATTAGATTTGTGACCGTATGGCCTATAGCCCACCAGTCTCCTCTGTCCATGGGATTCTCCAGGCAAGAATACTGGGGTGGGTTTCCATGCCCTCCTCCAGGAGATTTTCCAGACCCAGGGATCAAGCTTGTTTCTCCTGTGTTTTCTGCATTGCAAATGGATTTTTTACTCATTGAACTGCCTGGGACATTCATATAAGCCATTACGGAAAATTAATTAGAGTTACCTATGTTATAGAGTAGGTTCTTATTAGTTTTCTATTTTATATATAGTAGTATGTATATGTAAATCCCAGTCTCCCTGTTTATCCCTCCCCTCCTTATCCCCTGGTAACTATAAGTTTGTTTTCTACATCTGTGATTCTACTTCTATTTTTGTAAATAACTTAATGTACCCTTTTAAAAAAATTTGACATGTGAGTGATATGATAGTTGTCTTTCTATGTCTAACTTACTTCACTCAGTATGATAATTCCTAGGTTCATCCATTTAAAAAAAATTGAAATATAATTGCTCTATAATGTGTTAGTTTCTGCTGTACAATGAAGTGAATCAGCTATCAGTTCAGTTCAGTCGCTCAGTCATGTCCAACTCTTTGCGACCCCATGAATCGCAGTACTCCAGGCCTCCCTATCCATCACCATCTCCCAGAGTTCACTCGGACTCACGTCCATCAAGTCCGTGATGCCATCCAGCCATCTCATCCTTGGTCGTCCCCTTCTCCTCCTGCCCCCAATCCCTCCCAGCATCAGAGTCTTTTCCAGTGAGTCAACTCTTCGCATGATGTGGCCAAAGTACTGGAGTTTCAGCTTTAGCATCATTCCTTCCAAAGAAATCCCAGGGTTGATCTCCTTCAGAATGGACTGGTTGGATCTCCTTGCAGTCCAAGAGACTCTCAAGAGTCTTCTCCAACACCACAGTTCAAAAACATCGATTCTTCAGCGCTCAGCTTTCTTCACAGTCCAACTCTCACATCCATACATGACCACAGGAAAAACCATAGCCTTGATTAGGCGGACCTTAGTTGGCAAAGTAATGTCTCTGCTTTTGAATATGCTATCTAGGTTGGTCATAACTTTTCTTCCAAGGAGTAAGCGTCTTTTAATTTCATGGCTGCAGTCACCATCTGCAGTGATTTTGGAGCCCCCAAAAATAAAGTCTGACACTGTTTCCACTGTTTCCCCATCTATTTCCCATGAAGTGATGGGACCGGATGCCATGATCTTCGTTTTCTGAATGTTGAGCTTTAAACCAACATATATCCCCTCCTTCTTGGACCTTCTTCAAAACTCCTCCCATCCTATCCTTCTATGTCATCACAAAGCCCTGAGCTGAGTTCCCCATGCTATAAAGCAGCTTACCATTAGCTATTTTACACATGGTGGGGCTTCCCTGGTCACTCAGACAGTAAAGAATCTGCCTGAAATGCAGCAGACCCGGGTTTGATTCCTGGATTGGGAAGATCTTCTGGAAAAGGGAACGGCTACTCACTCCAGTATTCTTGCCTGGAGAATTCCATGGACAGAGGAGACTCATGGACTACAGTCCATGTAGTCACAAAGAGTCAGACACAACTGAGTTTTCTAACAGTTTCACTTTCAGTTCTATTTTCATTGCATATATGTCAATCTTGATCTCCCAGTTTGTTCCATCCTCCCTTTCCCTCCTGTGTCCACTTATCCATTCTCTATATCTGTGTTTCTATTCCTGCCATACAAATAGGGTCTAGATTCCTCTTATATGTTTCATGTATTACATTTGTTTTTCTCTTTCTGGATCATTTCACTGTGTACCATAGACTCTATGTCCATCCACATCTCTACAAATGACACAGTTTTGTTCCTTTTTATGATTGGCTAATATTTCATTGTATATATGCACCACATATTCTTTATCCATTCATCTGCTGATGGATATTTAGATTGTTACATGTCCTGGTTATTGTAAATAGTGCTGTAATGCACATTGGAATGCATGTGTCATTTTGAATTATGGTTTTCTCAGGGTATATGCCCAGGAGTGGGATTGCTGAATCATTTTATTGGTGGTGTTATTCAGTTGATTAATCATGTCTGTCTTTTTATGACCCCAAGAATTGTAGCACAGCATGCTCTTCTGTCCTCCATCTCCTGGAGTTTGCTCAAATTCATGCCCATTGAATCAGTTATGCCAATTAACTGTCTTATTCTTTCAACTAATCATCTCATTTATGGGTCTTATTGTAGTTCTCTTTTTATTTGTTTAAGGAACTTCCATTCCCCATAGAGAATACATCTATTTATATTCCCAGTAACCTGTGCAAGAGAATTCCCTTTTTAACAGACCTCCTCCAGCATTTATTGTTTGTAGATTTTTTGGTGACGTCATTCTACCTGGTGTGAGGTGATACTTCATTGTATTTTTGATATGCATTTCTTTAAAAATCAGTGATGCTGAACATCTTTTCACGTGCCTCTTGGTACTCTGTATGCCTTCTTTGGAGAAATATATATTCAGGCCTTCCATCCATTTTTAAATTTTTTTTTCCTGATATTGAGCTGTTTGTCTTATAAGAAACTGCAAAACTGTCTTTCAAAGTGACTATACCGTATTTCCTTCCAACCAGCAATGAATTAGGGTTCCTGTTACTCTTTATTGTTGTCACTATTTATCGTGGTCAGCATTTTGTGTATTTTTCATTCTAATAAACATGTTATTTTTTAATTGAAGCATACCTGATTTGCAATATTGTGCTAATTTCTGGTGTATAGCAAAGAGATTCAGTTATATGTATATATACATATTCATTTCATATTATTTTCCATTATAGGTTATTATGAGATATTGAATATGGTTTCCTGTACTATACAATAGAACCTGTTGGTAATATATTTTATGTATCAATCAGTTCAGTTCAGTTGCTCAGTCTTTGCAACCCCATGGACTGCAGCATGCCAGGCCAACCTGTCAATCAGCAACTCCCAGAGTTTATTGAGTTGGTGTCCACTGAGACGGTGATGCCATCCAACAATCTCATCCTCTGTTGTCCCCTACTCTTCCTGCCTTGAATCTTTCCCAGCATCAAGGTCTTTTCAAATGAGTCAGTTCTTTGCATCAGGTGGTCAAAGTATTGGAGTTTCAGCTTCAACATCAGTTCTTCCAATGAATATTCAGGACTGATTTCCTTTAGGGTTGACTGATTGGGTCTCCTTGCAGTTCATGGGATTCTCGAGAGTCTTCTCAAACACCACAGTTGAAAAGCATCAATTCTTTGATGTTCAACTTTCTTTATATTAATTCCAAACTTTTAATTTATCCCTCATCCCCCTACCCCTTTGGTAACCATAAGTCTTTTTGTTTTTCTTTTTCCCCCTATGTTTGTGAGTCTGTTTCTGTTTTGTAAATAAGTTCCTTTGTGTCGTATTTTAGATTCAACATATGAGTGATATCATATATTATTTTTCTCCATCTGCCTTACTATTTTTACTGTGATAATCTGTATGTTCATCCATGTTGTTACCAATGGCATTTGTTCACTATTTTTGGTTGAATGGTACTCCATTATACATATATACCACATCTTTATCTATTTGCATGTTTATGGACATTTAGATTGCTTCCATGTCTTGGCTATGGTAAATATAAACAATGGCTATAAACAATGAGGTGTATGTCTTTTCAAATTAAAGTTTTCACTGGATATATTCCCAGGAAAGGGATTTGTTTTTTATTATATAATAACTCTATTTTTAGTTTTTTAAGTAACTTCAATACTGTTTGCCATAGTGACTATACCAACCTACATTCCAACCAACAATTTAGGAGGGTTCCATTTTTCACACCTTTTCCATCATTTATTGTTTGTTGACTTTATAACAGTGGTCACTCTGACTAGTATAAGGCAATACTTTATTGTAGTTTTGATTTTTATTTATCTGATAATTACTGATGTTGAGCATTTTCATGGGCCTATTGTTCATATGCATGTCTTCTTTGGATTAATACTTGTTTAGGTCTTCTGATAATTTTTTCCCCTTTTTTGTTGTTATTTAGCTGTATGAACTGTTGTATATTTTGGAAATCAAGCCCTTGTTGATTGCATCCAGTGGCAAATATTTTCTCCCAGTCTGTATTATTATTATTATTTTTTCATTTCTGGTTTCCTTTGCCACACAAAATCTTCAAAGTTTGATTAGGTCCCATTTATTTATTTTTGCTTTTATTTCTATGGCCTTGGGAGACTGAGTTAAGAAAACGTTTTTACAGTTCATGACAAAGAATATTTTGCCTATGTTTTCCTCTAGGAGTTTTATGATGTCCTGTCAGTCATTTTGAGTTTATTTTTGCATATGGATTATTCTAATTAATTGATTTACATGTGACTTTCCACCTTTCCCAATACCGTTTGCCAAAGACACTCTCTTTCTCCCATTGTATATTCTTAACCCCTTTTTGAAGATAATTGACCATAAATGTGTGTTTATTTCTGAAGTCTCTATTCTGTTTCACTGATAATATCTGGCTGTTTCCATGCAAACATGATGCTATTTCAATTGTTGTAGCTTTGTGGTACTGTCTGAAATCTTTGTAGTATTGTCTGATTATGTTTACAGCTTTGTCCTTTATCCTCAAGATTGGTTTTGCAATTTATGATCTTTTACGTCTCCATATAAAGTATAGAATTGTTTTATCTAAGCTTGTTAAAAATATGGGAAATATGCTAGGGACTCCATTAAATTTACAGACTTATTTGGATATTATGGCCATTTTAACATTAATTCTTCCAATCCAAGATGATGTAATATCTTTCCATTTCTTTAAATAATTTTCAATTTCCTTTATCAGTGTTTTATAATTATCAGTCTATAGGTCTTTCTTTAGGTTTATTCTTAACTATTTCCTTCTTTTTAATAGGATTTCAAGTTTTCTTTTTTTCACGTTCCCTTTCTGATTGTTAGCATAAATAAATTCAACACATTCTATATGCTAATTTTTATCTTTTCCAGTCCTGTGGCCACTGCTGAGTTTTCCAAATTTGCTGGCATATTGAGTGCAGCACTTTCACAGCATCATCTTTCAGGATTTGAAACAGCTCAACTGCAATTCCATCACCTGCACTAGCTTTGTTCATAGTGATGCCTTCTAAGGCCCACTTGACTTCACATTCCAAGACATCTGGCTCTAGATGAGTGATCACACCATCGTGATTATCCAGGTCATGAAGATCTTTTTTGTACAGTTCTTCTGTGTATTCTCACGACCTCGTCTTAATATCTTCTGCTTCTGTTAGGTCCATAACATTTCTGTCTTTTATCAAGCCCATCTTTGCATGAAATATTCCCTTGGTATCTTTAATTTTCTTGAAGAGATCTCTGCTGCTGCTGCTAAGTCACTTCAGTCGTGTCCAACTCTGTGTGACCCCATAGACGGCAGCCCACCCGGCTCCCCCATCCCTGGGATTCTCCAGGAAAGAACACTGGAGTGGGTTGCCATTTCCTTCTCCAATGCATGAAAGAGAAAAGTGAAAGTGAAGTCGCTCAGTCTGTCCGACTGTTAGCGACCCCATGGACTGCAGCCCACCAGGCTACTCCATCCATTGGATTTTCCAGGCAAGAGTACTAGGGTAGGGTGCCATTGCCTTCCCCGGAAGAGATCTCTAGTCTTTCCCATTCTGTTCTTTTCCTCTATTTCTTTGCATTGATCACTGAAGAAGGCTTTCTTATCTCTTCTTGCTAGTCTTTGGAACTCTGCATTCAGATGCTTATATCTTTCTTTTTCTCCTTTGCTTTTCACCTCTCTTCTTTTCACAGCTATTTGTAAGGCCTCCNGAGGAAATGGCAACCCACTCCAGTATTCTTGTCTGGAGAATCCCATGGACAGGGGAGCCTGGTGGGCTACAGCCCACAGGGTTGCAAAGAGTCGGACACAACTGAGCACACACACACAGAAATTGCTTTACTCTTCTTGTTGAGGAGGCTAACATAAGTCAACAGAATACCTTTCAACTTAGAAAGGTATCTTAATAGCCAAATTTCACTTGACTGGTTTTGCAGATCAGTGTGTCATATAAAATTGTATTCAAGAAGGAAAACAGGCTTTACTGCTTTCAAACGTTTGATCACCACCAATAGGTGGCTTCTGGGTTCCTTCCAAGATTCTTAGACATTCAAGAGTTGAGCAATACCTAAATCTCTCTCAGCCACGCTCCTGGGCGACGAAGCAGGGTGGCAGTCCCCAGAGGTTGGCCACTGCCACCCCTGCCCAGGGTGACAGCCCCTGGAGGCGGGACACCAAGAAGGCTGCGTCACAGGATGCAACAGCATCCTCCCACCCCCGACACCCTCATCCCCTCAGCTCAGATGGCTCATTCTTTTCATCAGGATCTCTCCGCTAATAATATAAAGATGCTCATAACTACCGACCATTTCTTTACAACCTCCTATGTGCCAGGCACTGTGCTTAGACCTTTGTATTTGTAACCGGTCACGGATATGACAGTAGTATTCCAAAATGGAATGCTGTCAGCCCAATTACCCTGCCCAGCAGGAAGTCCAGGGCCCCACCCCAACCTCTCCCACCAGCAAAGTGCTCCCCCACCCGATCCCCACTCTGTGGGGGGGCAGGGGACTTCCAGAAGTCCCACTGACTCCATCCTCTCAGGCTAAAACTGGCAGGAAAAAACTTTATCCCAAACTGGACGGAGCTCCCTTTTAGGTTATCCTTCTGAGCTGCTTTTTCTAAGGTCTAACTCTGCCCTCGGGAGGGCCAGGTAAGGGAAGGTAGCAAGGAGGTTGGCTTCCTGGGGGACCTAGAGACACCTGGACTCTGCGCTGTTCACCAGCTCAGGGCTGCAGGCCGGCCACTACCCCCGGGGCCACACGTCTTTCTACCTTAGTGGTAATTTTACTTCGGCATCCTCATCAGCCTGTCTTTGCTTGGAGTCCCCCTGGACCTTTCAGAAGAGTGTTTTGAACCTCGTTCTTGGGGACAAGAGGTTAGGGTCTGGGTTCCCGGCTCTCTTAGAAGGTCCAGTGCTCTGTATGCAGGTGTCAAAGATCCATCGGGCGCTCTGCTTTCCAACAGAGTATGTGATGGGAGACTGATGGAGGCATTCTCCCTGTGGGTCCCCCCCACCCCAGTAATTCAGATTTTCTGCAAAGTAATATTTGCAGTCTCTACCAAAGGCTCGCCAAAGTTTTAGGACCCAAATCACCAAGCGCTGCCAACTGTCCACATTCTATTTTCTCAGCTCCATTATTCCCATGTTACAGTGGCAGTTTAGAGTGTTCCAGAGCCTAAACACGGAAAAGATTGAGCTGTAACTGTCATCTTTCAGGGCAGAAGAAAATGCCAACAATTATGCCTATTTCTAATTTCTATTATGAGCAGAGATCTCTCAAATAAATTCTCCTGCTCTGACTTTAAAGTCACCCTGTATTGTCAGGACACCAGATTCTAAAATAAAGCCCTTGGGGAGCCAGGGGTAATTTTTAGAATCACAGTGAATTACAGAGCATGCAGAGCCTCAAAGTCAGAGTAAGGCACGTGTCTCTGATGAATGAGTTAGCAAAAAAAATTTTGTTCTAGTGCAATTTAAACCCCGAAGTCAGACTCTGCTGTTTTTAGAATCTGTAAGGGTTCTGCTAAGTTCAACTCGAGTTCAATGGTGTAAAGAAGAGGCGTTTGATTGTCACTGCGATAAGGGAGGAAGAACGCCAGCTTTGGAGCTGGGGGAGCAGACTTTAGTCCCAGCTCTGTCTTGGGTGGGTGCAATACTTAACTTGCCTGCAGCTCAGAATCATGATCTATAGAAGAGAAACAGTGGTAGTGACTTGGTTGTGAAAAGTCAGAGATAACACAAGCTGAAGCCCAGACAAGTCCTGCCACATTGGAAACAATAAAGCACCTGGTATTCACTCATAGACTACTCAGTAAAGTTGATTTCCTTCTCTAAGTTGAAGCATAGGTGTGATTGAGGTCATCCAAGGGGAGAATAGACAGTGAAAAGAGGGAATTCCCTGGTGGTCCAGTGGTTAGGCACTTTCACTCAAGTCCCGCAAGCTGCTCGGTGTGGCCTAAAAACAGAAAGAGAAGGGCCGTGCAGGCATGCAGGGATGGGCAGGTGAATGAGGTGGTGCCCACAGATGACACCCATCATGGGGACCGCCAGCTGCCAGGAGGTGGGGCCCGGGTGAGAGGAAGGTGGGAGGAAAGAGGTTGCTGAATGCAGAGATGTCCACTGCCTGGTGCTGAAGATTAGAATGGAAATATATCCCAGTGATTGGAAGATTAGGAGGCCCTTGGGTTCCAGGGTCAGGGTTCCAGCAGAAACCGATGGCAGGTCCAAACAGCTTCATAGAGAGTATGTGGAAGGCGGGCACAGACTTACAGGCAAGTGGCCAAGGTTAAGAACCTGGCATTGAAACAGCAGGAAGCCACTACCACCCTTGGGCGTACCGGAGAAGGGGGATCAGGTTCTCCAGGTCCCGAGGACACANTGGAGAAGGAAATGGCAACCCACTCCAGTATTCTTGCCTGGAGAATCCCAGGGATGGGGGAGCCTGGTGGGCTGCCGTCTATGGGGTCACACAGAGTCGGACACGACTGAAGTGACTTAGAAGCAGCAACAGCAGAAGCAGATCTAAAAGCAGTACAGGGGACACTGAGGAATGCCGGCAGGTTCTAACACAGGTATGTTTCACACTTACAGAGAAGCAAAAACAATGCTCAGGAGACAACAAAACTTTGGCCTTGCCTAGAGTTGGGTAGAAACCACTGGGAATGAATCAAATTGAAAATGCCCGGTGAGTGACGGCTGAAAGTTGATGGGCCTGGCTCTACAGCGTGGCCAGGTTGAGTTAAATGCATTCCCCACACAAGCGGAGTCATTATTTCAAATTCAAGCATCCACTTGGAAGTCATTTTCTTAGCTCTGGCTGATTGCTTGGCTACATGAAAGGGACAGATTACCCCAAGGAGGTGAGCCACCTCAAATTAATTTCTACCTTCAGACCTCTTCCTATCAGAATTAACTTGAATGACACAGGGTGTCCTGTAGCTCAGGAAGACCCAGTACACTGGGGAGAGCTGTTTCTGTGAATTTACAAATGGGGGGGACACAGGGGTAGCTGGGTCACCCAGAGGAAGCTTGCCCTGCCCCCTCCCCTAACCCAACCTGAAGTTCTCTGAGTGAGTGAGTGCAAGTCACTCAGTCGTGTCCAGCTCTTTGCAACCCCATGGACTATACAGTCCTTGGAATTCTCCAGGCCAGAATACTGGAGTGGATAGTCTTTCCCTTCTCCAGAGGATCTTTCGAACCCAGGCCTCCCACATTGCAGGTGGATTCTTTACCAGCTGAGCCACCAGGGAAGCCCGAAGCTCCCTGAACCAAGCTGATAACCCATTCACACAAGAGCAAGATGTGCAAGAGTTGAACAGGACACTGGAAACACAGACTGGATTGAAACTTATCCTTCCTTGATTGCAAAACAATAATGAAAAGACACAGTTCATATTAACAGCGGCTTCACCTTCCAGTCCCTGTTAAGACAGGTAAGTCAGCACACCTAGAGCTGACACCCCACATTTATATGGGGTGCCTACTCTGAAAATCTTGGAGGTCCCTGCTGATTATGTGACAGACATGTCCCCATTCTGTCTACACAGACATTAGCTGCAGGATACGGGGAAGTCCCCAAAGTTTGGAACATTGAGAGATGAAGGGTGATGGGGAATAAACAGCAGGGGGACTGCCAAGTCGAGGTAGCAGGCCTGCAAGCCTCTGAACCAAGAGGAACCTTGATCGGGTAAGGGAACAATCAGCAGCACAGTGCCCCTCAGTCAGAGGGCACAGTGGAGAAATTGGCAACACTGGCAAGACTCGAGGCTGAAAAAGGAAGCAGAAGTTGTGTCTTATTTGAAGGCAATGGTTCTCGTGCTCATTTTGCAACAGCAGAACCACCTGGAGGGCTTGTTAAACCGGAGGAGCGTGCCCACTCCCAGAGTTCCTGGTTTCAGGCATCTGGGGTGGACCATGAGAGCTGCATTTCCAGTGAGGTGATACCTGATGCTGCGGGTCCAGCGAATCATGCTTTGAGAAATCACTGCTCTGAGACGTTGCTACATTATCCTGAATGCTTTGGACATGAACAGATACAGAAGCTTCTGGAGGTGTGTCATAGCCAGCTTGACCAGTGCATGGTACCTGCTGAGGGCAAGGCCATGGCTGGGAGTCAGGAGGGCAGCGGGGCCTTGAGGGGAGTGAAGATGTTCTGATACGTTTGTGGCAGAAAAGAAGAGACAAACCTGTGCAGTGGTTCAGGTGGGTGGCTGAGCAACTGTTAAAAGTGTGGATGCAGGGGCTTCCCAGGTGGTCCAGTGGTTAAGACCCCACATGCCCAGTGCAGGGGTCCCAGGTTCGATCCCTGGTCAGGAAATTAGATTCCACTTGCCCCAGTGAAAGATTCCGCATCCCGCAAGGAAGACTGAAGATCCCACGTGTTGCGATAAGACCCAGTGCAGCCAAATAAACAAAAATAAATATACAAAGAGAAAAAAAAAGTTTGGATGTGGTTGGAGATGAAACACTTGTAGTGGCAAAATTTTACCAGTTGTCTGACTTTCCCAGCATGAGCAGGAACTGCAGGTGTAATAAGAAAAGTACGGAGGTTTAATATCAAATAAAAAGAAGAGGGGGAAGAAAGAGGGAAAGCGGTGGACGGTGGTATGACTTTGTCATTTTTTTAAAATTTATTTTTAGCTGTCCTGGGTCTCCGCTGCTGTGCTCGGGCCTTCTCTAGTTGTGGCGAACGGGGGCGACTCTTCGTTGCAGCGCACGAGCTTATTGCAGTGGGCTTCCCTCATCGCTCAGCTGGTAAAGAATCTGCCTGCAATGCGGGAGACCTGGGTTCGATCCCTGGGTTGGGAAGATCCCCTGGAGAAGGGAAAAGCTACCCAACTCCAGTATTCTGGCCTGGAGAATTCCATGGACTGTATAGTCCATGGGGTTGCAAAGAGTCGGATACGACTGAGCAACTGTCTTACTGCAGAGCACAGGCTCTAGATGCCCAGCCTTCAGCAGTTGCAGCAGGCAGGCTCAGTAGCTGTGNATGGAGAAGGGAAAAGCTACCCAACTCCAGTATTCTGGCCTGGAGAATTCCGTGGACTGTATAGTCCATGGGGTTGCAAAGAGTCGGATACGACTGAGCAACTGTCTTACTGCAGAGCACAGGCTCTAGATGCCCAGCCTTCAGCAGTTGCAGCAGGCAGGCTCAGTAGCTGTGACTTGCTGGCTCTAGGCCACACTGGCTTCAGCAGCTGCAGTGCTCAGACTTAGTTGCCTCACAGCATGTGAAATCTTCCCAGACCAGGGACTGAACCCCTGCGTTGGCAAGGCAAGATTCTGATCTACTATACCACCAGGGAAGCCCATGATATTGTAACTTACAAGAAANTGGCTCTAGGCCACACTGGCTTCAGCAGCTGCAGTGCTCAGACTTAGTTGCCTCACAGCATGTGAAATCTTCCCAGACCAGGGACTGAACCCCTGCGTTGGCAAGGCAAGATTCTGATCTACTATACCACCAGGGAAGCCCATGATATTGTAACTTACAAGAAATACAGATGTGATCATTCAGATGAGCCAGCTATCTTTCTTATTTGTGTTTGGTCTTTATTTATGGTTCCTGGCCCATAGCTCCCCCAAACCCTTGGAACTTTCTGAGTGAAAAGACAACAGTAGCGTCTTTTATTACAGTGTTTGGTCTCTAGTTCCCAACTCCTAAAAAGCTTCAGAGCCAAAAAGGTGGACTGGGTATATTGATATTCTTGATAAGTCCTTTCCATCACAATTGGGCTTAGGTTAATGAGATGACTTTTGTTTAGTCTCTATTTTTCTTAATTGTTGATTTACAATGTACAGATAATTTCTGATAGACAAAGTGACTCAGTTATACATACATACATAATACACATATACACATTCTTTTCTATTTCTTTTCCGTTATGGTTCCAGGAGATTGGGAGTTGTTCCCTATACAGTAGGACGTCATTGTTGATCCATTCTACATGTGACAGTTTGCATCTCCCAACCCTAAACTCCAAGTCTGTCCCTATCCCTGCCCCTCCCCTGGGAGACACAAGTCTGTTCTCCGCAAGTCTGTTTTGTAGACAGGTTTATTTCTGCCACATTTTAGAGTCCACACATAAGTGGTATCACTTGGTATTTGTCTCTCTGCTTCTGACTTACTTCACTTAGTATGACAGTCTCTAGTTGCATCTATGTTGCTGCTGCTGCTAAGTCGCTTCAGTCGTGTCCAACTCTGTGCGACCCCATAGACAGCAGCCCACCAGGCTCCCCTGTCCCTGGGATTCTCCAGGCAAGAACACTGGAGTGGG
>SJYX01011911.1:190910-209076 GCA_006410675.1 Oreotragus oreotragus
ATGCGAAGAGTTGACTCATTGGAAAAGACTCTGATGCTGGGAGGGATTGGGGGCAGGAGGAGAAGGGGACGACCGAGGATGAGATGGCTGGATGGCATCACGGACTCGATGGACGTGAGTCTGGGTGAACTCCGGGAGTTGGTGATGGACAGGGAAGCCTGGCATGCTGCAATTAATGGGGTCGCAAAGAGTCAGACACGACTGAGCGACTGAACTGAACTGAGGATAAATTTCATAATATAGCTAACATCATGCCTTTAGTCGAGGAGGGACAAAAGGGCTGGTGCTGTCTTTAGTGCACATGAAAAATTCATTTTTTCTCAGCAAAAAAAAAAAGTGATAAAAGTTGATCTATTCCTTCAAAGAAAAAAAATTTACTATGGCGGAAACACTCTATATTGTAGTCATTTATTACAAATGTTGAATTCACGAAGTACAGACTTAGTCTGCCCTTAACTGGTCAGATTTATTTCTCTAGGAATAATCTGAAAAATCCCCATACAAATGTAAACCATCATGTGATTTAGGGTGGCCAAAGGCCTGACATAGGGCCTGCTGATTTAAAACATGTACATGGGCAACTATACTCCAATAAAAATAAAATAAAACATGTCCGTGTATTATGTTGACCGAAATTTTAAACGCTATCAAAATCTTAAAGTGTCTAAATCAAAAGCCAATTATCATTTCCTGCAAAATAGGCACTTAACCACCCATGCCATCTGCATTGTCAGGGGCAAAGGTTCGCCTCTGTGATTATCTGAAAGGCCCCTCAACCAGTTCACCCAGGCCTTGGGGGAGCCAAAGAGCTATTCAACTGCTGCTTCAGTTCAGTTCAGTCGTGTCTGACTCTTTGCGACCCCATGAATTGCAGCATGCCAGGCTTCCCTGTCCATCACCAACTCCCGGAGTTCACCCAGACTCACACCTATCAAGTCAGGGATGCCATCCAGCCATCTCATCCTCTGTTGTCCCCTTCTCCTCCTGCCCCCAATCCCTCCCAGCATCAGAGTCTTTTCCAATGAGTCAACTCTTCGCATGAGGTGACCGAAGTACTGGAGTTTCAGCTTTAGCATCATTCCTTCCAAAGAAATCCCAGGGTTGATCTCCTTCAGAATGGACTGGCTGGATCTCCCTGCAGTCCAAGGGACTCTCAAGAGTCTTCTCCAACACCACAGTTCAAAAGCATCAATTCTTTGGCACTCAGCCTTCTTCACAGTCCAACTCTCACATCCATACATGACCACAGGAAAAACCATAGCCTTGACTAGACGGACCTTAGTTGGCAAAGTAATGTCTCTTCTTTTGAATATGCTATCTAGTTTGGTCATAACTTTTCTTCCAAGGAGTAAGCGTCTTTTAGTTTCATGGCTGCAATCACCATCTGCAGTGATTTCTTCAGCTACCCACAATTCCAGCCCAGAGACAAAACAAAAGCAGCAGCTGTTGTCCCAGCAAGAAAAAAGCTGCACACAAAGGGGAAGACCCCACTGAGCCTGCCGGTCCTTCAAGCAGGTGTTAACACTGTCCCCACCTTCTGAAGAACAAGAAGGCTCAGCTAGTGGAAATGGCACACAGATGCACACCACCACCCTTAGTGGCCTGCCTGCCTTGGGCCCTAAAAGAGGAGTTCCCAAGTTCATTCTCTAGGGATAGACCAGACTAGGAGGTCTCATCTAAAGAAAGACACTCACTCGGAAGACAGAGGAGCTCTGGCTAAGCTGGTGGAAGCTTTCAGGACCAGTTATGATGACAAATATGTGGAGATCTACCATCACTGTGAGGCAATATCACAGGCCCAAAAATTATCTGTGGTTCTCACTGCCAAGATGGAAAGGGAAGGGCTAAAGATTTTGCCAGCAAACTGGGATAAAAGCACAATGTTAACTTTTCTGTACATAAAAAATACAAATTACCCTTCAAAAAGACTCAACCCCATAACAGTATTTTCACTCTCCAAATTCCCATAGTGCGACTATACCCTAGCACGAGTACCTAGGACTGCATGCTGTTTTCTTCCATTGAGTTAAGCTGAGTGACATGTCTTCACTAGCTAAGTTATATTCTACAATTTATAACGTCACCAAGACTAGAAAACATTATCACTCTACCTTGTATTTTAATTACTTGGTATCTGTTCTAAAGCTCTCCTACCAGGCTGCAAGTTTACTGGGAGGAGAACGTGTGTGTTACTCACCCTTGGACTTAACTGATTTATGGCTAAGATCATGTTGTTCTTGTTTCTGTTGTCAAAGTTCCTCATGCAGTAAGAGTATGGCAGCAAATGACCGAAGCCTAAAGAGGGCCCCCAGGAACTCCACGATGTGCCCAGATCCACATCAGGTATCAATCTCCCCATATTTGGGATTATCTCAACATTGCAAGTGGTGAATGGGTTGCTGCTGCTGCTGGTAAGTCACTTCAGCCATGTCCGACTCTGTGCGGCCCCATAGATAGCAGCCCACAAGGCTCCTCTGTCCCTAGGATTCTCCAGGCAAGAACACTGGAGTGGGTTGCCATTTCCTTCTCCAAGGCATGAAAGTGAAAAGTGAAAGTGAAGTTGCTCAGTCGTGTCTGACTCTTAGCGACCCCATGGACTGCAGCCCACCAGGCTCCTCTGTCCATGGGATTTTCCAGGCAAGAGTACTAGAGTGGGTTGCCATTGCCTTCTCTGGTGAATGGGTTAGTAGTTCCCAATTCTCTCATGGTTGCAAGACTTAAAAGAATCAGCATCACACTAGATTGAACTACAGTAACAAACAGATGCCAAAATTTTAGTGGTTTCTCAAATCCAAAGTTTCTTTCCTATTTACAAAATGTCTAATAGAGCTGCTGTCCTTGACATCACCATGTCCTTGACATCACTCAGTGATAGAGGCCACCTCCCTCTGTGATTCCTCCATGTCAAAATACTCATCACCAAAAGGAAGAAGATTATGAAAACCTAGTATTCTTTAACTCCCTTTAAGTCCCTTTTGCTCATGGCCCACTGGCCTTAATCTAGGCACCTGGTCCCAACTCAGTTATAAGGGAGATTGAGAATTAGGGGTATCCATGGAATTATCTGTTGAATATTGCTGGCTCACCATACAACTGAATTTATAAAATGAACCAGGGACGAGTTCAGGAATGACACTTATGTGGAGAGATGGCTGTACCAACAGGGTACACAACGAAGATGTAATGTTTCATCATATCATTGAATCAAGAGCGCCACCATTTTTATATAAGATCTAAGTTTTTGCAATTTACTTTTGCCATTTTCAAGGAAAGCAAGTCCTATAATAAAAAAAAAACATGTTTTCTATTGCAGATAAAGCAATAAGGTGTTATGACTTTGGAGGAAAGTTCTTAAAATAATATATCAGGCTCATCTGTTGAGGCCCTTCTGCTGCAGCTTGCTATTGCCCAGTTTGCTGTCTCTTATAATAGTAACCAGCTTTGAGGCCAAAATAAACCTTCTAGTTGTTCTTTAGGACACCCCATCTGCTGCATCCTTCAACACCAGGAGTGCTTCCAGAGCTCTCGATGGTTATGGCAGTGCGTAGTATAAATCAATGGTCACGTGGCTTTGTTCCATCCAGGCTAAAGAGATGTGCTCATTTCATCACTATTGCAAGAATACTTGAATTTTTTAAATTTCATACAGCAGTTTTCCTCATAACTCTAGCTTAAAGACCATCTTTGGGAAGGCAAACAAAAATTATCTAAAAACATTCCTTGGAGATCAAAATAATATCCGAAGAGAATAATCACACACAAAAAAATAAGTTTTGCATTTTTTAACAAATGCATTTGTTCTATTTATATGCACAGACTAATCATTTCATCATAGCCCTTTTCTTAGTTTACTAGAGGAAAAAAGAAAAAGGCTTCTTTTTGTAACTTATAAATAATGTTTTTATAACTTATAACTCTACTAATTCCTTAAAGTCTGTGACCAAAAAAAAATCAAAACAAAAAACCATTATAAAAACCACACTGGTGTTTCACAAATTCCAACAAAAGGGCATCCTCCAAAATGCCAGTACGCTTCCAAACTATCAAGGTCATCAAAAAGAAGAAGAGTCTAAACATCACAACCAAGAGGCACCTAAAGAGAAATGACAAATAAATATACTGTGGCACCCTAGACGTAATTCTGGAGCAGGAAAAATATCATTAGATAAAAACTGAGGAAATGAGAATAAAGTATGGACTACAGAAAGTAGAAGGCTGAGGCTCCAGCTGAGGCTGGAAGGGGATGGGAGTTATTGTTTAATGGGCAGAGAGTTTCAGTTGAGGATGATAAAAAAGTTCTTGAGATGAACAGTGGTGATGGTTGCCCAACAAAGTGAATGTACCTAATGCTACTGCATGCCCACAAGCTCAGTCACAGCCAGCTCTTTGTGATCTCATGAACTTTAGCCTGCCAGGCTCCTCTGTCCATGGCATTCTTCAGCCAAGAATCCTGGAGCAGGCTGCCATGTCCTTCTCAGGAGATCTTCCCAACCCAGGGATCAAACCTTTCTCTCTTGAGCCTCCTGCATTGACGGGTGGATTCTTAACCACTTGAGCCACCTAATGCACACATAAAACTGGTAAAAATAGTAAATTTTATGCTGCATGTATTTTACCAAAATAAAAGCAATCATAAAGTGTGAAATGTATCACAGTGGTATTACTCAGTTTAGAGACAGGTTTTATAAGCATCAGGTGTGTTCCCCATTCTCAAGGAACTCCAATATATTCTAAACATTAATAACAAGGGATGTAATTCTAAGTGAAGGCTCAGGAAGTGTTGCTTAGTCAAGAACAGGGAAGCTTTCCCAAAAAAGTGTAACCTGAAATCCTTCTAGAAGAAAAAAAATTTGGCTGAGAGGAGGTGTTGATGGAGAAGGCAACATTTGATCCAACAAATGTTCTTCTGCAAAGAATTAGGCTTCAAACTGATTTTGGATTAGATCTGCTTGAGTTGGATTCAGGCACAGAATGTGGCTAACTCTGACTAGCCTTATGGTTGCCACCACCCACCCACACCTTTGTAAAATAAACTTCCCCAAATTACCCAAATCTGAGTAAACCATCTGTGTCTTGTTAGGACCCTGACTGGCACATGGAATCAAATTATAAGTCACCGAGTTCAGATTTAACCTTGGACAAAATTAAAAAGAAAACTGTAACATGATATTTGATGAGAAGTTTTCTGGAAGAAATAATATGTTGATATAATTCGCAAACTCAAAACGATGCTCGTTATTATCCTTGTTGATAACATGAGAGGACAGAGACAGTAGATAGAGGTCAGCCTGGGCTTCCCTAGTGGCTCAGACAGTAAAGAATCTGCCTGCAATACAGGAAACCCAGATTCGATCCCTGGGTCGGGAAGATCCCCTGGAGAAGAAAATGGCAACCCACTCCAGTATTCTTGCCTGGAAAATCCCATGGACAGCAGAGCCTGACGGGCTACAGTCCATGAGGTTGTAAAGAGCTGGACATGACTGAACGACTAACACTTTCACTTTCAGAGCAGAAAGCAGGGTGGAAAAGAGTTGAAAGTGTACCTGGAAGGGCAAAAGGAAGCTATCCAGCACATTCCACAAGAAAACTACTACACAAGGATTGTGAGCTGTGTCAATTATGATATTTTGAACTATAAGAAATAGTAGACCCAACTGATAGAAGTTAAAATAGGGATTTATTATTTTACTGTAAATCTGGAGATGGGGAGGGGAGCTGTTTCTAGGTAAATCCATGATGTCCTCAAAAGTCAGGGGCCTTCCATTTCACAGGCATGAGAGCAAAGTCTCTCCTCTGGGCCACAAGATGGCTGCAGATGTTCCAAATGTCACACACTAATCCAGCAACATCTAGTCAAGAATGAAAGTGTTTTGCCTCCACGGTTTTCTTCAGTGAGGAAAATCTTTCACAAACTCTCCACGTAGGATACCTCAGATCTCATTAGCCAGAATTCAAGCCTAAACCATTCCCTAACAATGTGATTGAGACTGTCACTTAAATTCATCATGATTGACTTCTGGGATCGGGACGGACCCACAAATTCAGAGCTCTAACAACAAAGAGAAGGGTGGGAATTTCTGAGGGCTGTTATCCAAAATGCCTATCTCTAGAGAGGATAATATATTAATAACATTCTTTTCTAGAAAGACTTTCTTGTAGCTTCTTCCTCCTTCCCCCAAGAGATTTTCAAAGTTAAGGTAAAACTTTTTAGTGAGAGGAAGATTGTAAATCTCTATTCCTCTCTGCATCCCTGCCTTTAAGAAAGTGCATTATGAGGCTTTTTACTTAATCTTCTCCTGCTTTCATTCATTCGTTCACCAAATATATGTGGAGAACTTAACATGTGTCCAACTTTGGAGATATAACCAAAAATAAAAAGACAGAGTCCCTGAATTCTAGAAGCTCACAACTGATGTCAAGAGAGCGACCATAGAAAGTGCTCTGTGTATGGAGGAAGGGCAGGTGACTGCAGTCAAAGAATGGGCAAAGGTGGCCAGGAGATACCTTCCACTCTGGAGAGCTGGGTGGAGAAAAGGAAGCCCCAGGAGACAGTTGCTGACAACTTATTTTAGATACTGACTTATTAAAAAATTTTATTGTAGTTGACTTGCCAAGTTGTGTTAATGCCTTCTGTACAGCAAAGTGACTCACTTATATATTTTTTTTCATATTCTTTTTCATTATGGTTTATTACAGGATATTCAATATGGGTCCCTGTGCTATACAGTAGGGCCTTGCTGTTTATCCATCTATATAAACTAGCTTTCATCTTCAAATCCCAAATTCCCAATCCTTCCCTCCCATGCCCCACTCTCACTCTGGCAGCCACAAATCTATTCTTTATGTCTGTGAGTCTGTCTTTGTTTCACAGATATGTTGATTTGCATCATATTTTAGATTCCACCTATCAGTGATATCACATGGTATTTGTCTTTCTCTTTCTGACTTACTCTGCTCAGTATGATAACTTCCAGATCTATCCATGATCTTGCAAATGGCATTATTTCTTTTTGATGGCCAAGTAATACTCCATTGTGTGTATGAGTGTGTATATACACAGACACACACACACACCACATCTTCTTTATCCATTCATCTGTTCATAGGTATTTAGGTTGTTCCCATGTCTTGGCTATTGCAAACAATGATATGAACATAGGGGTACATGTATTTTTTCAAATTATTGTTTTGTCTGGGTATACAATCAGAAGCGGAATTGCCGGATCATATGGCAACTCTGTTTTTTGAGAAGCCTCCATACTATTTTCCCTACTGGCTGTACCAATTTACAATTAATGCCATCCCCACCAATAATATAAGAGGGCTGCCTTTTCTCCACACTCTCTCCAGCATTGTTAATGATGGCCATTCTGACCAGTGTGAAGTAAACTCCAACTTTAGAAGGGAGATGCAAAGACCTTACTAGGATAAGAAATAGGGAAGCAGGACAAAGTTTCTTTTACTTTAGCCTGCCAGGCTCCTCTGTCCATGGCATTCTTCAGCCAAGAATCCTGGAGCAGGCTGCCATGTCCTTCTCAGGAGATCTTCCCAACCCAGGGATCAAACCTTTCTCTCTTGAGCCTCCTGCATTGACGGGTGGATTCTTAACCACTTGAGCCACCTAATGCACACATAAAACTGGTAAAAATAGTAAATTTTATGCTGCATGTATTTTACCAAAATAAAAGCAATCATAAAGTGTGAAATGTATCACAGTGGTATTACTCAGTTTAGAGACAGGTTTTATAAGCATCAGGTGTGTTCTCCATTCTCAAGGAACTCCAATATATTCTAAACATTAATAACAAGGGATGTAATTCTAAGTGAAGGCTCAGGAAGTGTTGCTTAGTCAAGAACAGGGAAGCTTTCCCAAAAAAGTGTAACCTGAAATCCTTCTAGAAGAAAAAAAATTTGGCTGAGAGGAGGTGTTGATGGAGAAGGCAACATTTGATCCAACAAATGTTCTTCTGCAAAGAATTAGGCTTCAAACTGATTTTGGATTAGATCTGCTTGAGTTGGATTCAGGCACAGAATGTGGCTAACTCTGACTAGCCTTATGGTTGCCACCACCCACCCACACCTTTGTAAAATAAACTTCCCCAAATTACCCAAATCTGAGTAAACCATCTGTGTCTTGTTAGGACCCTGACTGGCACATGGAATCAAATTATAAGTCACCGAGTTCAGATTTAACCTTGGACAAAATTAAAAAGAAAACTGTAACATGATATTTGATGAGAAGTTTTCTGGAAGAAATAATATGTTGATATAATTCGCAAACTCAAAACGATGCTCGTTATTATCCTTGTTGATAACATGAGAGGACAGAGACAGTAGATAGAGGTCAGCCTGGGCTTCCCTAGTGGCTCAGACAGTAAAGAATCTGCCTGCAATACAGGAAACCCAGATTCGATCCCTGGGTCGGGAAGATCCCCTGGAGAAGAAAATGGCAACCCACTCCAGTATTCTTGCCTGGAAAATCCCATGGACAGCAGAGCCTGACGGGCTACAGTCCATGAGGTTGTAAAGAGCTGGACATGACTGAACGACTAACACTTTCACTTTCAGAGCAGAAAGCAGGGTGGAAAAGAGTTGAAAGTGTACCTGGAAGGGCAAAAGGAAGCTATCCAGCACATTCCACAAGAAAACTACTACACAAGGATTGTGAGCTGTGTCAATTATGATATTTTGAACTATAAGAAATAGTAGACCCAACTGATAGAAGTTAAAATAGGGATTTATTATTTTACTGTAAATCTGGAGATGGGGAGGGGAGCTGTTTCTAGGTAAATCCATGATGTCCTCAAAAGTCAGGGGCCTTCCATTTCACAGGCATGAGAGCAAAGTCTCTCCTCTGGGCCACAAGATGGCTGCAGATGTTCCAAATGTCACACACTAATCCAGCAACATCTAGTCAAGAATGAAAGTGTTTTGCCTCCACGGTTTTCTTCAGTGAGGAAAATCTTTCACAAACTCTCCACGTAGGATACCTCAGATCTCATTAGCCAGAATTCAAGCCTAAACCATTCCCTAACAATGTGATTGAGACTGTCACTTAAATTCATCATGATTGACTTCTGGGATCGGGACGGACCCACAAATTCAGAGCTCTAACAACAAAGAGAAGGGTGGGAATTTCTGAGGGCTGTTATCCAAAATGCCTATCTCTAGAGAGGATAATATATTAATAACATTCTTTTCTAGAAAGACTTTCTTGTAGCTTCTTCCTCCTTCCCCCAAGAGATTTTCAAAGTTAAGGTAAAACTTTTTAGTGAGAGGAAGATTGTAAATCTCTATTCCTCTCTGCATCCCTGCCTTTAAGAAAGTGCATTATGAGGCTTTTTACTTAATCTTCTCCTGCTTTCATTCATTCGTTCACCAAATATATGTGGAGAACTTAACATGTGTCCAACTTTGGAGATATAACCAAAAATAAAAAGACAGAGTCCCTGAATTCTAGAAGCTCACAACTGATGTCAAGAGAGCGACCATAGAAAGTGCTCTGTGTATGGAGGAAGGGCAGGTGACTGCAGTCAAAGAATGGGCAAAGGTGGCCAGGAGATACCTTCCACTCTGGAGAGCTGGGTGGAGAAAAGGAAGCCCCAGGAGACAGTTGCTGACAACTTATTTTAGATACTGACTTATTAAAAAATTTTATTGTAGTTGACTTGCCAAGTTGTGTTAATGCCTTCTGTACAGCAAAGTGACTCACTTATATATTTTTTTTCATATTCTTTTTCATTATGGTTTATTACAGGATATTCAATATGGGTCCCTGTGCTATACAGTAGGGCCTTGCTGTTTATCCATCTATATAAACTAGCTTTCATCTTCAAATCCCAAATTCCCAATCCTTCCCTCCCATGCCCCACTCTCACTCTGGCAGCCACAAATCTATTCTTTATGTCTGTGAGTCTGTCTTTGTTTCACAGATATGTTGATTTGCGTCATATTTTAGATTCCACCTATCAGTGATATCACATGGTATTTGTCTTTCTCTTTCTGACTTACTCTGCTCAGTATGATAACTTCCAGATCTATCCATGATCTTGCAAATGGCATTATTTCTTTTTGATGGCCAAGTAATACTCCATTGTGTGTATGAGTGTGTATATACACAGACACACACACACACCACATCTTCTTTATCCATTCATCTGTTCATAGGTATTTAGGTTGTTCCCATGTCTTGGCTATTGCAAACAATGATATGAACATAGGGGTACATGTATTTTTTCAAATTATTGTTTTGTCTGGGTATACAATCAGAAGCGGAATTGCCGGATCATATGGCAACTCTGTTTTTTGAGAAGCCTCCATACTATTTTCCCTACTGGCTGTACCAATTTACAATTAATGCCATCCCCACCAATAATATAAGAGGGCTGCCTTTTCTCCACACTCTCTCCAGCATTGTTAATGATGGCCATTCTGACCAGTGTGAAGTAAACTCCAACTTTAGAAGGGAGATGCAAAGACCTTACTAGGATAAGAAATAGGGAAGCAGGACAAAGTTTCTTTAGATGAAGGTTGTACGGTTGACAGAAGCCCTCTCTGAGCTGGATCTCGGGAACCAGAGTGGGGCAGTGATGACTCATGATGAACACCTTCTCATAAAAATGCAGGGAGGGGCATGGTGGGACAACCCAGCCAAGAGATTTCACTGGAGCCAAGGTTCAGAGATGAGACTCCCAGAGCTAAATGCATACATGTGCGAGATAAACCTCCCTTGGAGCAGAAGTCTGTGACTACAGAATGGTGGAATATGGAATAGAGGTCTATGCCACACGCAATGAGTTCCTAAATGAACAATCCTAATGATGGCTGTAAAGATGACCACAGTGATGAAGATGATGACAATGACAACATCCCGATGGGTGACTGTGATCACTACCATAAGCCTGGTAGGTTAATGTAGGTCTTTCCTTGACCACTCTTACAGTGTCACCTACGGGTAAACTTGGGAACGACCTGACCCTTTTTATCGTTTGACCCATAAATCCTGACAACCTCTCTGATGCTTTGCAGGAGGATGTTGCTAAATATTAATTTTAGCTAAGTAATACCTCTATCACTTCACATGATTATCATTCCTTTTTTATAGTGGGAACAATTAAGGTCTAGTCTCAGGACTTCCCTAGTGGCACAGTGGATAAAGAATCCACCTGCCAATGCAGGGGATATGGGTTCAATCCCTGGTCCGAGAAGACTCCACACGCCGTTGAGCAACTAAGCCCGAGCGCCCCAACTTCTGAGCCTGTGCTCTGGAGACCATGTGCCTAGAGCCTGTGCTCTGCAGCAAGAGAAGCCCCCACCTGTCATAACTAGAAAAAGCCTGTGAGCCGCGATGAAGACCTAGTGCAACCAAAAAATAAATAATTTTTTTAAACTTAAAAAAAAACCTAATCTCTTAGCAGCTTCGAAGTTTATAATACAGTATTGTTTTCTAATCACTATGCAGTGCATTTGACCTTCAGGATTTATCTACTAGCTCCAAGTTTGTATCTTTAAACAATGCAGCCCCAATTTCCCTACCCCTACCACCAGCGTCTGGTAGCCATGCTTTTACTCTGTTTTTCACCAATTTGTTTCTTTGGATTCCACATAGTAATGATATCATAAGTGTCTGTCTTTGTCTTACCTTGATGCTTAGCATAAAGGCTTCAGATCCAAAGGTCCATCCATCCTGTTGCAAATGGCAGAATTTACTTTTTTACCGTGGCTGAATAATATTCCATTAAATGTATACACTCCTATCTTCTCTGTTCATCCATTGATGGGCACTTGTTTCCCCTCTGTTGACTGCTATGAATAAACACTGCAATACACATGGGATTGCATACATCTCTTTCATACCCTATTTCCATTTCCTTTGGGTATATACCAAGAGGTGGAATTGCTGGATCACATAGCAGTTCTATTTGTAATTTCTGGAGAAACCTCCATACTGTTTTCCATAGGGACAGTAAGATTTATATTTCAAGGAAGAGGGAGCAATTACCTGAGGCAGTTCTTCCTGGAAAGTCTCCGGGGAGGACTCCTAGGCCCCTCACTGCTTCCAGGCACAGCGCAGAGAAACAAACAAGCTCGGCGCGATGGCATGGCTCGCACCTGGACCTGGCGCAGTCCTGGACCTGGCAGATGTTAGGTCGGGGCCCCAGTGGCCCACAGCAGAAGCCTGGGTTCCTGGCGTGGCCCTTCGGCCTCTCAGAAGTTGATGCACTTGCAGCGCAATCACGAGCAGTTCCCTCTCCCACTGGGGCCTCGGGTGCTCCGGCCCCTGCACAGCCACAGGCCTGAGCCGGGTCCTTAAGAGCTGGGGGTGCAGCTGGGACGAACAGGCCTGCACACAGACTCACGACGAGCTGCAAGAGGGGAGGCAGCCCCAGAAGCGGCTTTGGCCGGATAGGCGATAGGAACCAAACTCCATTGTGAGTGAGGTGCCCAGGTGTTTCCCCTTTCAGGAACCTCTCGCCAACCTCTTACGAACTCGCGAGATCCTGTGAGACTTGACTTCCGCTGGGGAAAGGGCTTCTGGGAGGAGCCTTTCGGGCCTTTCTGCCATTCTCTGGGCTTTCTCCTGCGGCAACGCATCCCAGCTCATTTCTTCCTGCCTTTCCATATGGTCTTATATTTACCACCACCACCACCACCCATACACGTTGTGGATCACAACAAACTGTGGAAAGTGCTTAAACAGTTGGGAATATCAAACCACCTGACCTGCCTCCTCAGAAATCTGTATGCACGTCAAGAAGCGACAGAACAGGATATGGAACAATAGACTGGTTCCAAATTGGGAAAGGAGTACCTCAAGGCTGTATATTGTCACCCTGCTTATTTAACTTATATGCAGAGTACGTCATGAGAAATGCTGGGCTGGAAGAAGAACAAGCTGGAATCAAGATTGCCAGGAGAAATATCAATAACCTCAGATATGCAGATAACCCCACCCTTATGGCAGAAAGTGAAGAAGAACTAAAAAGCCTCTTGATGAAAGTGAAAGAGGAGAGTGAAAAAGTTGGCTTAAAATTCAACATTTACAAAACGAAGATCATGGCATCCAGTCCCATCACTTCATGGCAAATAGATGGGAAAACATTAGAAACACTGACAGATTTTATTTTTTGGAGCTCCAAAATTACTGCAGATGGTGGCTTCAGCCATGAAATTAAAAGACGCTTGCTCTTTGGAAGAAAAGCTATGACCAACTTCAGTTCAGTCGCTCATTTGTGTCCGACTCTTAGCGACCCCATGAATCGCAGCACGCCAGGCCTCCTTGTCCATCACCAACTCCCGGAGTTCACTCAAACTCACATCCATCGAGTCAGTGATGCCATCCAGCCATCTCATCCTCTGTCGTCCCCTTCTCCTCCCCCCAGTCCCTCCCAGCATCAAAGTCTTTTCCAATGAGTCAACTCTTCGCATGAGGTGGCCAAATTATTGGAGTTTCAGCTTTAGCATCATTCCTTCCAAAGAACACCCAGGACTGATCTCCTTGAGAATGGACTGGTTGGATCTTCTTGCAGTCCAAGGGACTCTCAAGAGTCTTCTCCAACACCACAGTTCAAAAGCATCAATTCTTTGGCACTCAGCCTTTGAATGAAAACTGACCTTTTCCAGTCCTGCAGCCATGGCTGAGTTTTCCAAATTTGCTGGCATACTGAGTGCAGCACTTTCACAGCATCATCTTTCAGGATTTGAAATAGCTCAAATGGAATTCTATCACCTCCACTAGCTTTGTTCGTAGTGATGCTTTCTAAGGCCCACTTGACTTCACATTACAGGGTTCTAGATCTAGGTGAGTGATCACACTATCATGATGATCTTGGTCTTGAAGATCTTTTTTGTACAGTTCTCTTGTGTATGCTTCCCACCTCTTCTTAATATCTTTTGCTTCTGTTAGGTCCATACAATTTCTGCCCTTTATTGAGCCCATCTTTGGATGAAATGTTCCCTTGATATCTCTAATTTTCTTGAAGAGATCTCTAGTCTTTCCCATTCTGTTCTTTTCCTCTATTTCTTTGCATTGATCGCTGAAGAAGGCTTTCTTATCTCTTCTTGCTGTTATTTGGAACTCTGCATTCGGATGCTTATATCTTTCTTTTTCTCCTTTGCTTTTTTCCTCTCTTCTCTTCTCAGCTATTAGTAAGGCATCCCCAGACAGACATTTTGCTTTTTTGCATTTCTTTTCCATGGGGTTGGTCTTGACTTTTGTCTCCTGTACAATGTCATGAACCTCAGTCCATATTTCATCAGGCACTCTATCAGATCTAGTCCCTGAAATCTATTTCTCAGTTCCACTGTATAATCATAAGGAATTTTATTCAAGTCATACCTGAATGGTCTAGTGGTTTTCCCTACTTTCTTCAATTTGTGTCTGAATTTGGCAATAAGGTATTCATGATCTGAGCCACAGTCAGCTTCTGGTCTTGTTTTTGTTGACTGTATTGAGCTTCTCCATCTTTGGCTGCAAAAAATATAATCAATCTGATTTTGGTGATGTCCATGTGTGATGTCCATGTGTGGAGTCTTCTCTTGTGTTGTTGAAAGAGAGTGTTTGCTATGACCAGTGCATTTTCTTGGCAAAACTCTTTTAGTCTTTGCCCTGCTTCATTGCATATAACATGCCCTGCCTGTTACTCCAGGTGTTTCTTGACTTCCTACTTTTGCATTCCAGTCCCCTATAATTAAAATGATATCTTTTTTGGGGTGTTAGTTCTAAAATGTCTTGTAGGTCTAGATTGTGATGCTTTATACAGTGACTGAAAACAAGACTGAGAGATGACTATGGCTCAGATCATGAAATCCTTGTTGCCAAATTCAGATTTAAATTGAAGAAAGTGGGGGAAATCACTAGACCATTCAGGTATGATCTAAATCAAACCTCTTAGGGTTATACAGAGGAAGTGACAAATAGATTCAAGGGATTAGATCTGAGAGACAGAGTGCCTGAAGAACTATGGGTGAAGGTTCATGATGTTGCACAGGAGGCAGTGATCTGCACCATTCCAAAGAAAAAGAAATGCAAAAAGGCCAAAAGAAAAAAAATTGTCCAAGGAGGCCTTACAAATAGCTGTGAAAAGAAGAGAAGCAAAAAGCAAAGGAGAAAAGGAAATATATACCCATTTGAATGCACAGTTCCAAAAAAAAAAAAAGCAAGGAGATATAAGAAAGCCTTCTTCAGTGATCAGTGCAAAGAAATGGAGGAAAACATAGAATGGGAAAGACTAGAGATCTATTCAAGAAAATTAGAGAAAGCAAGGGAAATTTTCATATAAAGATGGGCAACATAAAGGACAGAAATGATATGGACCAAACAGAAGCAGAAGATATTAAGAAGAGGTGGCAAGAATACAAAGAACTATACAAACAAGATCTTCATGATCCAACTAACCATGTTGATGTGATCACTCATCTAGAGCCAGGCATCCTAGAATGCAAAGTCAAGAGGGCCTTAGGAAGCATCACTAAAAACAAAGCTAGTGGAAGTGATGGAATTCCAGTTCAGCTATTTCAGATCTTAAAAGATGATGCTGTTATAGTGTTGCACTAAATATGCCAGCAAATTTGGAAAACTCAGCAGTGGCCACAGGACTGGAAAATTTGATTTATATTCCAATCCCAAAGAAAGGCAGTGCCAAAGTATGCTCAAACTACCACACAATTGCACTCATCTCACACGCTGGCAAAGTGATGGTCATAATTTTCCAAGCCACGGTTCACCAGTATGTGAACTGTGAACTTTCAGACTGATGTTTAAGCTGAATTTAGAAAAGGCAAAGGAACCAGAGATCAAATTGCCAACATCCACTGAATCACCAAAAGAGCAAGAGAATATCAGAAAAAAAAAAATCTACTTCTGCTTTTTTGACCATGCCATGTTGTGTGGATCACAACAAACTATGGGAAATTCTTCAAGAGATGGGAATACCAGGTCACCTGACCTGCCTCCTGAAAATCTGCTTGCAGGTCAAGAAGCAACAGTTTGAACTGGACATGGAACAACCGACTGGTTTCAAATAGTAAAAAGAGTATATCAAGGCTTTATAGTGTCATCCTGCTTATTTAACTTATATGCAGAGTACATCACGAGAAAAGCTGGACTGGATGAAGCACAAGCTGGAATCAAGATTGCCAGGAGAAATTTCAATAACTTCAGATATTCAAGTGACACAACTCTTATGGCAGAAAGCAAAGAGGAACTAAAGAGCTTCTTGATGAAAGTGAAAAGGAGAGTGAAAAATTTGGCTTAAAACTCAGCATTCAGAAAACTAAGATCATTGCTTTCAGTCCCATTACTTCATGACAGATAGATGGGAAAACAATGGAGAAAGTGAGATATTTTATTTTGGGGGGGACTCCAAAAACACTGCAGATGGTGACTGCAGCCATGAAATTAAAAGATATTTCCTCCTTGAAAGAACAGCTATGACCAACTTAAACATCATATTAAAAAGTAGAGACGTTACTTTGCCAAAAAAGGTCCATCTAGTCAAAGCTATGATTTTTCCAGTAGTCGTGTGTGGATGTGAAAATTGAACTATAAAGAAAGCTGAGTGCTGAAGAATCGATGCTTTTGAAATGTGGTGTTGTAGAAGACTCTTGATTATCCCTTGGATTGCATGAAGGTCCATCCAGTCCATCCTAAAGGAGATCAGACCTGAGTGTTCGTTGGAAGGACTGATGTTGAAGCTGAAAGTCCAATATTTGACTACCTGATGCAAAGTACTGACTCATTGGAAAAGACCCCAATGCTGGGAAAGATTCAAGGTGGAGTAGAAGTGGACAACAGAGAATGAGATGGTTGGATGTCATCACTGACTCTATTGAGTTTGAGTAAGCTCCAGGAGTTGGTGATGGATTGGGAAGCCTGGCATGCTGCAGTACATGGAGTTGGTTGCAAAGTTTCTGACACAACTGAGAGGCTGAACTGACTGAATGAATTAATTTAATCAAGGTAGATAAGTTATTACCAATACAAATAATGATACAATTGCAAATGGTACCAAGGAATATAGTAAGGTTTCCTTCCATATGTTATCTAGGGTTAAAGTACCAAAAAAATAAAAATAAAAGGGAAGTGTTACATGTGTACATTTTGAAAACAAAATTATTTTATAAATAATCTAGTAAATGGGCAAGAACTGAGTTAAACTTTGCAACTTCTGCCATATCTTCCAGTACATAGATACCATAGTGATGTTTCAGTATGTCATTCCTTTCATTTGTGCAATTTTTTTTTTAATAGAACAACTACTGCACTGGACTGTGACAACTCTTCATTTTGCTTAGAAAAATAAGTATCTAAAGCCCTATTCTTATTTTATTAAAAAAATTTTTTCTAAGTTGCAACATAGATGATATTTAGTTTCAGCATTTGAACTCTTAGTTGAGGCATGTGGGATCTAGTTCCCTGACCAGAGATGGAGCCCAGGACCCCTGCATTGGGAGCACAGAGTCTTAACCACTGGAGCACCAGAAACATCCACTCATTCTTATTTTTTTATATGATTTTGTTTCAAATTTGTCCTTGTGAATTTTTCAAAATAACAAAGAGGTAAAACATTAACAAAGTGATTAGATAAATATGTCTTATGTATCTTTTGACTCTGAATAAGTCAAATGTTTATATCATCCAATGCTGGACATAACACTGAGGAAAGCAGAATTGAAAGAGGTACATGTATCCCAATATTCACTGGGACACTGTTTACAATAACAACCTGGGACAGGGAAGCAACCTAAATGTCCATCAGCAGATGAATGGATAAGGAAATTATGGTACATATACACAATGGAATACTCAGCTCTAAAAAGGAATGTATTTGAGTCAGTTCTAATGAAGTGGATGAAACTTCAGCTTATTGTACATAGTGAAATAAGTCAGAGGGTGAAACACCAATACAGTATATTAATTCATATATATGGAATTTAGAAAAATGGAAGACAGCAAAAGAGACACAAATGTAAATAACAGACTTTTGGACTATGTGGGAAAAGGCGAGGATGGGATGATTTGAGTGAATAACATTGAAACATGTATAGTATCATATATAAAATAGATTTCCAGTGCAAGTTTGATGCATGAAGCAGGGTATTCAAAACCGGTGTTCTGGGTCAACTCAGAGGGATGGGGTGGGGAGGGAGGTGGGAGGGGGATAAA
>SJYX01011911.1:209186-258023 GCA_006410675.1 Oreotragus oreotragus
AGCTGTGTATAAGCGGGAGGGAGGTGGGAGGGGGATCAAGTTAGGGGGACACATGTACATTCATGGCTGACTTATGTCAATGTATGGCAAAAGCCACCACAATATTTTAAAGTAATTAGCCTCCAATTAAAATAAATAAATTAATTTTTTTTAAGTAGAAGCATTTTGGAATCAGGGTGAGTTTTAGACTGTTTTGCCACTTTTTGATTGAATGGCCATGGGGAAATTACTTCATTTTTCCAAATCCAATTTTCTCTTCTGTATGATATGGAAATAAATGACTCACATCAAATTATTGTGAGAATTAAATGAAATAGTGAATACAAATAATTTAGACAGAACCTGGCACATAATAGACACTCAATAAATATTAGGCATGATGATAATGATTATGATGATAATGTTGGTTACTTTTATTGTTGTTACTACTGCTCGTTTATGAAGGCATCCAAGGATTTGAGGAAGCCATTTATATGGAAGAGATACAAATACAGCATATGTTATACTTGAAAAAAGTTTTTACATAAGATTTTCTATTTTTACATAGTGTGTGTACTCAGAAGACTGGGAAAAGTACAAAAAAAATCAAAAGGAAAGCTGGAATGAGAACTTAAATTTGTCCATGCATGTTCCATAAATTCAGTAATTACTTGACAAAGAATATATGAGTTCACTCCAACATGAACATCAAATTCCCCAAAATATTAAGAAAAAAAGGACTAAATGTACTAAATATTTCACATACTCAAAGATATGGTGACAAGAGAGGTGAAGCTATTTGAATGAAATATGAGCTCACAGAAAATGATGTCAGGAGATTAATTTAATCACTACCAGTGTGTAGAATGTATTTTCCTCTTAGCTCATGTATAAACACATTTTGATGTCCTATCCTTGATAGGAATTGGAATATAATTTTGTGATAACTTCCCTGGATTTTGCTGTGATCATATTTGGATTAATATAAGGAGAGATATGAGAGACATTGCTTTATATCTATTACAAAAGGTAGACAAAATCAGGGAAAGAAGACACTTAGAGGACCTACATGTACAAGGTGCCCACCACCTCTTAAGTTCTGTGAAATCGTCAGTCAGTCTTTCTCTAAAGGTATACTTTTTAGAATAGAGGAGGGAAGTAGGAAGAAGGAGATAGTCTGATATTACCCACACATCATTGCAAAGTTCAGTTATTGTTTTCCCTAACACATATAAACACTTCACACAGATTTATACAGTCCCCACTACAAAATATATGAAATAAACAACTGACTCATTAATTAAGAGGCTTTCCATTTTCCTTTGACAGTTCATGATAATGGAATTTAATTATGTAGAAAGCAAAATAATTTTAACTGAATGTCATTTGGTTCATTCAAACTGGGAATCAGGGACATTTTAACAAAGGTTTTGAAACTTCTTTTAAAATCAGGAAGCTGCTATGCACAGATAAGAAGTGAGGTTTGAGGATTCTCTATCAGAAATTTCAAGGTTTTTTCCCCATCTGTTTTCTCACATTAACTGGTAATTATACAGAATGGCACATGATAGTTCAGAAACGATGGAAGCCAACAAATGTTTTTCTAAGATATATAAATTGTCAATGATTGGCAAGGTGCAACAGAAAGGCTTTCTAACAGCGTAATTATTTATGCCAGTTCAGCTTGCTTTTAGGTAACAGTGATGGCCTGCTATAGAGCAGCTCTTATCATTGTCCTTTCACATTAGTTTCCACTAGGCACTAAGAAAATGTGGCAAAAAATGTTGATTGAAAAGTTGGTTATTGTCCCTTATTGAGAAATCACTTCTGAAAAACATGATGACCAAACTGTCAGATTAAAGTTAATTTTTTCTTTAATTTTCCAACATGTCATAGATATTATAGACTTTCTAGTTAACATATACACATGAGGTGAACTATGAATGTGGAATTTATCTTTAGGACACTATTGATAATCAAATCATGTTTTCTGTGGGGGAAATCATGAGTGTATGTGAGACATTTTTAGTGTATGCTTCAGTTTGGCTTGTTTACAGAGCCTCTACTGGCCCATAAATATTTCCCAGGGCCCACAAAAAAGAATGTTTCAGTAATATGACTTATTCACAACCCTGATTTCATTTATTTAATATGTGCTTTTGTCTCTTAATAGTGCCAAACACTTGATAACTTTTTTATAGAGAGAAAGAGCTCAGTAAGTAATACCAACAAGATGAAACATAAAAATAGTAACAATATTATTATTTACAAATGTCATATATTGTGTTGTATAAGCCAAGATATTAACTTACTTCATTTTCACAACACCCCTATGAGATGTTTATTCTCCCAACTTTACAGATAAGGGAAGAGACTCAGAAAAGTTTATCAATTTGTCCAAGAACACATCTTACAGATACCAAAATAAAGTTTAATTTTTAGGTTCAGTTTGTTTCTGAGGACTGTTCTCTTAATTACTAGATGATAGTATTTCAACAATGAATATCAATTTAATGAATAGATAAATGATGACAGTTCTTATTTCTCCAGGCATCTCTAACTCTCTNTTTGTCCAAGAACACATCTTACAGATACCAAAATAAAGTTTAATTTTTAGGTTCAGTTTGTTTCTGAGGACTGTTCTCTTAATTACTAGATGATAGTATTTCAACAATGAATATCAATTTAATGAATAGATAAATGATGACAGTTCTTATTTCTCCAGGCATCTCTAACTCTCTCTAGTTCTCCATTTCATTACAACATTCAGTTATTCTCAGCTACCAGATTTAACTGTGTCTCATTGCTCTTTATTTCTCCTCAGCAAAATGAATATATTGCCAGCTTTCCATCTAAAACCTCAAACTTGAGATGACCCTTTGAAGTATGTCCCCTTGAATCCTGTCTTTAAGGGTTTTCACACAATATTCCTACATACTCTTGTATATAGGATACACATATTTATTGAAAAACTATCTGTTTCCCAATATATTTTTTGAAGTTCATATTTGAAATAAAATAATAGTCAACAGACTGAACTCTTAATTGGCCCTCCTAGGAAATAGTCATTATATACAGAAGTCTATATTCAGTTAAAAATAATTATAAAACAGTTTCTCAGTTTGCTTTGCCAAGACAGGGTAATGTCATAAAAATAAATTTAATTGTATCTCTTCTTTTTTGTCTACTTAAATAACATCAAATTTAAGCATAAACTAAATATTTCTGAGGGGAGAAACCAAATAATTAAGCCACAGGATAATTTAATATTAGGGTCATGTGCATGCACAGGTAGCTGAATAATGGAATGGTATTTGAGGGTCTTCCTTCTCTTAAAAACCTCTCCCAATTTTCACTGTAGAATGTTTGAGTAGAAAGGGATCATGATCATCAATTTCAACTAATTTAGAATTTTATATGTGAGGAAACTAAAGTCAATAGAGTCAAGCAGCACAGCTCATTAATACCTTGAAGAAGGATGATGCACAGAGCATGTCACCTATAGTATTTGGCATACTCTCTCAATTTTATCTACCTGAAATTGCTCTATCCAAAAGTTATGCATAAAGGAGCAATATTAGCCTGTTATTTTGTATGGTGCTTGGTTATATAAGAATAACCACAGATCCAAGAGTGGTCACATAACTCAAGGGAACATAAAACGTCTAATAACTCATGATGCAACCTGAACAAATTAGAGTATTGTTATTTTACCAAGTCAATTATATTAAATATGTCAGATTACTGAATTTAGACAGAAGAGTGTAAGGAGGATTGTTGAGTTTCAATTGAAAAAATAAATTGTAACAGACAAGTAAAGCAAAGAAATAATTTTTTGATGGAAGTAGATATGCCATGAAATATAAAGACAACAAAAGGAGAGAGAGAGGAAAGCAGAAGAAGAAAGGATAAAAAGGAGGAGAATGAGAAGAGGATGGAGGGAAGAAGGAAGGGAGAGAGAGAGAGAGAGAGAAAACAGTCATCCATAGTCAAATTTTAAAGCTTGGAATTTGAAAGCCTTTTACTTTCAGTGAGACATATGGATTCTGATAACAAATTCAGTTTTTTAAGTTGGTTTTAGTGATTTTGTTGGGACTCAAAGAGTTTAAGAAGATTATATGTAAAAAAAGATCACCTGCTTTTATGGATATAAAAAGAAGAAACAATTGTTAAGATTTCTCTTGCAAGGCAGTCCTAAGATGGCAGAGGAATAGGATGAGGAGACCACTTTATCTCCTACAAATTCATCAAAAGAACATTTGAACGCTGAGAAAATTCCACAAAACAACTTCTGAATGCCAGCAGAGGNTTTTATGGATATAAAAAGAAGAAACAATTGTTAAGATTTCTCTTGCAAGGCAGTCCTAAGATGGCAGAGGAATAGGATGAGGAGACCACTTTATCTCCTACAAATTCATCAAAAGAACATTTGAACGCTGAGAAAATTCCACAAAACAACTTCTGAATGCCAGCAGAGGACATCAAGCACCCAGAAAGGCAGCCCATTGTCTTTGAAAGGAGGTAGGACGAAATAGAAAAGATAAAAAGAAAGACAAAAGAGGTAGGGATGGAGATCCATCCCTGGAAGGGAGTCTTAAAAGAAGAGAAGTTCCCAAGCACCAAGAAACACTCTCACCAGCGGGTCTGTGGGGACTTGTGGAATCTCAGAGGGCAACATAACCAGGAGGAAAAATAAATAAATAAATAAATTAATAAATAAAACCCACAGATTCTGTGCCTAATGGCAACTTCCAACTCTCACATCTGCCACCAGCAAGCGCGGGCTGAACAGGGAGGCATGGGCTGCATTGCTTAGGGCAAGGACCAGGCCTGAATTCCCTGCGGGCAATCTGAAGGAACTAAGGTGATATAGCAACCCAAACTGTGGGATAGCCAGAGACAGAGAGAGAGAGAGAGAAGTAACCCAGGAAAAGCCCTAACCTAAGGCACTGCCAGAACAAAGGACTGAGTGAATACCATAGGACAGCTAGCCATCTGTGGGCCAGCCCATCCCCTGCCAGAGATAGGGAGGCAGGCGTGGGGCAACCAGAACTGGAAAGCGGGCAATCTCAGCCCCAGAGAGGAATCCTTTACCAAATTGCAAGCAGGCTCCCAGGTGCTAGCCAAGATTTCTGAGGATTCTGGACATTGACATCTGCTGGAAGGGTCACAGCTAGAGATCAGCTCCCCAGAAAAGACACACAGAACACTTGAGATGAGTGCGCACCCTGCCACCCAGGAAATCAAGTGGCTGGAACCCAGGACGTGATGAGATGCACACCCCACCTGGGGAGACTGAGCTCACCAAGCACCTGGTCAACTGAGCTGCTTGGACCTGCTGCTTCTGCTGCTGCTAAGTTGCTTCAGTCATTTCCGACTCTGTGGGACACCATAACTTGGGAAGGGCACAAAACAAAGTCCAACTGAGTCTGTGCCTTTGTGGAGTACCTGAGAACCTGAACCTGAGAAACTTACACCTGGGAAGTGCGCACAATCCAGGGTCTGCCTCAAACAGTTCCCTATCAGAGCAACCTAAAGCCTGAGAAATGTAGACTGGGAAAGCTCACGTGCCATGAGCAGGGGCAAACTCAGTGTGTCCAAGACACTGCGAGCACTCCCCACACACGCCAGTGATATTTGTTTGCAGTGTTACTCCCTCCCAAAAGCACGACTGAACAAGTGAGCCTAAATAAGTGACCACCTTTGCCCCCTTGTGTCGGGGGGAAGTAGACACAGAAGAGATCAGCAAACAGAGGAAGCTAAAATAAACAGAGGGAACTGATTTGGAAGTGACAGGTGCAACCGATTAAAACCCTGTAGTTAACACAGACTACATTGGAAGGGGCCTATAGATCTTGAGAAGTATAAGACAGATCAAGGAACTATGTGAAACTGAAGTGACCCTGTAGTGTTTGCAACAACTCCAGAGAAATTCCTAGATATGCTTTTCAGTTCAGTTCAGTCGCTCAGTAGTGTCCGACTCTTTGTGACCCCATGAATCGCAGCAGGCCAGGCCTCCCTGTCCATCACCATCTCCCGGAGTTCACTCAGACTCACGTCCATCAAATCCGAGATGCCATCCAGCCATCTCATCCTCAGTCGTCTCCTTCTCCTCCTGTTCCCAATCCCTCCCAGCATCAGTCTTTTCCAATGAGTCAACTCTTGGCATGAGGTGGCCAAAGTACTGGAGTTTCAGCTTTAGCATCATTCCTTCCAAAGAAATCCCAGGGTTGATCTCCTTCAGAATGGACTGGTTGGATCTCCTTGCAGTCCAAGGGACTCTCAAGAGTCTTCTCCAACACCACAGTTCAAAAGCATCGATTCTTCGGCGCTCAGCTTTCTTCACAGTCCAACTTTCACATCCATACATGACCACAGGAAAAACCATAGCCTTGACTAGGCAGACCTTAGTCAGCAAAGTAATGTCTCTGCTTTTGAATATACTATCCAGGTTGGTCATAACTTTTCTTCCAAGGAGTAAGCGTCTTTTAATTTCATGGCTGCAGTCACCATCTGCAGTGATTCTGGAGCCCCCCCCCCCCAAAAAATAAAGTCTGATACTGTTTCCACTGTTTCCCCATCTATTTCCCATGAAGTGATGGGACCAGATGCCATGATCTTCGTTTTCTGAATGTTGAGCTTTAAGCCAACTTTTTCGCTCTCCTCCTTCACTTTCATCAAGAGGCTTTTTAGCTCCTCCTCACTTTCTGCCATAAGGGTGGTGTCATCAGCATATCTGAGGTTATTGATATTTCTTCCGGCAATCTTGATTCCAGCTTGTGTTTCTTCCATTCCAGCGTTTCTCATGATGTACTCTGCATATAAGTTAACTATTTTCATTTTTAAATATTTTAAATGTTTTTTCTATTTTAAGTCCTCTATTATGCCTTTAATTTTCATTTTCATAACCTACTGCTGCTGCCGCTGCTAAGTCACTTCAGTTGTGTCTGACTCTGTGCGACCCCATATACAGCAGCCCACCAGGCTCCCCCATCCCTGGGATTCTCCAGGCGAGAACACTGGAGTGGGTTGCCATTTCCTTTTCCAAAGCATGAAAGTGAAAAGTGAAAGTGAAGCTGCTCAGTTGTGGTGACTCTTAGCGACCCCATGGACTGCAGCCTACCAGGCTCCTCTGTCCATGGGATTTTCCAGGCAAGAGTACTGGAGTGGGTTGCCATTGCCTTCTCCTTCATAACCTACTATTACCTTACAAAGAAAAAAGCCCCTATTTTTAAAGCAATCTTCATATATATATATATATGTATATACATTTTATAATTTTGTGACTTTTGTTTGCTTTTTATTATTGCATTTTTGAGAGTCTATCCTCTACTCTAGATTTTTAATGTTTGCTTTTTGGTATTGGTCATCAATTTTGTACCTTTAAACACCCAATCTTCAGTACCCAATTTTATTTAAGAGTGTGATTACTGGCTTGATTGCTCTTTCAATCTTTTGACTCTCCTTTTTCTCCACCAGGTCACTTCTATTTCCTCTTTCCCCCTTCTCTTCTCTACCCAACTTTGTGAATCCCTTTGTGTATTCCAGGCTATTGAAAACACTTAACGAACTGATTCCTGGGTGGATCTTTCTTTCTCCTTTTGATTCCCCCTTTTCTCCTCCTGGCCACCTCTGTCTCCTTCTTCCCTCTTCTCTTCTGTGTGTAACTCCGTGAACATCTCTGAGGGTTCAAGACTGTGGAGAACACATAGGGAACTGATTACTGGCTAGCTTGCATTCTCCCTTTTGATTCCCCCTCTTCTCCTACTGGTCACCTCTATCTCCCTCCTCCCTCTTCTCTTCTCCCTGTAACTCTGTGAACCTCTCTGGATGTCCCTCACTGTGGAGAAGCTTTTCATCATTAACCTAGATGTTTTATCATCAGTGCTGTATAGATGGAAAAGCCTTGAGGCTAATGTAAGAATAAGACTGAAAGCCAGAGGCAGGAGGCTTAAGTCCAAAACCCGAGAACAGCAGAGAACTCCTGACTCCAGGGAACATTAATCGATAAGAGCTCATCCAAAAGCTTCCAGACCTACACTGAAACCAAGCACCACTCAAGAGCCAACAAGTTTCAGAGCAAGACATACCATGCAAATTCTCCAGCAATGCAAGAACACAGCCCCGATCTTGAATATACAGACTACCCAAAGTCACACGAAACCATAGACATCTCACTACTTATTACTGGACACTTCACTGCACTCCAGAGCAAAGAAATCCAGCTCCACCCACCAGAACACTGACACAAGCTTCCCTAACCAGGAAACGTGGACAAGACACTTGTCCAACAACACCCACAATGAGGAACCTCCACAATAAAGAGCAACCTCCACAATAAAGAGGAATCACAAACTACCAGAATTTGGAAAGGTCACCCCAAATACAGAAATCTAAACAAGATGAAAAGGCAGAGAAATACTCAGCAAGTAAATGAAGATGATAAACGACCACCAAATCAAACAAAAGAAGAAGAGATAGGGAGTCTAACTGAAAAAGAAATCAGAATGATAGTAAAATGATCTAAAATCTCGAAAACAAAATGGAGTTACAGATACATAACCTGGAGACAAGGACTGAGAAGATGCAATAAATGTTTAAAAAGGACCTAGAAAAAATAAAAAAGAGTCAATCAATAATGAATAATGCAATAACTGAGATCAAAAGCACTCTGGAGGGAACCAACAGTAGAATAACAGAGGCAGAAGATAGGATAAGTGAAGACAGAATGGTAGAAATTAATGAAGCAGAGAGAAATAAATTAAAAAAAAAAAGAATGAAAAGAAATGAGGACAACCTCAGGGACCTTTGGAACAATGTTAAGTGCCTCAACATTCGAATCATAGGAGTGCCAGAAGACAAAAAGAAAGGCCATGAGAAAATATCTGAGATAATAGTTGAAAACTTCCCTAAAATGGGGAAGGAAATAGCCACCCAAGTCCAAGAAACACAGATAGTCCCAAACAAGATACACTCAAGGTGAAACGCCCCAAGGAACATATTAATCAAATTAACAAAGATCAAATACAAAGAACAAATATTAAAAGCAGCAAGGGAAAAACAACAAATAACATACTAGGGGATTCCCATAAGGATAGCAGCTGATCTTTCAATAGAAACTCTTCAGGTCAGAAGGGAATGGCAGGACACACTTAAAGTAATGAAGAGAAAACCCTACAAACCAGATTACTGTACCCAGCAAGGATCTCATTCAAATATGAAGGAGAAATCAAAAGCTTTACAGACAAGCAAAAGCTGAGAGAATTCAGCACCACCAAACCAGCTCTTCAACAAATGCTAAATGATCTTCTCTAGATAAGAAACACAGAAAGTGTGTATAAATTTGAACCCAAAACAACAAAGTAGATGACAAAGAGATCATATTTATCAATAACTACCTTAAATGTAAATGGGTTGGATGTCCCAACCAAAAGAGAAAGTCTGGCTGAATGGATAAAAAAACAAGATCCCTATACATGCTGTCTATAAGAGACCAACCTCAAAACAAGGGAAACATACAGACTGAAAGTGAAGGGCTGGAAAAAGTTATTCCATGCAAACATAGACCAAAAGAAAGCAGGATTAGCAATACTCATATCAGATAAAATAGACTTTAAAATAAAACCTGTGAAAAGAAATGAAGAAGGACTCTACACAAGGATCAAAGCATCAATTCAAGAAGAAAATATAACAATCATAAACATATATGCACCCAACATAGGAGCACAGCAATATGTAAGGTAAAAGCTAACAGGTATGAAAGGGGCAATTAACAATAACACAATAGTAGTGAGAAACTGTAATACCTCACTCTCCCCTATGGATAAATCAACTAAACAGAAAATTAACAAGGAAACATGATCTGGAGGGATGATTTGGGGTGGGAGGTGGGAGGGGGGTTCATGTTTGGTAGTTCATGTACACCCGTGGTGGATTCATGTCAATGTATGCCAAAACCAATACAGCACTGTAAAGTAAAATAAAGTAAAAATAAATATTATAAAAATAAAAAAAATATTTAAAAAAATGAAACAATGGACCAGTTAGACTTATTTGAACTCTATAGAACATTTCATCCCAAAACAATGAATTTCACCTTTTTCTCAAGTGCACAGGGAACCTTCTCCAAGATAAATCACATCCTGGGCTATACATCTAGCTTTGGTAAATTTAAAAAAAAAAAAAAATTGAAATAAGTCCACGCATCTTTTCTGACCACAATGCAGTAAGATTAGATATCAATTATAGGAGAAAAACTATTTAAAACTCCAGGATATGGAGGCTTAACAACAGGCTACTGAATAACCAACAAATCACAGAAGAAATCAAAAAAGAAATAAAAATATGCATATAAATGAATGAAAATTAAAACATGACAACCCAAAACATATGGGACACTGTAAAAGCAGTGCTAAGAGGAAGGTTCATAGCAATACAGGCTTACCTCAAGAAACAAGAAAAAAATTCAAATAATCTAATTCTACACCTAAAGCAACTAGAAAAGGAAGAAATGAAGAACCCCAGGGTTACTAGAAGGGAAGAAATCTTGAAAATTAAGGCAGAAATAAATGCAAAAGAAACAAAAGAGACCATAGCAAAAATCAACAAAGCCAAAAGCTGGTTCTTTGAGAAGATAAATAAAATTGAGAAACCATTAGCTAGACTCATCAAGAAACAAAGGGAGAATAATCAAATCAACATAATTATAAATGAAAATGAAGAGATCACGACAGACAACACAGAAATACAAAAGATCATAAGAGACTACTATCAGCAACTATATGCCAATAAAATGGACAACTTGGAAGAAATGGACAAATTCTTAGAAAAGTAAAACGTTCCAAAACTGGACCAGGAAGAAAGAGAAAACTTTAGCAGACACATCATAAGCACAAAAATCGAAAGTGTAATCAGAAATCTTCCAGCAAACAAAAGCCCAGGCCCAGAAGATTTCATAGCTGAATACTACCAAAAATTCAGAGAAGAGCTAACACCTATTCTACTCAAACTCTTCCATAAAATTCCAGGGGAAGGTCAACCTCCTTACTCATTCTATGAGGTGAACATCACCCTAATGCCATAACCAGACAAAGATGTCACAATAAAAGAAAACTACAGGCCAATATCACTGATGAACACAGATGCAAAAATCCTTAACAAAATTCTAGCAAACAGAATCCAACAACATATTAAAANAAGCCAACTTTTTCGCTCTCCTCCTTCACTTTCATCAAGAGGCTCTTTAGCTCCTCCTCACTTTCTTCCATCAGGGTGGTGTCATCAGCATATCTGAGGTTATTGATATTTCTCCCAGCAATCTTGATTCCAGCTTGTGTTTCTTCCATTCCAGCGTTTCTCATGATGTACTCTGCATATAAGTTAAATAAGCAGGGAGACAATATACAGCCTTGACGTACTCCTTTTCCTATTTGGAACCAGTCTGTTGTTCCATGTCCAGTTCTAACCATTGCTTCCTGACCTGCATACAGATTTCTCAAGAGGCAGGTTAGGTGGTCTGGTATTCCCGTCTCTTTCAGAATTCTCCACAGTTTATTGTGATCCACACAGTCAAAGTCTTTGGCATAGTCAATAAAGCAGACATAGATGTTTTTTCTGGAACTCTCTTGCTTTTTCCATGATCCAGTGGATGTTGGCAATTTGATCTCTGGTTCCTCTGCTTGTTCTAAAACCAGCTTGAACATCAGGGAGTTCACGGTTCACATATTGCTGAAGCCTGGCTTGAGAATTTTGAACATTACTAGCGTGTGAGATGAGTGCAATTGTGCGGTAGTTTGAGCATTCTTTGGCATTGCCATTCTTTGGGATTGGAATGAAAACTGACTTTTTCCAGTCCTGCAGTCACTGCTGAGTTTTCCAAATTTGCTGGCATATTGAGTGCAGCACTTTCACAGCATCATCTTCCAGGATTTGAAATAGCTCAACTGGAATTCCATCACTTCCACTAGCTTTGTTCTTAGTGATGCTTTCTAAGGCCCACTTGACTTCACATTCCAAGATTAGTGATCACATTATCTCAATAGATGCCGAGAAAGACTGTGACAAAATTCAACATTCATTTATGATAAAAAAAAACCTCCAGAAAGCAGCCATAGATGAAACATACCTTAGTGTAATAAAAGCTATATATGCCAAACTCACAGCAACCATTATCCTCAATGGTGAAAAAACTGAAAGCATTTGCCCTAAAGTCAGGAACGAGACAAGGGTGCCAACTTTCACCACTACTATTCAACATAGTTTTGGAAGATTTGGCCACAGCAATCTGAGCAGAAAAAGAAATAAAAGGAATCCAAATTGGAAATGAAGAAGTAAAACTTTCACTGTTTCCAGATGACATGATCCTCTACATAGAAAACCCTAAAGAAGCCGCCAGAAAATACTAGAGTTAATCAATGAATATAGTAAAGTTGCAGGATATAAAATTAACACAGAAAAATCCCTTGCATTCGTATACACTAACAATGAGAAAACAGAAAGAGAAATTAAGGAAACAATTCCATTCANACATAGAAAACCCTAAAGAAGCCGCCAGAAAATACTAGAGTTAATCAATGAATATAGTAAAGTTGCAGGATATAAAATTAACACAGAAAAATCCCTTGCATTCGTATACACTAACAATGAGAAAACAGAAAGAGAAATTAAGGAAACAATTCCATTCACCATTGCAATGTAAAGAATAAGATACTTAGGAATATATCTACCTAAGGAAACAGAATAAGATACTTAGGAATATATTTACCTAAGGAAACAAAATATTTATATATAAAAAACTATAAAATGCTGATGAAATAAATCAAATAGGACACAAATAGATGGCAAAATATACCATGTTCATGGATTGGAAGAATCAATACAGTGAAAATGATTATGCTACCCAAAGCAATCTATAAACTCAATGCAATCCCTATCAAACCACTAATGGTAATTTTCAGAGAACTAGAACAAGTAATTTCACAATTTGTATGGAAATACACAAAACCTCAAATAGCCAAAGCAATCTTGAGAAAGAAGAATGGAACTGGAGGTGTCATCCTGCCTGACTTCAGGCTATCCTACAAAGCTACAGTCATCAAAACATTATGGTACTGGCACAAAGACAGAAATATAGATCAATGGAACAAAATAGAAAGCCCAGAGATAAATCCATGCACCTATGGACACCTTATATTTGACAAAGGAGGCAAGAATATACAATGGAAAAAAGACAATCTCTTTAACAGGTGGTGCTGGGAAAACTGGTCAACCACTTTTAAAAGAATGAAACTAGAACACTTTCTAATACCATACACAAAAACAAACTCAAAATGGATTAAAGATCTAACATAATACCAGAAACTAAAACACGTAGAGGAAAACATGGGCAAAACACTTTCTGACATAAATCACAGCAGGATCCCCTATGACCCACCTCCCAGAGTAATGGAAATAAAAGGAAAAATAAATAAATGGGACCTAATTAAACATAAAAGCTTTTGCACAACGAAGGAATCTATAACAAGGTGAAAAGACAACCTTCAGAATTGTAGACAATAATAGCAAATGAAGCAACTGATAAAGAATTAATCCCCCAAAATATACAATCAACTCCTGCAGCTCAATTCCAGAGAAATAAACGACCCAACCAAAAAATGGGCCAAAGAAATAAACAGACATTTCTCCAAATAAGACATACAGATGGCTAACAAACACATTGAAAAGATGTTCAACATCACTCATTATCAGAGAAATGCAAATCAAAACCACAATGAGGTACCATCTCACACCAGTCAGAATGGCTGCTATCCAAAAGTCTACAAACAATAAATGCTACAGAGGGTGTGGAGAAAAGAGAACCCTCTTACACTGTTGGGAATGCAAACTAGCACAGCCACTCTGGAGACCAGTGTGGAGATTTCTTAAAAAAACTGGAAATAAAATTGCCGTATGACCCAACAGTCCCACTGCTGGGCATACATACCGAGGAAACCAGAATTGAGAGACACGTGTACCCCCAATGTTCATTGCAGCACTGTTTATAATAGCCAGGACATGGAAGCAACCTAGATGTCCATCAGCAGATGAATGGATAAGAAAGCTGTGGTACATATACACAATGGAGTATTACTCAGCCATTAAAAAGAATACATTTGAATCAGTTCTAATGAGATGGATGAAACTGGATAGAATTGAGAGACACGTGTACCCCCAATGTTCATTGCAGCACTGTTTATAATAGCCAGGACATGGAAGCAACCTAGATGTCCACTGGTAGACGAATGGATAAGAATCTGTGGTACGTATACACAATGGAATATTACTCAGCCATTAAAAAGAATACATTGGAATCAGTTCTAATGAGGTGAATGAAACTGGAGTCTATTATACAGAGTGAAGTAAGTCAGAAAGAAAAACAACAATACAGTATACTAACACATATATATGGAATTTAGAAAGACTGTAACAAAAATCCTATATGCGAGACAGCAAAAGAGACACAGATCTAAAATACAGTCCTTTGGACTCTGTGGGAGAAGGCGAGGATGGGACGATTTGAGAGAATAACACTGAAGCTTGTATATTATCATATGTGAAACAGATCACCAGTCCATGTTCAATGGATGAAACAGGGTGCTCAGGGCTGGTGCACTGGGATGACCCAGAGGATTGGGATAGGGAAGGAGGTGGGCAGGGGTTTCAAGATGGGGAACACATGTACATCCATGGCTGATTAATGTCAATGTGTGGCAAAACCACTACAATATTGTAAAGCCTCCAATTGAAATAAATAAATTTAAAAAAGACTTCTTTTATACCACTGAATATCAGTGGTGATAGTGGACACACTTGTTTTATTCCTAATCTTAGATGGAAAGCTTCTAACTTTTTACTAATGAAAAAGGAGTTATCTGTGATTTTGTTGTACATGGCCTTTATTATACTGTGGTAGTGATAGAGAGAAGGAGAAGGAAATGGCAACTGACTCCAATATTCTTGCCTGGAGAATCCCATGGGCAGAGGAGCCTGCAGGCTACAGTCCATGGTGTTGCAAGAGTCAGACAGGACTTAGTGACTAAACCACCACCACCAGTGATAAAGAATCCTCCTGCCAATACGGGAAATGTAAGAGATGGGGGGTTCAATCCATGGTTGAGAAGAACCCCTGGAGGAGGGCATGGCAATGCACTTCAGTATTCTTACCTGGAGAGTCTCTATGAACAGAAGAGCCTGGTGGTCTACAATCCATAGGGACACAAAGAGTCGGGCGTGACTGAAGAAATTTAGCAGGCATGCATGTTCCTTCTATATCAAATTTGGTTGGCATTATTATTATGAAAGTATTTTGCATTTTGTCAATTTTGCTTTCTCTGAATCTATTTAGAGGATAGATGACTGCAGCCATGAAATTAAAAGATGCTTGTTCATTAGAAGAACAGCTATAACCAACCTAGACAACATATCAATAATCACAGACATTACTTTGCCAACAAAGGTCCATCTAGTCAAAGGTATTTTTTTTCCCAGTAGTCATGTATGGATGTGAGAGTTGGACCATAAAGAAGGTGGAGCACTGAAGAATTTATGCTTTTGAACTGTGGTGCTAGGGAAGACTCTTGAAGGTCCCTTGGTCTGTAAGGAGATCCAAACAGTCCATCCTAAAGGAAATCAGTCCTGAATATTCATTGGAAGGATTGATGCTGAAGCTGATGCTCCAATACTTTGGCCATCTGATGTGAAGAGCTGAGACTCATTAGAAAAGATTCTGATGCTTGGAAAGATTGAAGGCAGGAGAAGGAGACAACAGAGGATGAGATAGTTGGATGGCATCATTAACTAGATGGACATACGTTTGAGCAAGCTCCAGGAGTTGGTAAAGAATAGGGAAGCCTGGTGTGCTGCAGTTCAGGGGGTCACAAAGAGTTGGACGCAACTGAATGACTGAATAACAGAAACCTTTACTAAACACATACTATTGACTTTAAGTAGATTAAACCCACTAGGCACATATTTAAATATATTAGACATAAGTGTAATATTATTAGGTTCCCAAAAATGAGAAAACAGAAATCCATAGAGATTAAGAAACTTTAACCAATGTGAGAGAGCTTGAAACCATTGCACCCAAGGTTAATCTATGGTGTGTAAGACCTGACACATGGATTAAAATATGGACTGCTCATGTTGTTTCTATTACTTCATATTCATTAATGTATATGTGTACAAAGAGGAAAGATGTCATCCAACAGTGAAGAAAAGAAGCTTATCAGACAAGACTTTCTGGCGGAAGAAAACTGAATAGACTTCTTAAGAGGCCAAGGTTATTTCATCGTGAGTCATCCTTGAATTTTTTCAGTGCCTCACACAATATCTTGTTGATAGCAGGTGCTTTCAAATACTTTTTTGAGTTAGATCACTAGATCAAATGGTATTGTTTTTCTCCTTCTTAGCTTTTTAAACTTTGATTTTCATTTGAGCAATATTTCTCTGTATATATGGATTAGTACTAGTAACAGCTTTGTAAAAAAAAATGCTGAATGAGGTAGATTCCTCACTTGCTCTCTTCATAGCTTCAATCAACTCAAGCTAACTGATGTAGATGTAGTAGATTGGCATTAAGAATTAATTCCACCCTTTTTATAGTGTATATTTCTATACTATAGAAATTGAAAAGCTAAAAATAACTGCAAATAAGAAGACATTATTGCCTACCAATTAGACTGGTTAAGTTACAGAATGATGCTAAAGCTGAAACTCCAATACTTTGGTCACCTCATGCGAAGAGTTGAGTCATTGGAAAAGACTCTGATGCTGGGAGGGATTAGGGGCAGGAGGAAAAGGGGATGACAGAGGATGAGATGGCTGGATGACATCACCGACTCGATGGACATGAGTTTGAGTGAACTCAGGGAGATGGTGATGGACAGGGAAGCCTGGTGTGTTGCAATTCATGGGGTCACAAAGAGTCAGACACAACTGAGTGACTAAACTGAACTGGACTGAAGTTACAGAAATTGAAAGTATAAATTGATTTCAACATGTGGAGCCTCAGAAACACTAATTTAATGCTGGTGGAAACGTAAATGACACAGGTAATTTGGAAGATAATTTAATGGGTTCTTATAAAGCTGAACCTCATTTTACCATATGACCCAAGAACCCCACTAGAGGTAATTTACCCAAAAGAATTTAAAACCTGTTCACACTTAAATTGATTTCAACATGTGGAGCCTCAGAAACACTAATTTAATGCTGGTGGAAACGTAAATGACACAGGTAATTTGGAAGATAATTTAATGGGTTCTTATAAAGCTGAACCTCATTTTACCATATGACCCAAGAACCCCACTAGAGGTAATTTACCCAAAAGAATTTAAAACCTGTTCACACAGAAACATGAACACAAAAGTTGATGTTAATAGAAGCTTTATTGCTACCCCAAATTGGAAACAATGAAGATAACCTTCAACAGGTGATTGGATAAACAAACTATGATATAGCCATACAATGGAATAATTTTTATTTCAAATAAAAAGAATAAACTATCAATCCATGTAAAATACAGATGAATCTTAAATAATGCTTCTAAGTAAAAGTCAGAAAATATTATTAATACATAATCTTACTTCTATTTATATGATTTCTGGAAAAGGGAAAATTGTAGGAAGGGAAAACAAATCACTATATGTCAGGGGTTAAAGGAGAAGTTAATGTATAACAAAAGGAAGTACAGTGGATTTGTTTCAGGCAAGAGCATCTAATATTCACTTCAGTTTAGTCACTAAGTTGTGTCTGACTCTTTGCAACCACATGGACTGCAGCACTCCAAGCCTCCCTGTCCATCACCAACTCCTGGAGTCTACCCAAATTAATGTCCATTGAGTCAGTGATGCCATCCAAACATCTCATCCTCTGTTGTCCCCTTCTCCACTTGCCCTCAATCTTTCCCAGCATCAGGGTCTTTTCAAATGAGTCAGCTCTTCTCATCAGGTGGCCAAAGTATTGGACTTTCAGCTTCAACATCAGTTCTTCCAATGAACACCCAGGACTGAACTCTTTTAGGATGGACTGGTTGGATCTCCTTGCAGTCTAAGGGACTCTCAAGAGTCTTCTCCAACATCACAGTTCAAAAACATCAATTCTTTGGTGCTCAGCTTTCTTTATAGTCCAACTCTCACATCCATACATGACTACTAGATGCACTTTTGTTGGCAAAATAATGTCTCTGCTTTTAAATATGCTGTCTAGGTTGGTCATAACTTTCCTTTCAAGGAGTAAGTGTCTTTTAATTTCATGGCTGCAGTCACCATCTGTAGTGATTTTGGAACCCTCCAAAGTAAAATCAGCCACTGTTTCCACTGTTTCCCCATCTATTTGTCATAAAGTGATGGGACTGGATGCCATGATCTTAGTTTTCTTAATGTTGAGTTTTAAGCCAACTTTTTCACTCTCCTCTTTCACTTTCATCAAGAGGCTCTTTAGTTCTTCTTTATTTTCTGCCATAAAGGTGGTATGATAATTAGTATTACAATATGATGTCTGTACATCATACATCATTTATCAAAACCCATGGACCTTTATACCACAACACTGTGAACCATAATGTAAGTTAATTTTAAAAATCAATTGGAGGAGAACTTTGAGATAGCAGAGGAGTAAGACATGGAGATCATCTTCTTCCTCACAAATTCATCAAAGTGCATCTGCATGTGGGACAGTTCCTACAGGAAACCTACTGAATGCTGGCAGAAGACCTCAGATTTTGAAAATCATAAGCTCATCTCCATATAATGGGGTAGGGTAAAATAAGTAAAGGGAAAAAAAGAGACAAAGAAATCAGGATAGGACATGTGCCTTAGGCAGGGAGCTGTGAAAGATGAAAAATTTCCACATATTCAGAAATCCTATAATAGGCAGGGAAAGGGAGTTTTGGAATCTAAGAGAGGAGTTCAGCAATAGCTGCATGGAAGACAAAGCAGTGAGAATTCAGTACAGAAATGGTAAGGAATCTGCCTGCAATGCAGGAGACCTGGGTTCCATCCCTGGGCTGGGAAAATCCCCTGGAGAAGGTAAAATCTACCCTCTCCAGTATTCTGGCCAGGAGAATTCCACGGACTGTATAGTCCATGAGGTCGCAAAGTTGGACACGACTGAGCAACTTTCACTTACTTAGAATTTCCTACCCTGAAACTCTGAATGCACACTGTGGTGACGGGGACTGGGTGCTGAGGCTCAGGATTCAGAGGCCAGACTACAAGGAGACGACCAGGGACAGCTTCTGTGAAGATATTCTCAGGGCACTGGTATGGCACAGCCAAGGGAGTTCAGGAGAAAGCCTGGACCTGACAGAGGCAAGAGATCATTGTCATGGGGACCCACAAACTTGCAGACAACATAACTCAGCCTTCTCAAGTGCCAGAGGTGTGAAAGGCCAAAGTTGCAGTCTGCTACCCCAGAGCTAGACATGCTGGCTGGCCAATGTCAAAACATTTGCAACAGACAGATGCAGGAATACTCATGGATGTGGCTGCAGTCTGTGATCCTAGAGGTAAGCATAATGGCCAGTATCACCAGAGCCTACATGAGTGGCAGAGGTAGGGGGATGAGGCAAAACAAGGCTGTGCTTTCTGACCACAGAAGTGGGCATGACAGGTGCCACCAAGCTGTGACCAGGTCACAGCCCACACATTCCTGGAAGCCTGTGTAGCCTGACACTGCTAACGCACCCATGACACAGAGCCAATTCCCCTGAAAGAACTCATGACCTGGCTCAGGCTGTAGCAACTTTCCCAGGTCTCTGCTACTATAAGCACTGCCAACACACCCCTATCATATCTGCCATATTCTTACCTCTCCCTGCCCCAACTGAGCAAGTGGATCCTAAGCAGCCACTGCCTTTGCCCCCTCATGTCTAGGCAGGAACAGACCTCAGAGGGCAGCTTACCAAAGCCAAGCACCAGGAGCTGTGTGACCAAAGAAGAGAAAAGGAATTCACTCATGCTGCCTCAGGAGCACTGGATTAAATTCCCACAATTGGCAAAAGGTTGTGGACTCTGTGGGCAATAGTGGACTTTGGAAGCAAGTACAAGGGGAGTAAGGTCATCTCAGTCTGAGCTGACCCCAAAGTGCCCACATCAGGTTCAGAGACTTTCCTAGAAATACTGGAAGACTTCCTGAGTAGGCAGATTGGTTGGAGTTCATTGTGTGGTGAGGACACAGGCAACTGAGATGCAGGAAAATATTCTTATTACTTCTCTCTCTATATATATGTGTGTGTGTGTGTGTGTGTGTGTGTGTGTGTGTCTTTTTCTATTTCATTTAGTTCTATTGTCCTTTTTATTATTCTTTTAATTTTTATTTGTATTCACATTTTTCCTTGTTTAATATTTTTATTTTTAAATATATTTTTTCTATTTCTAAAGTACTTTTGCATTACATTGCATTTGTCCCCATGTTTTTGTTTTATTTTTAACTTTTTCCTCATCTAGCTTTTAATGTGTGTTTCTACTTATGCTTTTTGTTTGTTTGTTTGTTTCATTGCTCTCTTTGGTTCTTATTTTTATTTTATTTTTCTCTTTTCTCTCCTTTTCCTTTGCAAGTGTGAGTGTGTGAGCTTCTTTGTGTGTACTTATCTGTTTAGTGTTGTTTTTAACATTTGTCTTGGGATATTTTCTGTCCTTCATTTGTTTGTATGTTTTTTTGTTTGTTTGTATTTCTTTCTTTATGTTTCTCTTCTGTGCTGTGGAGTATTGGTGTCCTAGCGAGGGGGAGGGTCTGAACCTGCAAGATGGGAGAACGTACTCCTGGACATTGGACCACCAGAGAACTTCTGACCCCATGGAATATTAATCATGGAGAGTGTTCCCAAAGTCCTACATCTTAACACTAAGGCCTGACCCCACCCAAAGGCCAGAAACCTCCAGTGCCAGATGCCTCATGCCAAGCAACTACCAAAACAGGAACACAACCCTACCCATTAGCAGACAGGCTGCCCAAAACCATATCAAGCTCACAAACATCCCAAAACACATCACTGGATGTGGCACAGTCCCTGAGAGAGACAAGACACAGTGCTACTCAGCAGAACACAGGCACTAGTGCCCCCAAAGAGGAAACTTACACAAGGTATGACATTGATCCAACCCCATCCACTGGTGGTAGACTCGACAAATAAGAGGAAATATATGACCTTGCAGCCTATGTTAAGGAGATTCCAAGTACAATAAATTAATAAAACAAAAAGACAAAGAAACATGCAGCAGAGAAAGGAACATGAAAAAAAAAAACAACACAAAACCAAAGTGGAAATAAGCTATCTAACAAAAAAAAAATAATTCAGAGTAATTATATGTAAGATAATCAGAAATCTTGGTATTAAAATGGAGGCACAGGTTAATAGAATGGAGGTATAGATAGAGAAGACACACACACATACACATGTTTTAAAAATACCCAGAAGAAATAAAGGACAACAGACAATCAGCATTGAACAACATAATAACTGAAGTAAAAAAAAAAAAATACACTAGATGGAAACAATAGCAGAATAACTGAGGAAGAAGAACAGGAAAGTGAGGTGGAAGACAGAATGATGGAAATATCTGAAGCAGAGCCTAATGAAGAAAAAAGATAGCAGGAAATGAGGGCAGTCTAAGGGACCTCTGCGAAAACATTAAGTGCAACAACATTCTAATTATAGGTGTTCCAGAAGATTCCCAGAAGTTGTCCCAATATGATACTGGAGAAAAGTGAAGGGGAATTACTCATAGACCCAGAAAGAATGAAGTGGCTGGGCCAAAGAAGGAATGATATACAGCTGTGGATGTGTCTAGTGGTGAAAATAAAGTCTGACTCTGTAAAGAACAATATTACATTGGAACCTGGAATGCTAAGTCCGTGAATCAAGGTACATCGGGAGGGGTTAAGCAGATGGCAAGAGTGAACATTGACGCCTTAGGAATTATTGAACTAAAATGGATGGGGAAGGGTGAATTTAATTCAGATGATCATTATATCTATCATTGTGGGCAAGAACTCTGTAGAAGAAATAGGGTAGCCTTCATAGTCAATAAAAGAGTCCAAAATGCAGTACTTGTGTGCAACCTCAAAAAAGACACAATCACTTCAGTTCATTTCCAAGTCAAACTGTTCAACATCCAGTAATACAAGTTTATGCCTCAAGTACTGATGCCGAAGAAACTAAAGTTGATCAGTTCTGTGATGACCTACAACAATTTCTAGAACAAACACTAAAAAATGTACACTTTTCATCATGGGGTACTGGAATGAAAAAGTAGGAAATCAGGAGATACTCAGAATAACAGGCAAGTCTGGCTTTACAGTACAAAATGAAGAAAGCAAAGACTGACAGAGTTTTGTCAAGAGAACTCACAGGTCATAGTAAATACCTTTTTCTGACAACCCAAGAGACAATTCTACACATGGAAATCATCAGATGTTCAATACCAAAATCAGATTGATTATGTTCTTGGCATCCAAAGATGAAGAAGCTCTATATAGTCAGCAAAAACAAGACCTGGAGCTGACTGTGGATAAAATCACAAGTTCCTTATTGCAAAATTCATGATTAAAATGAAGAAAGCAGGGAAAAACACTAGAGCATTCAGGCATTACCAAATCAAACCCATTAAGATTATAAAATGGAGGTGGCAAATGGATTCAAGGAATTAGATCTGGTATACAGAATGTCCGAAGAACTATGGACAGAGGTTCATAACATTGTACAGAAGGCAAGATCAAAACCATCCCAAAGAAAAAGAAATGCAAAAAGGCAAACTGGTTGTCTGAGTTGTTTTTACAAATAGCTGAAGAAGGAAGAGAAGAGAAAGGCAAGGTAGAAAGGGAAAGATATACCCAGTGGAATGCAGAGTTCAAGAAAATAGCAAGGAGAGATAAGAAGGTCTTCTTAAATGAAAATTTCAAAGAAATAGGAGAAAGAAAAATAATGATAAAGACTAGAGATCTCTTCAAGATATCAAAAGAAAATTTCATGCAAAGTTACACACAATAGAACAGAAACTATAAGGACCTAGAAGAAGTGGAAGAGATTAACACAGAAGAAATATACAAAAAAAAAAGGTCTAAATGACCTGAATAACCAGGATGGTGTGGTCACTCACCTAGATTGGACCTCCTGGAGTGTGAAGTCAAGTGGGCCTTAGGATGCACTGCTATGAACAAAGCTATGGGGGTAATGGAATTCTAGTTGAACTATTAAAAATCTTGAAAGATGATGCTGTTAAAGTACTGCACTCAATATGCCAGAAAATTTGTAAAACTCTGCAGTTGTTACAGGACTAGAAAAGGTCAGTTTTCATTCCAATCCCAATGAAAGGCAATGCTAAAGAATGTTCCAACTAGTATACAATTGTACTCATTTTACATGCTAGAAAAGTTAAATTCAAAATCCTTCACACTAGGGTTCAGGAGTATGTTAATCAAGAACTTCCATATGTATCAGCTGAGTTTCTAAAAGACAAAAGAATCAGAGATCAAATTGTTAACATTCATTCAATCATGGATAGAGCAAAGAATTCCAGAAAAATATCTGCTTCATTGACTATGTTAAAGCCTTTGACTGTGTGGTTCACAACAAACTGTGGAAAATTCTTAAAGAGATGGGAGTATTGGACCACCTTACCTGTCTACCTATCTACTGAGAAGGCTGTATGTGGGTTAAGAAGCAACTGTTAGAACTGGACATAGAACAATAGACTTGTTTAAAATTGTAAAAAAAAATAAATAAATAAAGTACAAATAGGCTGTATGTTTTCATCCTACTTATTTAATTTAAATGAATATGTGGAGTATAATATGCAAAATGTTGGGCTGGATGAATCCCATGCTGGCATCAAAATTGCTGGAAGAAATATCAACAACCACAGATATGCAGATGACACCACTCTAATGGCAGAAAGTGAAGAGGAACTAAAAAACCTTGTTGTAAAGTAAAATAATAATAATAATAATAAAAGCCTCATGATAAGAGTGAAAGAGGAGAGTGAAAAAGTTGACTTAAAACTCATCATTTAAAAAACTAAGATCATGGTATCCAGTCCCATCCCTTCCTTGCAAATAGAAGGGGAAAGAGAGGAAGCAGTGACAATTTTACTTCCTTGGACTTCAAAATCACTGTTCAGGGGACTGTAGCCATAAAATCCTTGGATGGAAAGCTATGACAAACCTAGTGTTTGTGTGTGCTATATTGCTTCAATTGTTTCTTAATCTTTACAACCTTATGGACAGTAGCCCTCCTGGCTCCTCTGCCTATGAGATTCTTCAAGCAATAATACTAGAGTGGGTTGCCATGCCCTCTTCAGAGTGACAAACATAGAACATTGTATTAAATAGCAGAGACATCATTTTGCTGACAAAGATCCATATACTCAAAGTTATAACTGTTCCAGACGTCATTTTGGATGTGAGAGTCAGACCATAAAGAGGGCTGAGTGCTGAGGAATTGATATTTTCAAATCGTGATGCTAAAGTAAAATCTTGAGAGTCTCTTGGACAGTAAGGAGATCAAACCAGTCAATCCTAATGGAAATCAACTCTAAATATTCATTGGAAGCACTGATGCTGTGGCTCCAATACTTTGGCCACCTGATGCAAAGAGCCAACACATTGGAAAAGACACTGATACTGTGAACAATTGAAGGCAAAAGGAGAAGGGAACAAAAGAGGATGAGATAGATAGCATCATCAACTCAATGGACATGAATTTGAGCAAACTCCCGGAGATAGTGGAGCACAGAGGATCCTGCATGATATTGTCCATGGGGTCAGAAAGCTTCTGACACAACTTAGCAACTGAACAATAGCAACACTGAAAGTGAGAAAATTAACTTTATATTGACATCCTTAAAAAATACCTGTGGTGGGTAATTAAAATCAATATCAATAATCATAATTTATGTCGATATAATGTACACTTGATATGGTGTGTTAAGAACATCACTTCATCTCTGTGGTATTCATCCCCTCAAACCATAAACATTGTCTAACCATGAGAAAAAGCCAAAATGAAAAGTCATTGTAAACAATCTATAACACAATTGTCCAGCACTTAGAATTCTTAGAGTCATCAAAAACAACAAAGCTTGAGAAGCCATCACAGACTGAAGAAGCCTAAGGAGACAGGACTATTAAATGTAATGTGGTGTCCTGGATGAGATCACAGAAGAGGAAATAAAGCCATTAGGTAATTACTAAGGAAATTCACATAAAGTATAGATTTTATATAATAATAGTGCATCAATATTGTTTAATTAACTGTAACAATTGTACCATATCAATGAAAGGTGCTAGCAATAGCAAAAATTGGGCACAAGGTATGTAGAAATTTTCTATCCTATCTCTGAAAAGTTCCTATAAATCTAAAGCTATTCTCACATTTTATTGAAAATATTAGGTATCATTGATCAGACTCTCTACCTAGGGATCTAGATAGGAACAAGTTTCTGCCAATTATAGTATTTGTTTGAGATTTAATAAGCTGAAGTTAGAAGTTATCTTCCCATTTCTGTTGGCAAGCACAGTTGTGGAGATATTAGGTTTTTCACTGAACCCCCACTCCAGGTTTGGGTCATTAGATTCATGGTTGTCAGGAGGCAGTCATAATAGTAATCCTGCTGATGGTGGTCACCAAATCATGGATCCCTGTTTCCTGATTATAACAATCCAGCAGTGTATTCAAAAGACCAACAAGTTCACTAAATTCTTACTGGATCCCAACCTTTCTGATTACGCAAGTTATGATTATGCATACTATTATTATTATTATTATTTTAATGAAGGTGTTAGTTGCTGACTCGTGTTTACCTCTTTGCAATCGCACGGACTGTAGCCCACCAGGCTCCTCCATCCATGGAATTATCCAGGCAAGAATATTGGAGTGAGTATCCATTCTCTTTTCCAGGGAATCTTCTTGACCGATTGATTGAACCTGGGTATCCTGCACTGAAGGCAGATTATTTACCATCTGAGCCACCAGGTGTATTTTTACATTATTGAGTCCTGTAGTTTTAGTGAAAGTCCAGGCATCAAATCTCTCTATAAATGTATTAGGCACTCAGTTTCTTGAATTAAATCTATTTCTGCTTACAATATCTAAATATGTTCCTTTTTTCTTCACCTGAAACTTGAGTAGTACAGAGTATATTACAATTGACAAAGCAATTTGTGCCTTCCCCTGAGTTATAAGGCTGTGAGGGAATAGGTATCTTCCTTTATAATGATTGTGAACATTCATCAATAAAATTTTTAGGCAATGGAGAGAGGTGGAGAAAAGATGGCAGAGAAAAGCATGAGCTCACTCCCTCTCATCAAAACACCAAAATCACAAATAGCTGCTCAAAAACCAGTGACAAAAAAAAAATGCTCAAACTACAAAAAAAGGATACCCTATATCAAAAGACAAAGAACAAGCAATAACAAGACAGCATGGGGACACAATTGTGATAAAAGCAAATTTCATATACACTTGACAGATGACCCACAAAATGATCAATAATTATATTGCAGGGTTTCTCCCATAATAGTGAAAGTTCTGAGCCTCACTTCAGACTCCCATTGGGAGTCATTGGGAGGATTAACCCCTAGATATCTGGCTTTGAAGGCCAGCAGGACATAGGAATTCCAAAAGATTGGGGCAAATATAAACTGGACTCTTGGAGAGTATACACAAGGTTTCATGTGCACCAGAACCCAGGGGAAACAACAGTGACCTTATGAGAGTTTAGGACAGACCTATCTACTTGTATCGGAGGGTCTCCTGCTGTAGCAGGGCACAGCTGATTCTCTGCAGAAACAGAAACTGGTGGTAGTTCTGGGGAGTACTTATTGTAGTGAGCCCTGTTGGAGACTGCTATTTTCTCACCAAGACTGGGATATTTCAGGCAAAACAACCAACAAGGTGAGAACACAATACCAACCATCATAGGCTTATTATAGTCTTCCGTAGCCTAAAGCTGTCTGCTAAACACACCGCTTGACACAGCCCTGCCCACCAGAGAGAAAAGACCCAGCTCCATTCATCTGTGGGGGGGGGGGGGAAAGTCCCTTCTACCAGGAAACCTGAACAAACCCCTGGAGATCAGCCTTATCAAACAGGAAACAGACAATAGAAGTAAGAAGAACTACAACCCTGCAGCATGCAGAATGAAAACTGCAATCACAAAAAATTAGATAAAATGAAATTACAGAGGAATATATCCCAAAGTAAGAAGCAAGAGAAGAAGAGAAACTGAGTGAAGTGGAGATAGGCAGTCTACCCCCAAAATAATTAAGGGTAATAATAGTAAAGTTAAAGCAAAATATCAATAAAGAATGGAGGTACAGATTGAGTGGAGAGTGCATAGGGAACAGTTAGAAGATCTAAAGAAAAAAAAGATGAACAATTCAATGAGTTAAATGAAAAGTACACTAGAAAAAAAAATGTAGCACATTACATGAACCAGAAGAAGGGAAAAGCAGCTGGAAGACAAAGTGGTAGAAATCATTGCCAAGGAACAGGGTCTCTGTAATAGCCTAGATACATCGGGGGTAGGAGGGAGGTTCAAGAGGGAGGAAACATGTGTACATCTATGGCAAACTCATGTTGATATATGGTTGAAATCAAACCAATATTGTAAAGCAATTATTTTTTGATTAAAATAAATTAAAGGATGAAAAGAAACGAGGGCTATCTAAGATTTCTGAGACATTAAATTTGAATTATAGGTGTCTCAGAAGGAGAGAGCAAGTACCTGAAGAAATATTTTCAGAAATAATAGACAAAAATGTCCCTAACATGGGAAATGAAAGAGTAATCCCAGTCCAAGAAGTGCAGAGAGTCTCAGGCAGATAAACACAAGGAGGATCATGATGAGACAGTGTTCAAACTAACAAAAATTAAAGACAAAGAAAAATATTAAAAGCAACAAGGGAAAATAAACAAATAAGATACAAAGGAACTCCCATAAATTTATCAACTGACTTTTCAGCCGAAAATCTACAACAAAGATGGTATTGGCATGATATATTTAGTAAGATAAATTCACAGAACTTAAAACAAAGAATACTTTATAAAACAAGGCTCTCATTCAGATTTTATGGAGAAGTCAAAAGCTTGACAGACAAGAAAAAGCTAAAGAATTTAACACCACCAAACCAGATTTGCAATAAATGCTAAAGGAAGTTATCTAGACAGAAAGAAATGTCACAACTAGAAACAAGAAAATTACAAATTGAAAAGCTCATTGGTAAAGAAAAGCAATAAAGATAGGGAATCATCTGCATATTAATATGTTATCAAAACTAGCAACCATGAGAAGAGGAGAGTGCAAAAGTAGGATACTGGAAATGCACTTGATATTGAGACCAATAAGTTGAATTGATCTTGTTTATATATAGACCGCTATATCAAAACCTCAAGTTAACCAGAAACCAGAATTCTTCAGTACACACACACACACAAAAGAAAGTGGAATTCAAACACAATACTAAAGTTAGTCATCAAATCACAAGAGAAGAGAACAAAAGAGGAACGAGAATAAAAAGACCAACCAAAAAGAAAGACTTTTTTTTTTCTAGGTAATAAAAACTTGCATGCCAACAATTACATTAAATGTATGGATTATATGTTGCAATCAAAAGATACAATTAAAAGACTGGTTGAATGAATATAAAAGCAATACCTTTATATATGTTGTCTACAAGATACCCTGGAGAAGTCAGTGGCACCCTACTCCAGTACTCTTGCCTGGAAAATCTCATGGACAGAGGAGCCTGGTGGGCTGCAGTCCATGGGGTCGCTAAGAGTTGGACATGACTGAGCAACTTCACTTTCACTTTTGACTTTCATGCATTGGAGAAGGAAATGGCAACCCACTCCAGTGTTCTTGCCTGGAGAAGCCCAGGGATGGTGGGAGCCTGGTGGGCTGCAATCGATGGGGTCACACAGAGTCAGACATGANAGAAATATTTTCAGAAATAATAGACAAAAATGTCCCTAACATGGGAAATGAAAGAGTAATCCCAGTCCAAGAAGTGCAGAGAGTCTCAGGCAGATAAACACAAGGAGGATCATGATGAGACAGTGTTCAAACTAACAAAAATTAAAGACAAAGAAAAATATTAAAAGCAACAAGGGAAAATAAACAAATAAGATACAAAGGAACTCCCATAAATTTATCAACTGACTTTTCAGCCGAAAATCTACAACAAAGATGGTATTGGCATGATATATTTAGTAAGATAAATTCACAGAACTTAAAACAAAGAATACTTTATAAAACAAGGCTCTCATTCAGATTTTATGGAGAAGTCAAAAGCTTGACAGACAAGAAAAAGCTAAAGAATTTAACACCACCAAACCAGATTTGCAATAAATGCTAAAGGAAGTTATCTAGACAGAAAGAAATGTCACAACTAGAAACAAGAAAATTACAAATTGAAAAGCTCATTGGTAAAGAAAAGCAATAAAGATAGGGAATCATCTGCATATTAATATGTTATCAAAACTAGCAACCATGAGAAGAGGAGAGTGCAAAAGTAGGATACTGGAAATGCACTTGATATTGAGACCAATAAGTTGAATTGATCTTGTTTATATATAGACCGCTATATCAAAACCTCAAGTTAACCAGAAACCAGAATTCTTCAGTACACACACACACACAAAAGAAAGTGGAATTCAAACACAATACTAAAGTTAGTCATCAAATCACAAGAGAAGAGAACAAAAGAGGAACGAGAATAAAAAGACCAACCAAAAAGAAAGACTTTTTTTTTTCTAGGTAATAAAAACTTGCATGCCAACAATTACATTAAATGTATGGATTATATGTTGCAATCAAAAGATACAATTAAAAGACTGGTTGAATGAATATAAAAGCAATACCTTTATATATGTTGTCTACAAGATACCCTGGAGAAGTCAGTGGCACCCTACTCCAGTACTCTTGCCTGGAAAATCTCATGGACAGAGGAGCCTGGTGGGCTGCAGTCCATGGGGTCGCTAAGAGTTGGACATGACTGAGCAACTTCACTTTCACTTTTGACTTTCATGCATTGGAGAAGGAAATGGCAACCCACTCCAGTGTTCTTGCCTGGAGAAGCCCAGGGATGGTGGGAGCCTGGTGGGCTGCAATCGATGGGGTCACACAGAGTCAGACATGACTGAAACTACTTAGCAGCAGCAGCACAAGATACCCACTTCAGATCTAGGGACATATACAGACTGAAAGTAAGGGAATGGAAAAAGGTATTCCATGCCAATGGAAACCAAAGGAAAGCTGGAGAGTAGCAATCAGTTCAGTTCAGTCACTCAGTTGTGTCTGACTCTTTGTGATCTCATGGACTGTGGCACACCAGGCTTCCCTGTCCATCACCAATTCCTGGAGCCTGCTCAAACTCATTTCCAGATTTGCAATACTCATTTTTTTTTTAAAAGCAACTTTAAAATAAAGACTGTTACAATAGACAAAGAATAAAACTGCATACTGATTAAGGGAACAACCCAGAAGTTTTAACAATTGTGTGTGTGTATATATATATATATATATATATATATATATATATCCAAAATAGAGCCACCTAAATATATGACAAATATTAACAGTCATAAATGGAAAAGCTGACAGTAATGAAATAATAGTGGAAGGCATTCACATCCCAATTGCATCCATGGAGAGATCCTCCAGGCAAAAAACAAAAGCAATAAAGAAACTGAGGCCTTAAATACCATATTAGATCAGATGGAATTAACTGACATTTGAAGAGCATTCCATCAGAAAGCAGCAGAACACACATTCTTGTTAAGCTCACGTGAAAGATTCTCCAGGATTAAAAACATGCTAGACCACAAATTAAGACTCAGTAAATTCAAGAAAATTTAAATAATATCAAATATCTTTTCTGACCACAATGCATTAAGATTAGAAATCAACTACAAGAAAAAAATAAAGACTAAAACACAAAGATGTGGAGACTAAACAGTATGCTATTAAACAACCACAACCAATGGACCACTGAAGAAATAAAAAAGGAAATTAAAAAAAATAACTAGAGACAAATAAAAATTAAAACACAATAATCCAAAACCTATGAAAAAGAGTAAAGGCAGTTTTAAAAGAGAAGTTTATAGAAATACCATCATAGCCTAGAAACAAGAAAAATCCCATATAAACAGCATAACCTGTCATCTAAAGTAACTAGAGAAAGAATAATCATAACAAGAGAAGACTCTACACATGGACATCACCAGATGGTCAACACCGAAATCAGATTGATTATATACTATACAGCCAAAGATGGAGAAGCTCTATACAGTCAACAAAAACAAGACCAGGAGCTGACTGTGGCTCAGATCATGAACTCCTTATTACCAAATTCAGACTCAAATTGAAGAAAGTAGGGAAAACTGCTAGACCATTCACGTATGACCTAAATCAAATCCCTTATGATTATACAGTGGAAGTGAGAAATAGATTTAAGAGCCTAGATCTGATAGACAGAGTGCCTGATGAACTATGGAATGAGGTTTGTGACATTGTATGGGAGACAGGGATCAAGACCATCCCCATGGAAAAGAAATGCAAAAAAGCAAAATGGCTGTCATGAAAGGCCTTACAAATAGCTCTGAAAATAAGAGAGGTGAAAAGCAAAGGAGAAAAGGAAAAATATAAGCATCTGAATGCAGAGTTCCAAAGAATAGCAAGAAGAGATAAGAAAGCCTTCTTCAGCAATCAATGCAAAGAAACAGAGGAAAAGAACAGAATGGGAAAGACTAGAGATCTCTTCAAGAAAATTAGAGATACCAAGGGAACNACCAAGTACTAAGTTTAAAGTCTGTGGAAATTTAAATCCTGCCACTTTCCTTCCTGAGAAGGAAAATGAAACATCTGATCACGATTGTTACCAGTTTCTAACTTTAAATTATGCAGTCTGGGAAGATCTAATGGATACCCCCATTAGACAATCCTGACATGGAAATATTTACAGATGGCAGTTCTTTTGTTCGGGATAGAAAGCGTAAAGCAGATTACACTGTGGTGACTGCTAAACAGGTTTTAGAAGCAAAATCCCCAGGGACCCAGTGCTCAGTGGAGCTTGTGACTCTGACCCAGGCTCTAGAGTTAAGCAAAGGGCAGCGGGTATATATCTACACTGATTCTAAGTGTGCTTATTCGACTTTACATGATCATGCTGCAATATGGAAAGAAAGACAGTTTAAAACAGGAACAGGAGAACCTATTAAACATTTCAGAGAGATCGAGACACTTTTAACTGCTGTATGTTGTCCTAAAGAAGTAGCTGTTATACATTTCAAAGGACACAACAGGGATGGGAGCAAAGTAGCTGAAGGTAATCAGCTGGCTGACTGACAAGCCAGAAAAGCAGCGCTTTATGAAATCCCTTCACTACAGACGTCTTTGATCTGGACAGGTCCTGTGGAATAAGAAAAACACAATACACTGAGGAAGAATTAGAAAGATATAAGAAAAGAGGAGCAAAGGTTACTGATAAAGGATGGTTATAGTCCGAAGATGGATGGTGAATAATTGCTGAAAATGCTCAATTGAAAATTCTTAAGGGTTTACACCAGAGTTTTCATTTGGGTGCAGAGTACTTACCAGATGGCTTCTTGTTTGTTTGAAGGTAAAAATATAATGAAAACTTAATATTATCAAAAGATGTGAGGCTTGTCAGAAAAATAACCCAAAGACTGGAAAGCTAGCAAAATCTGGATTACAACAAAGTGGAAAGTATCCTGGAGAGGACTGGAAAATTGATTTTACTCATAAGCCAAAAGCTAATGGATATTCTTGGTTACAAGTTTGGATGGATACTTCTACTGGATGGATTGTAATAGTGAACAGGCTAAGGAGGTTATAAAGATTTTAATCCATGAAATTATCCCCAGGTTTAGGCTGCAACGGAGCCTTCAGAGTGACAATGGCTCTGCCTTAAAAGCTGCTGTAACTCAAGGGGTATCTAAAGCTCTAGGAATAAAATATCACTTACGCTGTTCCTGGAGACTGCAATCCTCAGGAAAGGTTGAAAAGGCTAATGACATTATCAAAAGACATCTGTGCAAATTAACTCAAGAGACACAGGACAATTGGATTAAAGTTCTACCCATAGCTTTAATGAGGGCTCGGATTACCCCCCAAAAGGAGGGACTGTCCCCCTTTGAATGTATTTATGCAAGGCCTTTCTTACGCACAGACATTGTTATAATGAAGCCTTGAAATTAACTAATTATGTAACTCAGCTCTCAGCTTTTCTCTGAGTCAAGCAAACCTCTATTTGAGCCAGGAACTGAGGTCCTAGTAAAAACATTGGGATCCAGGGGCCAATCCCTCGGGCCCCTCTGGGAAGGCTCTCACCAGGTTCTTCTTTCTTCTCCCACAGCTGTCAGTGCCAGCAACTGATTCATGGGTACATCACACTCGAGTTAAGAGGTGGCACCCTGACCAGAACTAAGTAGTGCCATTTTATGTCTTTACTTACCATGCTCTACTTTGTAATTTTCAGAGGGGCCTGATAATCTATATGAGCCTGCTTCTGCTGACTCCAATAATCCTGAGTCTGGCGTTTGATCCTCAAAACAATGCCTTCCTGTCCTGGGCTCACTCCTACACTGCATTCCACAACTGGTCTAACTGCTGGGTCTGCGGAATGCTCCCCTCTTCATCAATGGAAGGCTTCCCATGGTGGACAGCTTCACTTCAAGGAAAAGACTTTCTCCAAGTCTGCAAATACCTTCAACAACAATCGGATGTGATGCTTCTTCTTAAACTGATGACATTTAACAATTTTAAGATGGACTAATATAACTATGGACATAATATGACTTTTAAGTTTGATTTTAACTTGTTTTAATGACTATTTTGCTTTACATTTGTAACTGTAAAACAGAGTTTGTGTCTAACCGTCTGAAAGCTTTTAAGTTAAAAACGGTTGTTCAAGCTCCTACCAGTGTCACAGCCTCCTCCAACTATTACTTGGGGCCCTGGGTCAGAGACCCTCAATATGAGGGTTAGGAGAATATGTTTCCTCAACAATTTAGGGACCACGCCCCTCAATAGCAGGAAGTAGTTATGGAATGAAAACGATGCCCCTTTCCCTTGGCAACATAATTCTCCTAAAAGAAAAGGAGAGTAATGAGAGAGTAGTTTCCTAGGCAGATTGATAAGAAGTCCAGGAGTTCCCAAGGAGAGAGGGGTCTGGAGTTCTCAAGGAGGAAGAAAGGACAAACTTTTTTTTCTCTCTACATTCCTTAGGATTATATAACAATAATGTATCCTGCTTGAGGACAGTCTCTGAAAAAAACCTTCTGGTGAATCCTCTTATCTTAAAATGTAAATTATGGGAGTAAGTCTAGTGAGGTCTTTACTACTTCCAGACATTCTTTTGATTTATTGTAATAACTAATCAGAGAGTATATAGCTCCATTGCTAACACTAACAAGGGGATCCTCTTTCAGCCCTCTTCTGATGTCTATGTCAGAAGCTTTCTCTAACCCTTTCATATTTTAATAAAACTCTATTGCACAAAAGCTCTGAGCGACCAAGCCTCGTCTCTGGCTCTAGACTGAATTCTTCTCTGGAGGCCAAGAATCCCATTGTCTTTTCATGGTTCAGCAACAACCTTTCAGAAGCCTAACAGCCAGAACTCTAACAGGCTTTGGGAGATTAAACATAAGTAAAGCAGTTAGAACTGCACATGGAACAACAAACAGACTGGTTCCATATAGGAAAAGGAGTACGTCAAGGCTGTATATTGTCTCCCTGCTTATTTAACTTATATGCAGAGTACATCATGAGAAACGCTGGACTGGAAGAAACACAAGTTGGAATCAAGATTGCTGGGAGAAGTCTCAATAACCTCAGATATGCTGATGACACCACCCTTATGGCAGAAAGAAGAGGAAATCAAAAGCCTCTTGATGAAAGTGAAGGAGGAGAGCGAAAAAGTTGGTTTAAAGCTCAACATTCAGAAAATGAAGATCATGGCATCCGGTCCCATCACTTCATGGGAAATAGATGGGGAAACAGTGGAAACAGTGTCAGACTTTATTTTTGGGGGGCTCCAAAATCACTGCAGATGGTGACTGCAGCCATGAAATTAGAAGACGCTTACTCCTTGGAAGAAAAGTTATGACCAACCTGGATAGTATATTCAANAATGAAGATCATGGCATCCGGTCCCATCACTTCATGGGAAATAGATGGGGAAACAGTGGAAACAGTGTCAGACTTTATTTTTGGGGGGCTCCAAAATCACTGCAGATGGTGACTGCAGCCATGAAATTAGAAGACACTTACTCCTTGGAAGAAAAGTTATGACCAACCTAGGCAGTATATTCAAAAGCAGAGACATTACTTTGCCAACTAAAATCCATCGAGTCAAGGCTATGGTTTTTCCTATGGTCATGTATGGATGTGAGAGTTGGACTGTGAAGAAGTCTGAGCACCGAAGAATTGATGCTTTTGAACTGTGTTGTTTGAGAAGACTCTTGAGAGTCCTTTGGACTGCAAGGAGATCCAACCCATCCATTCTGAAGATCAGCCCTGGGATTTCTTTGGAAGGAATGATGCTAAAGCTGAAACTCCAGTACTTTGGCCACCTCATGCAAAGAGTTGACTCATTGGAAAAGAGTCTGATGCTGGGAGGGATTGGGGGCAGGAGGAGTAGAGGACGACCGAGAATGAGATGGTTGGATGGCATCATGGACTTGATGCACCTGAGTCTGAGTGAACTCCAAGAGATGGTAATGAACAGGGAGGCCTGGCGTGCTGCGATTCATGGGGTCACAAAGAGTCGGACACAACTCAGCGACTGAACTAAACTGAACTGAAAGTGAGTAAAAAAAAAGAAGTCATAAAAGCCAGAGCAGGAATAAATGAAATAGCGAAGAAACAGTACCAAAGTTCAATGAAACCAAAAGCTGGTTCTTTGAAAAGATACACAAAATTTATAAATGTTTAGTAAGAAGAAAGGAAGAGAAAGAACTCAATTCAACAAAATTAGAAATGAAAAAAAAATTACACCACAGAAATACAAAGGATTATGAGACAATAACAAGCAACAATACACGAATAAAATAAACAACCTAGAAAGAATGGATGATTTCTTATAAAGATACAACCTTCCAAGTCGCAACCAAGAGGAAACAGAAAATAAGAATAGACTAATCACAAGTACTGATATTGAAACTGGGAATAAAAAATACCATTAAACCAAAGTCCAGAACCAGATGCTTCATAAGGTTATTCTGTCAAACATTTACAGGAGATTTGAGATGTATCCTGATGAAACTCTTCCAAAAATCTGCAGAAGAATAACTCCCAAACTCATTCTACGAGGCCATGTTCACCCTGATAGCAAATCCCGAGATAATCACACAAAAAAAGAAAATTAGAAACCAATGTAACTGATGAATATAAACATAAAAAACCTTAACAAACTATCAAATTGAGTGCAACAACACATTAAAATGATTATACACCATGATTAATTGGGATTTATCTCAAGGATGCAAGGGTTTTACAATATCTGCAAATCAATCAAAATGATACACCGCATCAATAAATTGAAGAATAAAAACCATATGATCATATCAATAGGTGCAGAAAAAGTTTTGACAAAATGCAAACCCGTGTATGACAAAAATTCTAAAAAATGGGCATAGATGGAACCTACCTCAACAGAATAAAGGCCATATATGACAAACCCATAGGAAACATCATTCTTATTTGTGAAAATGAAAGCACTGCATCTAAAATCAAGAATAATACAAGGATGTCCACTCTCACCACTTTTATTCAACATAGGTTTGGAAGTCCTAGCCATCACAGTCAGAAGAAAAACGAGTAAAAGGAATTCAAATTGGAAAAGAAGTGGTAAAACTATCACTGTTTTCCAATGACATGATCAGTTTAGTTCAGTCACTCAGTCATGTACAACTCTTTATGACCCCATGGACTGTAGCATGCCAGGTTTCTCTGTCCATCACCAATTCCTGGAGCTAGCTCAAGCTCATGTCCATCAGCTTGGTGATGTCATCCCACCATCTCAACCTCTGTCATCCCCTTCTTCTCCTCTTTTCAATCTCTCCCAGCATCAGGGTATTTTCCAAGGAAACAGTTCCTTGTATCAGGTAGCCAAAGTATTGGAGCTTTGGCTTCAGAATCAGTCCTTCCAATTAATATCCAGGGTTAATTTCCTTTACAATGGACTGGTTTGAACTTCTTGCTGTCCAAGAGATTCTCAGGAGTCTTATCGAACACCACAGCTAAAGAGCATCAATTATTTGGAACTCAGCTTTCGTTATGGTCCAACTCTCACACTTTCACTACCGGAAAAACCAAAGTTTTGACTAGACAGAACTTGGAAAAGTAATGCCTCTGCTTTTCAATATTCTGTCTAGGTTAATCATTGCTTTTCTTCCAAGGAGCAAGCATTTTAAAATTTCATGGCTGCAGTCACCATCTGCAGTGATTTTGGAGCCCAAGAAAATAAAGTCACTGTTTCCATTGTTTCCCCGTTTATTTGCCGTAAAGTGATGGGACCAGGTGGCAGGATCTGAATGATGAGGTTTCAGCCAGCTTTTCCACTCTTCTGTTTCACTTTCATCAAGAGGCTTTTTAGTTCTTCTTTGCTTTCTGCCATAAGGATGGTGTTAGCTGCATCTCTGAATTTATTGATGTTTCTCCCAGCAATCGTGATTCCAGCTTGCACTTCATCCAGTCCTGCATTTCACATGATGTACTCTGCATATAAGTTAAATAAACAGGGTGACAACATACAAACTTGACGTATTCTTCTCCCAATTTTGAACCCATCCACTGTTTCATCCTGCATATAGGTTTATCAGGAGGCAGGTAAGGGAGTCTGTTATTCCCATCTCTTGAAAATTTTTTCCACAGTTTGTTGTGATCCACACAGTCAAAAGCTTTTGTGTATTCAAAGAAGCAGAAATATATGTTTTTCTGGATTTCTCTGGCTTTTTCTATGATCCAACAGATTTTGGTAATTTGATTCTTCTGCCTTTTCTAAATCCAGCTTGAACATCTGGCAGTTCTTGGTTCACGTACTGTTGAAGCCTACCTTGGAAACTTGTGAGCATTACTTTGCTAGTGTGAGATGAATGCAATTATGTGGTAGTTTGAATAACCTTTGTCATTGCCTTTCATTGGGGCTGGAATGAAAAATGACCTTTTCCATTTCTATGGCTAATGCTGAGTTTTCCAAGTTTGTTGGCATATTGAGTGCAGCACTTTCATAGCATCATCTTTTAGGATTTTAAGTAGCTCAACTGGAATTCCATCACCTCTACTAGCTTTGTTCATAGTGATGCTTCCTAAGGGCCACTTGACTTCACATTCCATGATGTCTGGCTCTAGGTGAGTGATCACACCTCTGAGGTTATCTGAGTCATTAAGATCTCTTTTGTATAGTTCTTCTATGTATTCTTGCCAGCTCTTAGTATCTTCTGCTTCTGTTAGGTCCATGCCATTTCTGTCCTTTATTGGACAGATGACATTATAGTATACATATACAATCTTAATGATGCCACCAGAAAGGTACGAGAGCTCATCAATGAATTTGTTTATATTGCAGGGTACAAAATTAATGTCTAATAATATTGTGCATTCCTATATACTAATAACAAAAGATCAGAAAGTGAAATTAAGCAAACTATTCAATTTAAAGTTTCATCAAAAATGAAATTTCTAGGAATAAATCTACCTAAGGTCACAAAAAAAATCTGTATGCACAAAACTATAGGATATGGATGAAAGAAATTAAAAATGATACTAACAGATGGAGATATACATCATGTTCTTGGATTGGAAGAATCAAGTTTTTCAAAATGAGTACATTACCCATAGCAATCTACAATGCAATCTCTAGCATATCACCAATGGCATTTTGCACGGAATTAGAACAAAAAATTTACAACTTGTAAGGAAACACAAAAGACCAAAAATAGCCAAATGAAACTTGAGAAAGAAAGGCAGACTGAAAGAATCAGGCTCCTTGACTTCAGACTATACCACAAAGGTACAATTATTAAAATAGTATGGTACTATCACTGAATTCCATCACCTCTACTAGCTTTGTTCATAGTGATGCTTCCTAAGGGCCACTTGACTTCACATTCCATGATGTCTGGCTCTAGGTGAGTGATCACACCTCTGAGGTTATCTGAGTCATTAAGATCTCTTTTGTATAGTTCTTCTATGTATTCTTGCCAGCTCTTAGTATCTTCTGCTTCTGTTAGGTCCATGCCATTTCTGTCCTTTATTGGACAGATGACATTATAGTATACATATACAATCTTAATGATGCCACCAGAAAGGTACGAGAGCTCATCAATGAATTTGTTTATATTGCAGGGTACAAAATTAATGTCTAATAATATTGTGCATTCCTATATACTAATAACAAAAGATCAGAAAGTGAAATTAAGCAAACTATTCAATTTAAAGTTTCATCAAAAATGAAATTTCTAGGAATAAATCTACCTAAGGTCACAAAAAAAATCTGTATGCACAAAACTATAGGATATGGATGAAAGAAATTAAAAATGATACTAACAGATGGAGATATACATCATGTTCTTGGATTGGAAGAATCAAGTTTTTCAAAATGAGTACATTACCCATAGCAATCTACAATGCAATCTCTAGCATATCACCAATGGCATTTTGCACGGAATTAGAACAAAAAATTTACAACTTGTAAGGAAACACAAAAGACCAAAAATAGCCAAATGAAACTTGAGAAAGAAAGGCAGACTGAAAGAATCAGGCTCCTTGACTTCAGACTATACCACAAAGGTACAATTATTAAAATAGTATGGTACTATCACACACACAAAAAAAATGGAAACATAGATCAGTGGAACAAGATAGAAATTGTAGAGATAAACTCAAGTACCTATGAACATCTAATCTATGACAAGGAGGCAATAATGTACAATGGAAAAAAGACAGTCTCTTCAGTAAGTGCTGTTAGAATAAATGGACAGCTACACACAAACAAAAAAATAATGAAATTAAAATAGTCCCCAATACCGTAAACAAAAGTAAACTTAAGTTGTGTTAAAAACCTACATGTAAGGCAGCATACTATAAGATTCTTATGGGAAAATAATGGCAGAATACTGTGGCATAAACCACAATAAGATCATTTTGATCCACTTCATAGAGTAATAAAAAATAAAAATAAACAAATGGAAGCTATTTGAACTTAAAAATTTTGCACAGCAAACTAAACCATTTGCATAATAGAAAGACAACTCTGAATCGGAGAAACCGTTTGCAAATGAAACAATTAACAATGGATTAATCACAAAAGTATACAAATGGCCCATGCAGCTCAATAAAACAACAACAACAAAATACAACCCGATCAAAAAATGGGCAAAAGATGTAAATATACATTTTCCAAAGAAGACATACAGATGGCTAAAAAGCATATGAGAAGGTTTCCACTTTCAGTAATTATTAGAGAAATGCAAATCAAAAGCTGCAATGAGATATCTATCACCTAACATCAGTAAGAATGGCCATCACCATAATATTTACCAAAAAAAAAAATTCTGAGAGAAGCTGGAGAAAGGGAACTGTCTTATGCTGTGGGTGTGAATGTAAATTGTTACAGCCAATGTGGAGAACAGCATGAAGGTGCCTTAGAAAACTAAATGTAGAGCTGCCATTGGATCTAGCAACTGGGTATTTATCTGGAGAAAACCGTAATTCAAAAAGATACATGCACACCAGCCTCCTGATGCTTACCACAGGCTGTATTCTTACACTGTATAGAAAGAGGAGGCAGAGTAAACCCACACCATATACACCTCAGGCCAGGAAGCGCCTTGTCTATATCATGATTGGGAGGACATGGAGCAGAGGGAAAGAAAAAAAGAAAGATACCTGCACCCCAAAGTTCATTGCTGAACTATTGACAACAGCTAGCACAAGGAAGCAACCTAAATGTCCATCAACAAACGAATAGATAAAGACAATTTGGTACATATTTGAAATTTACTTAGTTTAAACAAGAATGAAATAATACCATTTGTAGTGACACAGATGGACCTAGAGATTGTCTTGCTGTGTGAAGTCAGACAGTTCATTTAAGTCATTCAGTCATGTCTGACTCTTTGCGACATCATGGGCTGCACAATGCCAGACCTCCCTGTCCATCACCAACTCCTGGAGATTACTCAAACTCATGTCCATTGAGTAGATGATGTCATCCAACAATCTCATCTTCTGAGGGCCCTTTCTTCTCCCTCCTTCAATCTTTCCCAGCATCAGGATCTTTTCCAATGAGTCATATCTTAACATCAGTGGGCAAAGTATTGGATTTTCAGCTTCAGCATTAGTCTTTCCAATGAATATTCAGGACTGACTTCCTTTAGAATGGACTGGATAGATCTCCTTGTTGCCCACAGGACTCTCAAGAGTCTTCTCCAACACCACAGTTCAAAAGCATCAGTTCTTCAGTGCTCACCTTTCGTTATAGTCAAATTCTCACATCTATGCAAGACTACTGGAAAAACCATAGCTTTGAATAAATGGACCTTTGTTGGTAAAGTAATGTCTCTGCTTTTTAATATGCTGTCTAGGTTGGTCATAAATTTTCTTCCAAGGAGCAAGCATCTTTTAATTTCATGACTGTAGTCACCACCTGCAGTGATTTTGGAGACCCCCAAAATAAAGTCTGTCATTTTTTCCACTGTTTCCCCATCTGTTTGCAATGAAGTAATGGGACTAGATGCCATGATCTTAGTTTTCCGAATGTTGAGTTTTAAGCCAACTTTTTCACTCTCCTCTTTCACGTTCATCAAGAGGCTGTTTAGTTCTTCTTTGCTTTCTGCCATAAAGGACGTGCCATCTTCCTATCTGAGGTTATTGAGATTTCTCCCAGCAATCTCAATTCCAGCTTATGGCTCAACCAATCCAGCATTTCTCATGATGTACTCTGCATATAAGTTAAATAAGCAGGGTGACAATATAAATTGCCTTGAACTACTCCTTTCCTGATTTGGAACCAATCTGTTCTTCATTATCCAGTTCTAACTGTTGCTTCTTGACCTGCATACAGATTATCAAGAGGCAGATTAGGTGGCTTTGACATAGTCAATAAAACAGAAATTGATGTTTTTCTGGAATTTTTTTTCTTTTTTGGTGGTACAACAGATGTAGGCAATTTGATCTCTGGTTCCTCTGTTTGTTTTTTTGTTTTTTTGTTTTTTTTTAATCCAGCTTGAACATCTGGAAGTTCATGTTGAAGCCTGGCTTGGAGAATTTTGAGTATTACTTTGCTAGCATGTGAGATTACTGCAATTGTGCAGTAGTTTGAGTATTCTTTGATATTGCTTTTCGTTGTGATTGGAATGAAAGCTAACCTTTTCCAGTCCTGTGGCCACTGCTGAGTTTTCCATATTTGCTGGCATATGGAATGCAGCACTTTCACAGCATCAACTTTTAGGATTTAAAATAGCTCAACTGGAAGTCCACTAGCTTTGTTCATAGTGATGCTTCCTAATGCTCACTTGACTTTGGATTCCAGGATGTCTGGCTCTATATGAATGATCACACCATTGTGATTGTCTGGGTTGTGAAGATCTTTTTTGTATAGTTCTTCTGTGTATTCTTGACAACTCTTCTTAATATTTTCTGCTTCTTTTAGGTACATACCATTTCTGTCCTTTATTGTGCCCATCTTTGCATGAAAATTTACTTTGGTATCTCCTATTTTCTTGAATAGGTCTCTAGTCTTTTCCATTCTATTGTTTTCCTCTATTTCTTTGTATTGATCACTGAGGAAGGCTTTCTTATATCTCCTTGCTATTCTTTGGGACCCTGAATTCAAATGGGTATATCTTTCCTTTTCTCCTTTGCTTTTTCTTTTCTTCTTTTCTCACCTATTTGTAAGCCCTCCTCAGACAACCATTTTGCCTTTTTGCATTTATTTTTCTTGGGAATGGTCTTGATCACTGTCTCCTGTACAATGTCATTAACCTCAGCCCATATTTCTTCAGGAAGTCCTTCTCTCATATCTAATCCCTTGAATCCATTTGTCACTTCCACTGTATAATACTAAGGGCTTTGATTTAGGGCATACCTGAATAGTCTAGTGGTTTCTCCTACTTTCTTCAATTTAAATTTGAATTTGGCAATAAGGAATGCATGTTCGGAGCAACATTCAGCTCTCAGACTTGTTTTGCTGACTGTAGAGAGCTTGTCCATCTTTGGCTGCAAAGAATATATTCAATCTGATTTCACTATTGACCATGTGGTGATGTCCATATGTAGAGTCTTCTCTTGTGTTGCTGGAAGAGGGTGTTTGCTATGACCAATGTGTTCTCTTGGGAAACTCTATTAGTCTTTGCCTTGCTTCATTCTGTACTACAAGGCCAAATTTGCCTGTTACTCCAGGTGTTCCTTGACTTCCTACTTTTGCATTATATTTCTCTATGATGAAAAGGACGTCCTTTTTGGGTGTTAGCTCCAGAAAGTCTTGTAGGTCTTCACTGAACCATTCAACTTCAGCTTCTTCAGCATTGCTGATCAGGGAAGACTTGGATTACTGTGATATTGAATTGTTTACCTTGGAAATGAACAGATATCATTCTGTAATTTTTGAGATTGCACCCAAGTACTGCATTTTGGACTCTTCTGTTGACTATGATGGCAACTGCATTTCTTCTAAGGGATTCTTGCACACAGTAGTAGATATAATGGACATCTGAGTTAAATTCACCGATTCCAGTCCATTTTCATTCACTGATTCCTAAAATGTCAATGTTCACTCTTGCTATCTCCTGTTTAACCACTTCCAATTTTCCTTGATTCATGGACCTAACATTCTAGGTTCCTATGCTATATTGCTCTCTACAGCACTGGACTTGGCTTTCATCACCAGTTCCATCCACAACTGGTTGTTGTTTTTGTTTTCGCTCCATCTCTTCTTTCTTTCTGGAGTTATTTCTCCACTGATATCCAGTAGCATACTGGGCACCTACCAACTTGGTGAGTTCATTTTCAGTGACCTATATTTTTGCTTTTTCATATTGTTCATGGGGTTCTCAAGGCAAGAATACTGAAGTGGTTTGCCATTCCATTCTCCAGTGGACCAAGTTTTGTCAGAACTCTCCACTATGACCCATCTGTCTTGGGTGACCCTACACTACATATGGCTAATAGTTTCATTCAATTAGATAAGGTTGTGGTCCATGTGATCAGATTGGTCATTTTTTTTTTTTTGTTATTTTTTTTAAAATTTTATTCTGTCTGCCCTCTGTTTGAGAATGATAAGAGGCTTATGGAAACTTCCAGATGGGAGAGACTGACTGAGGGGAAACTGGGCCTTATTTTGATGAACACAGCCATGCTTAGTAAATTTTTACAGTTATTTTCGGTTGATGAGTGGGGATGTGTTCCTTCTCTGTTGTTTGACCTGAGACCAAACTATGGTGGAGGTAAAGAAGATAATGTTGACCTCCTTCAAAAGGTCCTATGCAGGCACTGCTACACTCAATGCACCCAGCCCTGCAGCAGGCCTCCATTGACCCACACCTCTGCTGGATACTCCTGGACACTTATGGGGAAGTCTGGGTCAGTCTCTTGTGGGGTCTGACCCCATAAGTCAGACAGAGTAAGACAAATATCACATGATATTGCTTATATGTGAAATCTAAAAAATAAAGTTTCAAAAGAGTAAGTTCAAAAGTACTTATTGATAAACAGAAATAGAGTTACAGATGTAGAAAACACAATTATGGTTACCAGTGGTTGGAGGGGAAGGGAAAATTCTCAGATTGTAAATGACATATACATATTACTATACATTAAATGGATAATTAATAAGGAGCTACTGTATAGCACAGGGAACTCAGTATTCTGTAATGGCCTTTATTGGAGAAGAATGTAGAAAACAGTGGATATATGTATAACTGTTTCACTTTTCAATACACCTGAAACTTACACAACATTGTAAATCAGCTATACTGCAATAAAATTTTTTTGTAAATTATTGAGTAGTAAAAACAGTAAAGACATGTTGCTCACAAAGCATGGATCATCAATTCTGTGAAAAATGTGGAAGCAGTTCTGTGATTACATGACATTCTCAGTCAAATAACAATGTAACACTTTATAAGTATATAACTAGTTGTATGCATAAACTGCATAGGAGTCATGACTATTTAGTACACATACTAGTGATTATAAATGGTTAGCAGTAACATGTAGAAACCACAGTTAGTAGTTAAAATTGTTCTCAAAGGCTAGACAGTAGTTACAAGTCATTATTAGAAACAGTTAGTACTCATGAGTAATAAACAGAACCATTAATAGTTGCAATTAATTATAGTTACATAGTAGCTGTTATTAACTGTATATCCATAGTCATAACTAATCATAACGAACAATGTAAAAACTTTAGTAAATGTAATTTTAATTAATCACAATTCAATAAATATTAGTAACCATTAATTTAAATAACTATAACTATAATTTATCTTAAAAAGACCCATAACTAACCATAACTTGTCATAACCATCATGCTCATGCTCAGTGGCTTAAATCATGCTTCTTTGCAGCCACAAGGACTTAGCCCACCCGACTCCTCTGTCCATGGGATTTTCCAGGCAAGAATAATGGAGTGGGTTGCCACTTCCTTCTCCAAGATAACTTCCTGATCCAGAAATCAAACCTATATCTCCTATGTCTCCTGCTGTGGCAGGTGAATTATTTGCCACTGAGCCATCTGGGAAGCCTAATAATGATATCCATAATCATAACTTTATCTGAAAGATGTGTATAAGAGACAGNCCACTTCCTTCTCCAAGATAACTTCCTGATCCAGAAATCAAACCTATATCTCCTATGTCTCCTGCTGTGGCAGGTGAATTATTTGCCACTGAGCCATCTGGGAAGCCTAATAATGATATCCATAATCATAACTTTATCTGAAGCACAGAAATTGATGATACAGAAATTGACTACCAAAATATTTCTTGAAAATGTTAGTCACTCAATAGTGTCTGACTCTTTGTGACCTCATGGACTATAGCCCACCAGGCTCCTCTGTCCATGGAATTCTCCAGGAAAGAATACTAGAGTGAGTTGCTATTCCCTTCTCCAAGGCATCTTCATGACCCAGGGTTCAAATCTGAGTCTACTGCATTGCAGGCAGGTTATCATCTGAGCCACGAGGGAAGCCCAAAATACTTTTTAAATTATCTTTAAATGAATTTGATGCTGAGAGGTAGGAAGGTAGAAATGTAGGGGACAAGGCAATATTGAAACTTTGGGAAGGCTGGCATGCATATAGTGTGTAGGTTCTTTTTTAAAAAATGAATTGAAGGGGTGATCTTATTCTTCAAATCTGCGTTTGTAAATTTTAATTTTTATACAATTTAATTGGTAATGCTCCATTCACAGTTATTTCAAAATATTGTCTATATTCCCTGTGTTGTACAATACATCCTTGAGCCTAACTTACATCTGATAATTTGTACTTCCCACTCCCCCACCCCTATATTACCTGCTCCCTACACTGATAACCATTGGTTTGTGCTCTATATCTGAGTCTGCTTCTTTTTTGTTACATCCATGAGTTTGTTATATTTTTTAGATTCCAAGTTAAACTGATATCATAAAGTATTTGTCTTTCTCTGAATTATATCAGTTAGCATAATGCTTTTCAAATCCATTCATGTTGCTTCAAATGGCAAATTCTCATTCTTTTTTTATGACTGAGTAACATTCTGGAGTATGTATGTATGTATGTATGTGTGTATATGTATATACATTGCTATATATGCATGTTACTATATATGACTTCTTTTTATATATTCACCTTTTAATGGACACTAAAGTTGTGTGGCTTCCATATCTTGGCAATTGTAAATAATGCTATTATAAACATTGGGTTACCTGTATCTTTTCAAATTATTGTGTGTGTTTTTTTTTTTCCAGAAAACATATACTTCTGCTTTATTGACTATGCCAAAACTGTTGACTGTGTGGATCACAACAAACTGTAGAAAATTCTTTTTTTATTATTACATTATTTTTTAAATTTTTTTAATATAAATTTATTTATTTCAATTGGAGGTTAATCACTTTACAATATTTATTGGTTTTGCCATACATCAACATGAATAAAGAAGTGGGATTGCTGGACTGTGAAGAAAGCTGAGCGCCGAAGAATCGATGTTTTTAACTGTGGTGTTGGAGAACTCTTGAGAGTCCCTTGGACTGCAAGGAGATTCAACCAATCCATTTTGAAGGAGATCAGCCTTGGGATTTCTTTGGAAGGAATGATGCTAAAGCTGAAACTCCAGTACTTTGGCCACCTCATACAAAGAACTGACTCACTGGAAAAGACTCTGATGCTGGGAGGGATTGGGGGTAGGAGGAAAAGGGGACGACAGATGATGAGATGGCTGGATGGCATCACTAACTTGATGGACATGAATCTGAGTGAACTCCAGGAGCTGGTGATGGACAGGGAGGCCTGGCGTGCTGCAATTCATGGGGTCACAAAGAGTAGGACACGACTGAGCTACTGAACTGACTGACTGAACTGACTGTAGCTCTATTTTTTATGTTTTTAGGAAGCTTCATACTGTTTTCCATGGGATTTGCCTGTGGTTCAGTGGTAAAGAATCCACCTACAATGCAGAAGATGCTGGTTCAATACCTGTCTTGGCAAATTCCCTTGGAGGAGGTTATAGCAACCCACTCCAGTATAATTGCTTGGAGAATTCCATGGACAGAGAAGCCTGGAGGGCTACAGTCTAGAGGATTGCAAAGAATCAGAAATGACTGAAGCGACTGAGCATGCAAGCATGCACAAACTGTTTTCCACAGTGACTGCACCAATTTATATTCCCATCAACAATATTCAAGGGTTCTCTTTTTTCTTTCTTCATCCTTACTAATGTTTATTATGTTTTCTTTTTGATGATAGCCATTCTGACAGGTGTGAGGTAAAATCTCAATGTGGTTTTGATTTACATTTCCCTGATGATTAGCAATGTTGAAAATCTTTGTCTAAACCTGTTAGCTATCCACATTTGCTTTTTTTTTTTTTTAACGTTTAATTGTATGAGCTGTCTGACTATGTTGGGTATTAAACCTTATCACTCATATTATTTGCAAAAATTTTCTCCCATTCAGTAGGCTGTTTTCTCATTTTGTTAGAGGTTTTCTTGGCAGCACAAAAGCTTTTAAATTTCATTAGGTCTCATTTGCTTTGTTATTTATTTTAAATATAAATTTATTTGCAGGCTAGTTACTTTACAATATTGTATTGGTTTTGCCATACATCAATGTGATTTTTGCTTTTATTTCCTTTATGTTAAGAAATTGATTTCAAAAATATTTCTGTGATTTATGTCAAAGAGTTTTCTACATATATTTTCCTCTAGCAGTTTTACAGTATATGACCTTACATTTAGGCTTTTAACCTATATTGAGTTTATTTTTGTTCGGTTCAGTTAAGTCACTCAGTCGCGTCCGACTCTTTGCGACACCATGAATCACAGCACGCCAGGCCTCCCTGTCCATCACCAATTCCCGGAGTTCACTTACTCACGTCATTCGAGTCCGTGATGCCATCCAGCCATCTCATCCTCTGTCGTCCCCTTCTCTTCCTGCCCCCAATCCCTCCCAGCATCACAGTCTTTTCCAATGAGTCAACACTTCGTATGAGGTGGCCAAAGTACTGGAGTTTCAGCTTTAGCATCATTCCTTCCAAAGAAATCCCAGGGTTGATCTCCTTCAGAATGGACTGGTTGGATCTCCTTGCAGTCCAAGGGAC
>SJYX01011912.1:0-13058 GCA_006410675.1 Oreotragus oreotragus
TGACCTAAATCAAATCCCTTATGATTATACAGTGGAAGTGAGAAACAGATTTAAGGGCCTAGACCTGATAGACAGAGTTCCTGATGAGCTATGGAATGAGGTTCGTGACATTGTACAGGAGACAGGGATCAAGACCATCCCCATGGAAAAGAAATGCAAAAAAGCAAAATGGCTGTCTGAGGAGGCCTTACAAATAGCTGTGCAAAGAAGAGAAGTGAAAAGGAAAGGAGAACAGAAAAGATATAAGCATCTGAATGCAGAGTTCCAAAGAATAGCAAGGACAGATAAGAAAGCCTTTCTCAGCAAACAATGTAAAGACATAGAGGAAAAGAACAGAATGGGAAAGACCAGAGATCTCTTCAAGAAACTTAGAGATACCAAGGGAACATTTCAGGCAAAGATTGGCTTGATAAATGACAAAAATGGTATGGACTTAACAGAAGCAAAAGATATTAAGAAGAGGTGGCAAGAATACACAGAAGAACTGTACAAAAAAGATCTTCATAACCCAGATAACCGCGATGGTGTGATCACTCATCTAGAGCCAGACATTCTGGAATTTGAGGTCAAGTGGGCCTTAGGAAGCATCTCTATGAACAAAGCTAGTGGAGGTGATGGAATTCCAGTTGAGCTATTTCAAATCCTAAAAGATTATGCTGTGAAAGTGCTGCATTCAATATGTCAACAAATTTGGAAAACTCAGCAGTGGCCACAGGACTGGAAAAGGTTAGTTTTCATTCCAACCCCAAAGAAAGGCGATGCTAAACAATGTTCAAACTACCACACAATAGAATTCATCTCACACACTAGTAAAGTAATGCTCAAATTCTCAAGCCAGGCTTCAGCAATACGTGAACCATGAACTTTCGGATGTTCAAGCTGGTTTTAGAAAAGACAGAGGAACCAGAGGTCAAATTGCCAACATTCACTGGATCATCAAAAAAGCAAGAAAGTTTCAGAAAAACACCTATTTCTGCTTTATTGACTATGCCAAAGTCTTTGACTGTGTGGATCACAATAAACTGTGGAAAATTCTGAAAGAGATGGGAATACCAGACCACCTGACCTGCCTCCTGAGAAATCTATATGCAGGTCAGGAAGCAACAGTTAGAACTGGACATGGAACAACAGACTGGTTCCAAATAGAAAAAGGAGTATGTCAAGGCTGTATATTGTCACCGTGTTAAATATAACTTATATGCAGTGTATATCATGAGAAATGCTGGGATGGAAGAAACACAAGCTGGAATCAAGATTGCTGGGAGAAATATCCACAACCTCAGATATGTAGATGATACCACCCTTATGGCAGAAAGTGAAGAGGAATTAAAAAGCCTCTTGATGAAAGTGGAAGAGGAGAGTGAAAAAGTTGGCTGAAAACTCAACATTCAGAAAACTAAGATCATGGCATCCGGTCCCATCACTTCATGGCAAATAGATAGGGGAACAGAGGCTGACTTAATTTTGGGGGACTCAACAATCACTGCAGATGGTGACTTCAGCCATGAAATTAAAGGATGCTTACTCCTTGGAAGGAAAGTCATGGACAACCTAGATAGCATATTAAAAAGCAGAGACATTTAAAAGCAGACATTGTCAACAAAGGTCTGTCTAGTCAAGGCTATGGTTTTTCCAGTGGTCATATATTGATGTGAGAGTTGGACTATAAAGAAAGCTGAGCACCAAAGAATTGATGCTTTTGAACTGTGCTGTTGGAAAAGACTCTTGAGAGTTCCTTGGACTGCAAGGAGATCCAACCAGTCCATTCTAAAGGAGATCAGTCCTGGGTGTTCATTGGAAGGACTGATGTTCACGCTAAAACTCCAGTACTTTGGCCACCTCATGCGAAGAGATGACTCATTTGAAAAGACCCTGATGGTGGGAAAGATTGAGGGCAGGAGGAGAAAGGGACGACAGAGGATGAGAGGGTTGGATGGCATCACCAACTCAATGGACATGAGTTTGGGTGAACTCTGAGGTTTGGTGATGGACAGGGAGGCCTGGTGTGCTGTGGTTCATGGGGTCACAAAGAGTCAGACATGACTAAGTGACTGAACTGAACTGAGAGTTTAAATTTTAGATGTAGAGCACAAGACTTGAACTCTGTCAGCAAAATATATGGTAATCATTTCATACCTGAAATATTGCAGACTGGCACAAACTCAGAAAGGCATAGGCTGATTTGCCCCAAATTTGACTGCTCTTTAATAAAAATCATATCTCAGATTAAATAAAGCTCTTACAACTCTGTAAGATAGACCAGATGTGAAAAATTCCGTTAAATACAAATTTTGGTAAATTAGTCTCTCTAGCTAAAGTACCTTACCTAGAAATGTAAACTGAATTAAGAGGAATCTTAACAGATTTTTTAAGGTCCTGGGAGAAATGGACTGTCTTTAGATGTCACTTTGAGAGACATATTACCTAGGCCCTCTTATTAAGAACAAAATAAGGATTGGAGCATCAGTGGAAAAATGATACTTTCTAAGAAATTGTACCTCCCCCTTTGTGAATAGGTTTATATGATTACGGAAGTGGATCAGGGCCCATGGTGATCCAGGCATTGTTGTACTGGTAGCACCACATTTTTGTGCATTCAGACACCAACTGACATTCTAGTGCTTGCTTCCTTGGGAAAAGCCAGAATGGTGCCTGTCTGGACCAAGATCCCACTGATGACCTTGTCCTGCCACCCCTCACACACATAGCCTCCTCTTGGTGACCATGGCCCTTGCCCTAAGGCAGAGACTCTCAACTATGAGCCAACATGTCCTCTATGGTGCGTTTGGCAATAGCTGGGGACATTTTTGATTGCCACAACTAGGGCAATATTACTGGCATCCAATAAGTAGCTGCAAAACAGTTTACAATGTACAAGATACTATACCCCCAACAAAGAATTCTCTGCCCCAATGAGCCAATAGTTCCAAGATTCAGAAAGTCTGTCCTTAAGACCTTTCGCCCACTCTGCAAGATTACAGAGGCATGCACTATTCAGAACCACATTTTTTAGTGGGCCACTAGAATTTAATCAGTTTGAATGCCTTGCAAATTGTACTGCTTTGGGCAGAGTGGAGTGAAAAAATATTCTAAAATGTGCCTCTGCCTTCCTGGTTAACACCAACTCCTTTCTCCAAAAAAAACCACATAGCACTAAGTCGTGTCTGACTCTTGCGACCCCTTGAAATGTAGCATGCCAGGCTCCTCTGTCCATGGGATTCTGTAGGCAAGAATACTGGAGTGGGTTGCCATTTCCTTCTCCAAGGGAACTTCCTGACCTCAGGAACTGAACCCAGTCTCTTGCATTGCAGGCAGATGCTTTACCAATTGAGCTACACAGGAACCCAGAGGTAAATTAAATGTCACCTCCTACACTAAACTATTTCCTATTTCATCATCACCTTCCCCATAGAGCACTTATAGGCTTACCCCAATAGCAGCTCTGTTCAAATTATTTCCCGTTCCCCTACTAGATTATAAATTCACTGAAAGCTATGTTTGTTTATTTTAAAATCCTTGTGTCTTCGCACTTACTAGAATGCTTAGCACATTATATGTACACAACAAATATATGTGGAAGAAAAGACTAAGGCTGGAGCACTGGCTTGGATTCTGAGTACCTACCTCCAAAATAGGTTTACTCAAGACTGTTTTAGGGAACTGCCCTTATGATCCAGTGACTAAGACTCTCCACTCCCAATGCAGGGACCCTGGGTTCAATCCCTGGTTGGGAAACTAGATCCCACATCCAAAACTAAGCTTACATGCCACAGCTAAAGATTCTGCCTGCTGCAACTATAGACCCAGTGCAGCCAAATATCTAAGAAAGTCTGACTGCCTGTCCTCCAAGGACATGAAACTGAGCAACATCTCATTCCTGGTATGTAGGATCATCAGCATTTTAGCAGAAATTCTTGGCCTACAGGAAGATAGCCGTAATGATGTTTACCTGACATGCCACAAGACAAAGACTGTAGAGATCATAAGATCTAGTTGGGGGGTTACGTCAGAGTTCTCCCTAAATGCCTTTGCTTAGAGGAAAAAGAGCAAGGTTGACATGCTACTTTTAATAAGCCTGGCTTTGCAGCCTGTGTGATACAGAACTTCTTCCTTCACCAAAGGAGGAAAAAGTAAGGTGAACTGAATGAACACATGAACAAGGTAGTGAGGTAGTCCAACACTCAACTCAACTAGTAGTTAGCTCACACCAATATCCATGTACAAATCTACTAAAGGAGCTGACTATGAACAAGGGCAGTTCTTTTGTTGGCTGCCTATAGATTATATGCAAATCCACAGTGGGAGAATTAAATTTAGGATAATTTATAAATGTGCTTTTGTACTAAAAGCAAAAAAATTGGATTATAACATGAATAGGCATCAAATTAGAGATACCAAGGGAACATTTGATGCAAAGGTGGGCACAATAAAGGACAGAAACAGTATGGAGCTAAAAGAAACAGAGGCATTAAGAAAAAGTGGCAAGAATACACAGAACTATACAAAAAAGATCTTCATGACCCAGATAACCATGATGGTGTGATCACTCATCTAGAGCCAGACATCCTGCAATGTGAAGTCAAGTGGGCCTTAGGAAGCATCACTATGAACAAACCTAGTGGAGGTGATGGAATGTCTGTTGAGCTATTTCAAATCCTAAAAGATGATGCTGTGAAAGTGCAGCACTCATGTCAATAAATTTGGAAAGCTGACCACAGGACTGGAAAAGGTCATTTTTCATTCCAATCCCAAAGAAAGGCAATGCCAAAGAATGTTCAAACTACTGCACAATTGCATTTATCTCACATGCCGGTAAAGTATTGCTCCAAATTCTCCAAGCAAGGCTTTAGTAGTACGTGAACCAAGAACTTCCAAAGTTTCAAAAAACATCTACTTCTACTTTATTGGCTACTCCAAAGCCTTTGACTGTGTGGATCACAATAAACTGTGGAAAATTCTGAAAGAGATGAGAATACCAGACCACATGACCTGCCTCTTGAGAAACCTGTATACAGGTCAAAACAATAGTTAGAACCAAACATGGAAAAACAGACTGGTTCCAAATAGGAAAAGGAGTATGTCAAGGCTGTATATTGTCACCTTGCTTATTTAGCTTATATGCAGAGTACATCATGTGAAATGCCAGGCTGGATGAAGCACAAGCTGAAATCAAGATTGCCGGGCGAAATATCAATAACCTCAGATATGCAGATGACACCACCCTTATGGCGGAAAGTGAAGAAGAAATAAAGAGCCTCTTGGTGAAAGTGAAAGAGGAGAGTGAAAAAGCTGACTTGAAACTCAACATTCAGAAAACTAAGATCATTGCATCCGGTTCTATCCCTTCATGGCAAATAGATGGGGAAACAATGGAAACAATGACAGACTTTCTTTCCTTGGGCTCCAAAATCACTGCAGATGGTGACTGAAGCCATGAAATTAAAAGACGCTTGCTCCTTGGAAGAAAAGCTATCACCAACCTAGACAGCACATAAAAAGCAGAGACATTACTTTGCCAACAAAAGTCCATCTAGTCAAAGCTATGGTTTTTCCAGTAGTCACATATGGATGTGAGAGCTGGACTCTAAGAAAGCTGAGTGCCGAAGAATTGATGCTTTTGAACTGTGGTGTTGGAGAAGACTCTTGAGAGTCCCTTGGATTGCAAGGAGATCCAACCAGTCCATCCTAAAGGAGATCAGCCCTGAATATTCACTGGAAGGACTGATGTTGAAGCTGAAACTCCAATCCTTTGGCCACCTGATGCGAAGAATTTAGTCATCTGAAAAGACCCTGATGCTGGGAAAGATTGAAGGCAGGAAGAGTAGAGGACGACAGAGGATGAGAGGGTTGGATGGCATCATGGACTCAATGGACATGAGTTTGAGTAAACTCCAGGAGTTAGTGATGGACAGGGAAGCCTGATGTGCTGCAGTCCATGGGGTTGCAAAGAGTTGGATATGACTGAGTGACTGAACTGAACTGATTGCATTATATTGTGCTATTATTTTGATAAAGCAAATCTAATAGGATTTCAGAAGAATACTTAATGATCAATTATCAGTAAAACATTCCTGACATGAGTTGGCATCAGGAAAGAAAGACAGGGCCATTTCAGAACATTCAACTTTATTTTCCATTGACAAACACAACATAAATAACATACATTTGTTAAATATACAGACTAGCTATGACTTGAATGCCATCAAAATTCTGATGTATTTTTCAGTCTTTTATTCTTTGTATCCACAATATTGAAGACTACCCTTTCAAACATAGTGGAAGATACGTTTAGATATACTTAACATAACTCGTAGAAAAATTTTACATAAAGATGACAAAAGTATACCTTTCCATTTAACCCACTGGAATGGAATGCTGAGTAGGAGAGGTGGAGAAACATACAATTTCTATACTGAGCTTTACATTATTTATTAAAGTGTCAATGATTTCAATTCTCACTTAGATACATTTTGAAAATAATATATTCAATGTTGTAAATAGATTAAGATAATCAGTGCCTATTTTTAATTTGCTTGCTTACAGAAATGTTCAACTTTATGCTATCTGTTCAAAATTGTTTTGTTAAAGAAGATGGAGAAAGTAAGATATTCTATCTATATATAGGAGGGTTGGGAAGAAAAAGAGTTTGGTAGTCAGTGATGACTTGAGAGAATTAAACATTTGCTTTTACAGAAAAGAACACTGGCCACTCTGCACTTTGTCCTATAGATGCTCAAGTGTATGAAGATAAATGTGGCCCCTTCCTCTCCTTGCTTCTGTGAAATGGCCTAAAAGGGTGAAGAATCTTGACAAGTTGGAAATATATAGGTTTTCCTTCATCTCTTTGTCTTTGTTCTCTGTCCCACCCTCCCACACCTATGTCTATTCCATAGGAGTGTCCCTTCAAAAGCTGAAAGAACATTGAGGTCCATCAGTAAGTCATATGCATTTTCTCCTGCTAAACATTACAGCTTTGATTTCTACAGAAATTGAAAACCATAGAAAGAAACTATTTTCATATTAAGGTCTGGCGATTGGCAAGCTTTTGGCTAGATATCTGATTCACTTTAATTAAAAAGCCAAACTATTCTAATTCTAAAGCAACTGACAGGGATGAATTAAACATTTGCTTTTACAGAAAAGAACACTGGCCACTCTGCACTTTGTCCTATAGATGCTCAAGTGTATGAAGATAAATGTGGCCCCTTCCTCTCCTTGCTTCTGTGAAATGGCCTAAAAGGGTGAAGAATCTTGACAAGTTGGAAATATATAGGTTTTCCTTCATCTCTTTGTCTTTGTTCTCTGTCCCACCCTCCCACACCTATGTCTATTCCATAGGAGTGTCCCTTCAAAAGCTGAAAGAACATTGAGGTCCATCAGTAAGTCATATGCATTTTCTCCTGCTAAACATTACAGCTTTGATTTCTACAGAGATTGAAAACCATAGAAAGAAACTATTTTCATATTAAGGTCTGGCGATTGGCAAGCTTTTGGCTAGATATCTGATTCACTTTAATTAAAAAGCCAAACTATTCTAATTCTAAAGCAACTGACAGGGACTTCCCTGGTGGTCCAGTAGTTAAGACTCCGTGCTTCCAATGCAGGGGACCCGGGTTCGATCCCTGGTCGGGGAACTAGGATCCCACATGCTGCGGGGTGAGGCCAAAAAAAAAAAAGAAGAAGAAGAAAAAAAAGTAAAGCAACTGACAAAGGAATTTAAGAGCTGATCAAAAAATTTTAGAAGTGCTATCATCTCTAAAATGCTTGATAAGCCTGAAAACCTAATTGCACCTGATGTTAACCTCTTTCCGTCTTATCTTTACTCCCATAATAAAATTATTTCACTAAATCAGATATTAAAAAACAGACTCAGATCTGTTTCACAGATTAGTACATTAGCACATTAGAAATGTGAAACCATTCTCTCTCTTAAAAACAATCCCAGCTTCACCAATAGTAAATATTTCTGTTACTTTCTCTCCATGAGAAAATGGATAAAGAGGCTGGAGGCAAGGAAGCCAGGGAAACAGTCTTCCTTCTAATGAAGAAATTAGCATTTCAGTAGATATATAGTTGTTTACAATTTAAAACAAATTGATGTAAAATTTCTGAAAATAGAATAATTTTCATTCTAAATTTAAAAATGTGTAATCTATATGTGAGCAAATATGGTATATGCCTGATTGAACTGCATTTCTAGAGAATCAAAATATAGTAGGCTTGTGGTATCATAATGTAATGGTTTACAACTCAACTTGTATAAATGGCAAGCCTTTAAGTAGAATCCTCACTTAAGATTTATAAAATAGAGACTCCATAAAATTATAATTCTGTGCTCTTTCATTATTTAAAAGAGTAGGAAGTAAGGAAGAGTGAGAAAGAAAATGTAAAGCAGCATGTTTTGAAGATACAATTCCATTTGATTTAAAAACTAATTGTTGACCTCCTTTGGGGGAAAAAAACCTTACTTCTAGAAATGCTGAAGCCTTTCATAGATGTGCACATAGATGTCACTGTGAGAACAAAGTCACCCTGTACTGCTCTTTTTACTTTCTTTAGTTTTATTCAAGGTGGACTCAATCCGAAAAAGGCATTCAGGGAAGGCATGTGAAAGATTTTACTTAGTAGCTACAACACGAATCATTATAAAATTGAAACCTTTTGGGTGAGAGTAATCCAGGGGTAATGAACTTTCACAGGTAATTAGTATCCATATACATGATACCAGGATAATGAAGTTCTAATTTTTAAATCTGCCATACTTCTCTGTTTCATGATTCATATGCAATCACTACCTGTTAGTTGTCTTAGAGTTTTGAACTGACAACACCTTCTTAACAAATGTGCATGTGAGTTTTAGTTTGATTTTCAAATTTTGTTAAATAGATTATATCATAACCTCCATTATGAAACACCATAGATGTATGTCACCTCTTATTAACATTGTATTGCAACTCAGAAAACAGTTCTATCAATATAGCCACAGTATTAAATACTCTTTATTTAAAAAATCATATAATCTCATTCATTGAACAATTCTGTTCACTTATTTAGACCTCAACTTTAGTAGATTTGAGACACATACAATCATAAAGACAGCAATAAACAAGCAGCTGTGAAGATATGGCATGCTTGATGACCTAAACTTTTTACAGAGGTAAATCATGGAAACTTCAGTTATTCCACAATAAACTTTTACTGTGTTTGTAGTAATAAATACTCTACAGTCTCTCTGTGTCACTCACCTTCTAGTAACCTGCATATTTCAAAAGAAGCTTTGGGAATAGAGTATGAAAATAAATGGGTAATATATGTGTTTAAAATTTCAAAGAATAAGATTTTTCTATTTTCTTAGCTGACTTAATCCCAGTACAAAAGGGCTATGATTATCGACATGGGAAGACTGAAAACAGATCATAATCTGGGGTCAAAACCAACAAAAACATACAAAGTATTAAATAAAAAGGCCTAATTCTTGAAAATCTAAGAATACTGCTACAGACTGTCCACTTTATTAATATATTGTTTTGTTAGAGTTTTTAGTTTGTCTATTACTCAATGCCAGTGTGTTCTCAGGGTCTGTTACAGTTGACTTTTACATGAGCTTCTAAAATTTTATTCCATAACATGGTCAAGAGGTCTTTTATATAAAAAATAAGTGTTCGGTATACATATGTGGCTTTAAATTGGCAATCATTTGAATCTGGTATGATTAAATGCTTATGTTTACTTAAAATGACTTAGTATATAGCTTAGGCAGATTTGCTAAATCCTTGGATAACACATTTAATTTCTTCAAATTAAAATATTTTAAAGATATCTACCATACTTATTTCATTTGAAAAGTAAACTGTTCTTATTGGTTGACATGACATCATTCTCTTCTGTGATACAACAAAGCTGTGTGGAAAATCAGAATAGCTTTGTAAAATCTACAATAGTCGATATTACCTCTATTTTTACATTGCATTCACTTCTTTTTATTTGGTTTCTTAGGTCTCTGTTTTTTTTAAACCAGTCTTGAGAAGTTTTAGGATTGTCATAATTTTTGCATGCATTTTTTTCCTGCTCAAAACTAAGTATACTCGAGTGAACTTAAAGACTAAGGAACTTAAACTTGGAAACCGATATACTCTTCTGGAGTGACTTTAGATGCTTTCTTCCTTACCACATTTAGGGCTTCTGAACATCCTGAAATCTAACCTCAGCTATCATCCAGAGGCCAATATCATTTAGGACTAACATTTCCTACCAGGTTTTTCATGCACTAACACGTCACATGCTGTTTACGTAATTCTTCCTTTCCACTTCCTTTTCAAGTTTGTTCAAAAACTGCCATCAACCACAGCTACTATCTATCCCTGGGCAGGAAACTATTCCATAGTTAAGCATGGGTTTTAGGTTGTTTTGTCTTTATGAATTTCTGTGGTTGGATGAAAAGTGATATTTCTTTGACTGTCATCTCAATTACCACTTGGGAGTAGTAGTTTCTCAAATTATTTGAAGATAAATTTGTATATCTGTAATTAAACAAGCAGAGTTCATTCACTTTATCAGCTTGATGGTCTGTAAAGTCACGAAGCACTTCAATCAGAGAGTGGGACCCCACTGATGTGCACTTGGTTTTGGCAGATAATTATTCATTCATTCACTGAACAAATAGTCACTGAACACTTTCTATATTCCAAGTGCAAGGTGCTGGAAGAAATAACCCATTCAAGCTCACACTACTTGAATCTATGCTGTGTATGTGTCTAAACCTAGGGCCTAAAGCCTCTTAATTATAAGGTCATGTAAGTAAACTTTTTTTTTAAGTATATAGTTTTGTCTCATCCTCCATGAGGTGACTTGTGGAATTCTTCAATTCTATGGTATAGAGAAATTTTTAAATGTCCTTTTAGTATAGGTTATTTGTCATCATTTTTTTTTTCAAAACCTAGTGGAACCACCATGAGTTACATAAGCACTCTCAGCAGATGTTGCCTTCTCACTCAGTTTGACATGAGCATTTAAAGTGATTCCTCCTAATTGACTTAGCCTGGTAAACATATTAATCTAATAGATATTTTGCACCTCTTAAAATTAATTCTTCCCCAGATGCCTACTGAATACACACATAAAAAGGTAGTTACTATAAAGGAGTATAAATAAATTTCAAGTTTCTTAAAACTGGGAAAACAATAAAGGAAAAAGCAAGTTAAACTCTGAATGAGAAACAGTAAGTTTGCAAAACAAATGCTCTAAAGAGTACAAAGAACATTTTATGCAGGTCTGATTTGAAAGATTGTTGTGTTTGTTGGGAGCTGCTTTTATTTTTTTAAGTGTAATTCTCAAAATTTAATGTAGTGACCTACCTACTTGTGCCAAAAAGATATCAAGCTTAGCTGTCAAGGTTTGTCCACATAATAAGAGATACATTTTAATAATAAATATTTAGACAGAAACTTTGAAGAGAGGGCAGAGAAAGTGCTGTGAGGTATCAATATTATAATTTCCTTATCCTATAAATAGGCTAAACTATGGAAAGTCTTTACGTAAGCTTTGAAATATTTACTGGTCTTAGAATAGGAGTTAGTATTTAAATACACAAAAGACTGGAGAGAATACTTTGGGTGGAAAAATCAGGGAAAATAATTAGCCAAAGTACCTATACTTAGGGCTCAAATCAGTCCTTAAATAGAATTTTGAAAAAAATCATGTCACTGACTCCCAAATACAGTTTCATGAATCTTCTCCAGGCTTGTAGGAATTAAAAATGTACTCTAAAGGAAGAACATTTAACAATTTGGATGTTCACAAATTGTCATGTTTGAAATAAATGGAATTAACTGACTCATTCAGATAATGAATAAACCTAATTACCAACCCAACCAAAACAGACTCTGTAAGGTTAGCAGCTAATCTGCGTATTGAATGACATTTAAGTAACATCAGTGTCAATGAATACTGTGAATATGTTATGCATTGTTTCATCCTAAATCAACATTTTTTAAAAATTTAAGGGGAATAAAAGTGACACAGAGAGAAAGAGAGAGAGTAAAAGAGAAAGCAGAAGACCAAGGCCTTTGAGCAAAAATAAACTGTTGCCTTGTCTTCAAATACCTGTGTGTTGAATTCCCCATGTATTCAGTACATTAGAATATTAACTACCCCTACACGGCCCCCACCACAGACCAAGATCATTCATAAAAACAAAAGAAGTGCTTTCACCTAATAAATAATCACACATTCAGCTACATATGGAAGAGACCCCAAAACACTAGACTGTTATTAATCTATTTTCCTTTGCTTGTGTTTCAATACTTTTGGCATATAGAGGATTATTAATATTTATGCTTCTGAGACCATTTAGGCCTTATATCAAAAATTCTACTTCAATGCATAAATAGCAGCATGCTGGAGATGCCTAAATTCACAGTAAGATTTAGGGCTATTTTTTGCCAAAAGCTGTGAACATGCAAGTTGATTAAGTGTTCTCTTTCATGCTCCTGTCTGTGTGATTTCATTGGATAGTGAGATAGGCGGCACTTTAGGTCCATCATTAAAGTAGCTGGAGACAGCATTTGCTACCTGGCAAAACTTTTGAAGAAGGATCTTTCTTAGCAGCAGATAAACCCAGGGATCCAAGATCTGGTTCAGTGAAGCCAGGCGAACAGCTATTAAGAAGAAGTTGCACTCATCCTGATTTTCTGTGTATGTCTTGCAGTGCTCAACTGACGTGTGATTGAAGATCATTTTCAACATCATTATCTAAGAAAAAGGGACATATTATTATTCCAAAGATTAATAAAGTCATAGGCATCTCCCCATATGGTTCTTTGCACATGGTTAGTTTACAATAAGTTGGTTGTTGGATTAAAATGATTAATTTAAGCAACATTTATACTCACAGAACACAGCCCTGAATTATATAAGATATCCCTCTGGATTTTCCCACATTTTTGCCTATTCAACATGAGGCAGATTTTTTAAAAATACATATTTTCTGGCTCTTGGTCCTTGTCAGGCAAAACATGTAATCTTAAACTTTGGCAGCTGTAACTAAAAAAAAAAAAAAA
>SJYX01011912.1:16893-70252 GCA_006410675.1 Oreotragus oreotragus
CCCCACCCCCCACTGTGGAAAAACTGTCTTCCACAAAACTGGCCCCTGGTGCCAAAAAGGCTGGGGTCCACCAGCGTATAAGACAAAACCATTCTCTGTGGCTTACTTCAGTCCTTGACCAATTTACACCTACTATCTGAACAAAATTATGGCTCTATAAACAAAAAGAAGAGAAAAATGTGTAGACATATAGTCTGTCATTTCTTTCAAAGAAACTTTTCCCAAGGGATTTATTCAATAAAAGGAAAAATAAGTGAATGGTCAGTGAAGAATAATCTAGTAAGAAATTGCAAACATATAAATCTCTAGTATCAGGAATAAAGCTTAATAAAATATAAGTGGCTGCATAATTATATATATGCATATGAATTAAGTGAAAAAAAACCAGAATGTAAGATAGTATCATGTATATAAAGTTATATTGTTATTAAAATTAAATGTAAAATATGTATTTTGATTTGTGGAAGGCAATGGAATTATTACTATTAAATAATTATTCAATTATTTAAAAATTTTTATGTGCATAAAAACATTTTAATTTAGGAAAGTCTTTTGCTTAAAGGAAATGCATTATTCTCTTCATTAATAAATATGAATTATTATAACCAAATTTATTTAAAATGAATAATCTAATTAGTATCTTCTGATGCTGGCTCATAGCCCTGTGAACTGAACACTACCTCCCACATGTGATTAGTGTTTAGGGCCTCAAGATGGGGAGATTATCCTGAATTATCTGGGTAGGTTCAATGTAACCACATGGATCCTTAAAATCTGAGAACCTTTCCAGCTGTGGTCAGAGGGAGATGGATCCAATAATTAAACATGTTGGGCCATTTACTACTTTTCAGGAAGTGTTCTGACCCTCATCTAAAATGATTTAAGAACTCACATAAGTTACATCTTCATTTTCTTTTACAAAATAAAATATTGAATTTCTCCCACTTTGTATAATCAGGAAAATTCACAAAATTACTTATTAAGATGGAATTTCAGTCATTTTATAGTCCTCCTTGATTATTCTAAAATTAATTTTTATGAGGCTAATAATTTAAAATTATTTCATTAGGCTAATACAGGTTTCATATGCCTAACATTGGTTGGTCTACTATAATTTCCCATAATTTCCTATTGACAATGCAGCGATTATGAAATTATGAAACCAAGCCCTGGAAGCAATAGCTGGCACATGGGGAGAGACACTCTAGCTTTTCCCAGAATTCATGACATGTGCAGTATGAAGATAATTGGAATTTGAGGCAGTGAGTGTGATATTACCATTTCCAAATGGCAGCAGGGATGGGAAATGGAATTCCTAATTTCTTGTCTAATTGTGAACATAAATGCAAGTTGTTATTTAGTTGCTCAGTTGTGTCTGATTCTTTGCGACCCCATGGACTGAGGCTCTCCAGACTCCATTGGATTTCCCAGGCAAGAATACTGGAGTGGGTTGCTACTTCCTTCTCCATGGGATCTTCCCGACCCAGGGATTGAACCCACATCTCCTGCACTGGCAGGTGGCTTCTTTACCACTGAGCTACCAGGGAAGCCCAAATGCAAGTTAGCATCGATGAAAATAGCAAGGAAATGAGTCTTCGACACTCCTTCAGAGCTTCCAGCAGGGAATCCAGCCCTGTCGACACCTTGGTGTCCTGTAAGTGTCTTATATTAGACTTCCTTCTATTTAGGAAGCTAAACAGAGATTACAATTTTTGCAAATATTTTTTAGATGATCAGACTTCAGGAGAAAAACTCTGACATCAATATGTAGATTTATGGTAGATTAATGATTCCTATTAGTCCCATTCTACCAGGGACAAGGGACAAACCAAAAACAGGATGCTTGGCCACCACGGAAGCTATTTTTTTAAGAAACACACTGCACAATTGTACCTTCAAAACGGCCTCATATAACAATCCAGTCAAGAGAGCTGTGAGACCAACTCTGGTTGAAGGGAGCAGTTACTTTTCTGCCTGAATCTTCCCCAGGCTTCATATGACTCTCCCAGGCAGGCCTCTTGCCTCTCCTCTGGTTATCAGCAGGAAGAGAGAGTTCTTTTTGTACCAGGATAAGAATGAACACAACAGTAACCCCTAAATTATCCATCCCTGCTTAGTGTCAAAGGCAATTACTTTTCTTCATCCTAAAGAAAAAAATAAGATTTGTCCCTTCCCCAGTGAAAATGATCTTTAAAATGTACAAAACAAAACTAACACCAGAAGGAAAACTGTTCTTGTTTTCTGTTTTTTTTTTTTATCACGCTGCATGGCTTGCAGTATCTTAGCTCCTCATCAGAGACTGAACCAGCCCCAGCAGGAAAAGCACAGAATCCTAACCACTGAACCTCCAGAGGGCCCTTTGGAAGACTGTTTTTAATATTCTGCATTTGGATTTTATTTTACTGCAGTAGGATTTTTTAAACACACATTTAAAAAGCTTCAGTACTTTATTTCCTGGTTCAAAAATGCCTTGGGTTATAGACTACATGTATCTATTGAAGATGATACATAAGAAAATACAAAAAAATTAACTTGTGGGGAGGGAATAAAACTTTTATTTTTCCCTTATGCTCTATTATGTGGTTTTTATGATTTCCAAATTATCCCTAATATAAGTGCATAAAAGAACTTTCCTTACAGCCAGTTTTATCTATGCTGCTTTGTTTTCTATAATTCTCTGTTGTCAGGCTACAGGAGAATAAACCTGCTTTACTGGAAACTCCCTGTACAGTGTGATAAATATGCTTGTTATAATACACTCAAACCAGCCTGGGCCCTTTGAACCACTTAATTACATAATTTGAAGGACTTTCATGGGAGGAAGCTTCACTGTAGATTTAAGAAATAACTGTAGTCTTTCTGGTCTGATTACAACTCTGTTCTCAGGTTGCCAGATCATCTCAGCATTCTAGACTCTGTTTCAGAAGCCTTATCTAATCTGAAAACTTTGGAAATAAACAATTCACACACATTAAGAAAAGTTACTAGAAGTGGCATTATTTCATCTTCACTTTTATGCAGTTTTATTAAATGTTTCCAAACAACGGGCCAAGAATCAGAAAAAGCAAATCTCACCCTGGCTCTGCCAGCATTTATGACTTTAGGCAAGTCACTTACTCTCTGTGCTTTATTAAATTTAATATTAAAGCCTGGGGCTGGACTGGATGGTCTCTCATATACTCTTATATGGCTAAATTTTTTCTGACGAATCCTGGGGCAAAGCTGAAAATGAATAAGGGTTTAATTTGGAGCAAAAAAAAGAAAAAGAAACCAAAGGGTAAAAGGTGTAGAACAAAAGACAAAACCTTTCTGTAGGAAAACTTCACATGTGATTTTTGGGAAATGGAGGAGAGGAACAAAGTTAGAAAGTGGACAGTATCAGAAGACAAGGGACAAAATCATGAAGCTCTAAGGGGAGATATTACAGAAGCTGAAGACTTAGGCAAACACACAGATCAGAGGTAAAGACCTGCCATGAATCTGACTCAACTTTGTTTCTAGTTTGGGTCCAGTTACCTAACTTTGGATCTTGATTTCTGCTCTTCTCTAAAACATCATTCATCCACGCTTACTGAGCACCTTCTCACCTAGTAGAGCAGTTGTGACAATTAAAATGAGATAAGGATAATTGACACCTTCAGTCTACACAGCATACCTCTCCCCAGCCCCAGGCTATTGTAGATTGCATAGGCTTTCAGAACAGAATGCTTTGATGTTCAGAGAAAGAACAGGAATGCTTATGGGGAAAAGTGCAAGGAAATGAATGCATGATCTATAGGTCTGCTTTCCTTAAAATTCTACCTAATAGAGCCATTTCAACCCCCCCCCCAAAAACTTCCAAATTTGCACCTTAAAAATATTTGAAAATGCATAATTACCATTCAGTCAATACACAGGAGGGACCTCAAAATTATAAAGAAGCTTGAAGTCTGCCACCACATTACTTGGTACTGAGGAATTACTCTCTCCTCTCAGCTAGTATGAATTGTAAAATTGGTGTGGCTCAGTATAACTGGGTATACGTGTTATGTCTAGATAAATTTTTAATCTTTCTATTAGAATAGTCCAAAAATGTCAGTAACACGAATACAAACTCTGGTTGAAAAGAGGAAGGCAAAAATCTACTCTATAAAAATATTCGTTCCTTGGATTATAGATGATGGATTAGCTTTGTAATATATGTCAGAAGAGGTACTTTATTGTATTTCAAACTTTTGTATCCCAGGTGTCAAGAGAAAGTCTAGACAATATGTCTTTGTCAAAGTGTAAGGAACATTAACCTAAAAATATTTAGAGTTAAGACAGGTTTTTTTGTGTGCCAAAGTATGAAGTGAAGCGAAGTCACTCAGTCGTGTCTGACTCTTTGCGACCCCATGGACTGTAGCCTATCAGACTCCTCCGTCTATGGGATTTTCCAGGCAAGAGTGCTGGAGTGGATTGCCATTTCCTTCTCCAGAGGATCTTCCCGACCCAGGAATCGAATCCAGGTCTCCTGCATTGCAGGCAGATGCTTTACCATCTGAGCCACCAGGGAAGCCCAAAGTATAGTTTTCTTTAAACCCCCAATACTCTATCCTACTACTGTCTTACATTCAGAAAACCACAGTATTGTCAGAGCAGCTAAGTGGTTAAGGAAGGAATCAGAGGTGTGGGCTAGGTTTTGTGGGCAAGGATATTTTCCTCAATATAAATATAACAAAATTAAAAACAAGTGACCAATAAAAGGATATTGTTCAAATTATGGAACATCTATCAGTGTGCGTAATATATATCAGTATACATCTCAATGCTAACATTTAAAATCATGTTTTTGAAGAATAATTAATAATACAAAGAAATGTTAAAGATTTAAAAGTGAAAACAAATGTTTATTATATAACATAATCCAAAAGGATAAAACTACTCTGTGTGTATATATAGAAAAATATTAGAAATAGTTAACTTGGAGTAGGAAATTAAGGTCATTTCTATTTTCTTCTCTATATTTTTCTTTGTTTTCCAGATTCTCACAACATATGTATTATTTTCATAGAAAATAAGCATTCATATTCAAAAGGTTGAAAGCTTAGGTATAAACAATGGCCTATTATATAATTTACTGGCAAAATTTTAGAACCTAGAACCATCATGTGATCATTTTAGCTTGAATTCTTAGGTAGTTGAAGTGAGAATAATTTAACAATTAATAGGTACAGTCTGGGACTCTATAATGGGTCAAAACATTTAATAGACAAATGTATTTTGGTTTGTTAAAGAGAATATGATGTCTGGCTATACTTTACTGGCCTCTGTGACTCATGGATAATACAGCCATGGCATACAAGAGTCCCTTCTTGGGCCACAGTTAAGTATACAACACAGGCTAATGACTGAGATTCTAACCTGACAACTTCTTCCTTTGTTTCATGTCAAAATGGCACTCTTTTTTAAGACCTATGCTGTGAGACAACGTTACCTCATTAGAGGGATTCAAACAGACAGTCATGTACTTGGGATGGGCATTGGGTAAATACGGGCATATTGGGCTCTCCTTTTGAATTCTTGGTCCTCAATCTCCTTATCTCATTCCCTAGTTAACTCATTTCTCTCTCTCTTTCTCTTTCTCCCTCTCTCCGTCTCTCACTTTTATTCACCACAATGACTATTTTACACATCTTCTTCTATCCTAATCACATCACAGAAAAAAAAATAAGCTCTTTAGGTGCCAGCACCTTCTTAGGACCAAGGTCAGCATCAGCAGCTATCCATTCCTCCTTTCCACTTGCTCAAACAGAAAAGTCTCTATCTCCTAGCTAAGACTAATCCTCTATTTGTGCCTTGGATCCTATCCTTCATGAATGTCAGAGGTCTTATTTTCTCAGTTACCTCCTTCCTCTTTTATCTTTAACTTTTGGCTTTGCCCCATTATCATTTTACCTTCTGTGGAATTCTCATCTCTTTACAAATACTGCTCCAGAAGTTACAGCTGAATTCTCCAAAAGGTTGTCTATCCTCTTTATCTTCAAATTTATTCCTAAACCTGCTATAATGTGACATTGGTGCCCATAAATCCTTAGGAAAGGTTGTTTCCAAGCCAGCCAGCAAGGTTTTGAAATGCCCTGGACACTCACCAGCCTTTCTTGAAACATTCTTCTCTAAAATTCAGGTTGCCTAACGTTCAGGATTCTATTTTCCAAACATTCCAAATGCCATTTGTTCTGATTTTCTTCCTAATTTTCCCAGTATGTCTCTGAGTGCTAATTTGCAGTCTCCTTTATGGCCCCTATTTCTCTATCCATCCTGAAAATGTTAGCATTGTTTTAGTTCTATCTCGTATATATGGGAAGGAGCCACTATGTACAAACTCACTGGGCAAACTCTTCTAACCCAAAGACTTCAAAACCCACCTATGAACTATAGGCTGTACCTCTTTTCTAATCTCCAGATTGATTGACTCAAGCACAATTCTGCCTAGATGTCTTATATTAAATTCAGCAAGTTCAAACTGAAATCACTATCTTCTTCAAAGCTGCTTCTCCACCAGTCTTCCCTATCTCAGTAAACCCAGTTCCCTAAGACAGAAACTTAAGAATTATTCTTTGTTCATCTTGATTTACTGCTCTCTCTATGTTTCTCATCTCTAGCTGTTTCTCTCCTATTCCACCTCATTAGTAATATTATCACACTTAATCACAAATTGTCCAATAAGTTCCTAATATTTTTTAATCTATTACTTATTTCATTTTCATTCCCATTGACCCTAAGTCAGACAACCATCATCTCTGTCTAACCTACTGCAATTGTCTATTATATGATTTGTTAGACTCCATTTTGGGCCCCTTTGTGCTGTTTACAAGGATGTGCCTGAAATAAAAAAATTTGACTGTTATTCCACTTTAAAAAGCTTTTCAATCGCTTTTCATTGCCCTGAGTATAAAGTCTAAACCTTTTAAGGTGGACATTGAAGGCTCATCATCACTTGGGCCCTGTAGACTAAGTGCTCACCATTTTTGCTCCCACATCTATATGTCAATTAATTTGATCTTCTTTGAGTTCTTCCAAAGTGCCAGTTTTCTTTCTTCTAAACTTTTATAACTGTAGATCCTAGGTCTTATAACTCTCACTCCCCTCTGTTAACCAATTTCAACTTATTTTTTGTGTATATTTGAAATGTCAGTTTATCTGTTATTTCCTCTGCCAAAAGCCTGGTCAGTTCAGTTCAGTCACTCTGTTGTGTCTGACTCTTTGCAACCCCATGGGCTGCAACACGCCAGGCTTCTCTGTCTATCACCAACTCTTGGCGCTTACTCAAACTCATGTCCTTTGAGTCGGTGATGCCATCCAACCATCTCATCCTCTTTTGTCCCCTTCTCTTCCTGTCTTCAATCTTTCCCAGCATCAGGGTATTTTCAAATGAGTCAGCATCTTTCAATTTCATGGCTGCAGTCACCATCTGCAGTGATTTTGGACCCCCCAAAAATAAAGTCTGACACTGTTTCCACTGTTTCCCCATCTATTTGCCATGAAGTGATGGGACCAGATGCCATGATCTTCGTTTTCTGAATGTTGAGCTTTAAGCCAACTTTTTCACTCTCCTCTTTCACTTTCATCAAGAGGCTTTTTAGTTCCTCTTCACTTTCTGCCATAAGGGTGGTGTCATCTGCATATCTGAGGTTATTGATATTTCTCCCAGAAATCTTGATTGCAGCTTGTGCTTTATCCAGCCCAGCGTTTCTCATGATGTACTCTGCATAGAAGTTAAATAAGCACAGTGACAATACACAGCCTTGACGTACTCCTTTCCCTATTTTGAACAAGTCTGTTCCATGTCCAGTTCTAACTGTTGCTTCTTGACCTGCATGGTCAGGTGGTCTGGTATTCCCATCTCTCAGAATTTTCCACAGTTTGTTGTGACCCACATAGTCAAATGCTTTGGCATAGCCAATAAAGCACAAGTAGATGTTTCTCTGGAATTCTCTTGCTTTTTTGATGATCCAGTAGATGTTGGCAATTTGATCTCTAGTTCCTCTGCCTTTTCTAATCCAGCTTGAACATCTGGAAGTTCACGGTTCACGTACTGTTGAAAAGCCTGGTAGATAATTCATAATATGGACCCCCCCAAATTCTTGACTACCTTTATCTCTCCTGCATATTTTACATTATTTCCTTTTTTTTTAGTTAGAGTTTATTAAAGCAAAATTAAGGTTTCAGTAAAGGCTGAAAATGCTTGTCTATTCCCTGGGACATCAACAATGTCTCTGTTTATGATGATGGCTTGCTTATAATGGAAAAAACTTTATGTTCAATGGAAAAATACATTCCAAGGGCACTTATTTGGCTTGAATAGTCTCATAATCAGAGACGTTTTAGAAAGAAAATTGGGAGGAATTTGCACCATTAAAAACAAAACAAAATGTCTTAAGGAAAATATATTGAATTCTTATATAAAAGAGTTTAACATCACCAATACACTAAAATAAACTGGAGATATGTTGTATAGCCATCAGAATCTATATATGTATAAATTATTTTATCATGTGTCCACATTGTAACCACTTGTTTGTATTTCATTATCTCCATTTCGATTTGAAAAAGATAGAAACATGCCAATAACATACAGTATTGTCACTGAAAATCTCCAAATCTTACTATTATGGCATGAATTCTTTGAGCGTAGATATCAATTTTATATAATTGCTTATGATATGCTAGGCAACATAGTGAAACTATTATTTTGTACACAGGAGGTATAAAATAATTTCTGAAGGATAGAAAAACAGATGAAATTTCAGAATATTTAAATTCTACATGCATAAAACCGAATTTCACAGTAAATCAAAAACATTAAAATACATATTATTGTATTTTATATTCAGAAAAATTATTTAAGATAATGCAGTATATCTTAAATCAGAAATATATTTTTTCCAAGTTACAAGGCCAAATTAACCATAGAGATTGTTAATGTCATTCTCATACCAGTTTAAAAATCAGGTTTCTTATTCACTGAATGAATAAAAAGACAATTGACAGATAGGGGCAAGAAATGATTGACATTCTTCACACAGCACCTAGATGGGCAGAGAAAAGATGACAATCCTGGACAGGTGATGACATCAAAAGTGATGTATCAAAAGTGTTAAAACAAATGAGATATGAATATGCAATTCCATTTTCTTCTAAATACATGCAATACAATAGTTCAATACATTGCATTGTTTCTATAATTCATTTATTGCTCATTTTCCATCTTTTCTTTCTTTTTCATTTTTAGTATCACTGCTTTGTGCCCTTTATATTAAATCCTAACCCTAGCAGTGCCTTAGAGATACCTCATAGACGAACAGAAAATTGCTAACAATGCAAGTCAACTTAAAACGGAAATAACAGAAATAGGCCATGACCACGACAGTCATAGCATATGTTGCCCAGGGCTTTATCCTGCCATCTCAAGAACCTTCTGCTAATAGGAGCAGAGCTGTCAGGGAAGGCTATGGTATCAATCTTCTCATTTTTTCCGTAATGCTACAGTCCCGTAACTTCTGCTTTACAAAATGCATTTCAGTAACTGTTAGCCTCTCCTAGTAGATGAAAATTGTTACAAGAATAGGACTTATTCCTATATTTTTAGGTATATCTCAGGACAGGCCTCGACCAGAATATGTTACACTGTAGATTTATAAACAGTTTTGAATTAGCAAATGAATAAATAATAATAGTAAAGTTCATCCTACCCATCTGTGGGTAAGACATTCTAGAGTTTTCACCTAAGGCCCGAATTTATTAACATTTATTTTTTATTCAAGACTCTGGTCTTTTTTTTCTTTCTGTTTTTATGATTAACCAAAATGACAGCTTCAGTTTAGCTATTAAGAGGAAAAGGAGTACATCAAGGCTATATATTGTCACCCTGCGTATTTAACTTATATGCAGAGTACATCATGAGAAACACTGGGCTGGAAGAAGCACAAGCTGGAATCAAGATTGCTGGGAGAAATATCAATAACCTCAGATATGCAGATGACACCACCCTTATGGCAGAAAGTGAAGAGGAACTAAAAAGCCTCTTGACGAAAGTGAAAGAGGAGAGTGAAAAAGTTGGCTTAAAGCTCAACATTCAGAAAACGAAGATCATGGCATCCGGTCCCATCACTTCATGGGAAATAGATGGGGAAACAGTGAAAACAGTGTCAGACTTTATTTTTGGGGGGTCCAAAATCACTGCAGATGGTGACTGCAGCCATGAAATTAAAAGACGCTTACTCCTTGGAAGAAAAATTATGACCAACCTAGATAACATATTGAAAAGCAGAGACATTACTTTGCCAACAAAGGTCCATCTGGTCAAGGCTATGGTTTTTCCAGTGGTCATGTATGGATGTGAGAGTTGGACTGTGAAGAAAGCTGAGTGCCGAAGAATTGATGCTTTTGAACTGTGGTGTTGGAGAAGACTCTTGAGAGTCCCTTGGACTGCAAGGAGATCCAACCAGTCCATTCTGAAGGAGATCAGCCCTGGGATTTCTTTGGAGGGAATGATGCTAAAGCTGAAACTCCAGTACTTTGGCCACCTCGTGAGAAGAGTTGACTCATTGGAAAAGACTCAGATGCTGGGAGGGATTGGGGGCAGGAGGAGAAGGGGACAACGGAGGATGAGATGGCTGGATGGCATCACCGACTCAATGGATGTGAGTCTGAGTGAACTCCGAGAGTTGGTGATGGACAAGGAGGCCTGGTGTGCTGCTATTCATGGGGTCACAAAGAGTCGGACCTGACTGGGCGACTGAACTGAACTGAAGCACATCTTCCCTTGTGGTTCAAATGGTAAAGAATCTGCCTGCAATGAGGGAGGCCTAGATTTGATCCCTTGGTTGGGAAGATCCCCAGAAAATGGAAAGGCTACTCACTCCAGTATTCTGGCCTAGAGAATTCCATGGACTGTGTAGTCCATGGGGTCACAAAGAGTTGGACATGACTGAGCGACTTTCACTTCACAAGAACATCTTATCATTCATGATTTTAAGTAGAATATTCATAGTTACAGCAATACCCTGGAAAAGGCTAGAAATCTAGGCTATAAAATCAACAGGAGAAGCAAATATTTATAATAAAACAGAGGTGTGACCAAGAAGATTCTGAGCTTAAATCCTCCAATAGGCACACCAAAAATTATAGCTTTTTGCAGGACACTGGCTATGAGAACTACTTGAAGACTAGCAGAAAAGATTTTTCACAACTGGAGATATAAAGAAGGAACCACAAGATGAGTTGGAGAGATGCAGGATAGTCAAGACCCATACCTCTAAGTAGGTGATCCATAAGCAGAAGGATTATAATAGCAGATGTTCTCCCCAGAGATTCTGGGGTCCAAGCTCCACGAAGGGCTCTTCAGCCCAGTAGTCCTGCACTGGGAAGATGAGCACCCAGATGCTTGGCTTTGAAGGCCAGCAAGGCTTGCATATGGGAGAACTATGGGGCCATAGAAAATAGAGATTCTAACTCTTAAAGACTGCAAGCAAAAGCTTGTACTCCCCAAGACCCAGCTCAGAGGCAGGAATTTGAAAGAAGCCTGGGTCAGGCCTACTTGCTGATCTTGAGAGCTTCCTGGAGAAGGGAATAGTCAACTGGGACACCTTTTGGGGAACAGATTCTGGTGACAGTCATTCTGAGGAGTTCATTCTACCTCAAGGAAACAGGTATTGAAAGTGCCATTTTGGAATCCAGGGGCTCACCTGCCCCCACCAGTGGGCTGGCAACAGCCCTGACTGACCCCCTCCCCACAAACCTCAGACCCCTGCAGCCAGCTGCCCCAGGACCTGGTCCTGCCACCAGCAGACTAGTAGCCACCTGGGTCAGGGCCAGCCCTGCTTACCAGTGCACCCATGGCAGTGGACCCTGCCATAACAGAAGATCCTACATAGCCCACAGAGAAGGTGCCCCTAGAGCATATGGCTCTGGTGAGCAGAGGGGTATGCGCTGCTGGATGCTGTAAGACATCTCCTACATAAGGCCACTTCTCCAAGATCAGGGAATGTAACTGACCTACTTAATACTTACAAGTAAACACAGAGAATTGTCCAAATGAGGAGATGGGAGAATATATTTCAAATAAAGGAACGAGACAAAACCTCAGGAAAAAAAAAAGAATGAAGTAAAGATAAGCAAGCTACCCAGTAAAGAGTCTGAGGTAATGATTATAAAGATGTTCAACAAAACTCAGAAGAATGGATAAACACAGTGAGAATTTTAACAAAGAGTTAGGAAATACAGAGAAAAATCAAACAGAGCTGAAGAATATAATAACTGAAATTAAGAAAAAATACACTAGAAGGCATCAGTAGCAGATTAGATGATACAGAGGAATAGATCAGTGGACTGGAAGGCAGAGCAGTGGAAATCACTCAAGCCAAGCTGAACATAAAAAAAGAATTTAAAAAATGAGAATAATTAAAGAGGTCTATGGGACAACTCAAGCATCTGAATGTTCACACTGGACTTCCCTGGTGGCTCAGATGGTAAAGAATCTGCCTGCAGTGCAAGAGATCTGGGTTCTATCCCAGGGTTGGAACAATCCCCTGGAGAAGGGAATGGCAACTCACCCTGGTATTCTTGCCTGGAAAATGCCATGGACAGAGGAGTGTTCACATTATAAAGGTCCAAAAAGGATGTGAGAGAGAAAAAGAAAGAGAACTTATTTAAAGAAATAATAGCTGAAAGCATTTCTAAGTGGGGTAAAGAAACAGATATTCAGGTCCAAGATGCACAGACAGTCCCAAACAAGATGAATCCAAAGAGGTCCACATCAGGCAACATTATAATTAAATGGTAAAAAAAAAAAAAATTAAAGATAAGGAGAAAATCTTAAAAGTAACAAAAGAAAAGTAGCAAAATACACATTTTTTTTTTCAAGTGCATACAGAAAATTTTCCAGGATAGATTCCATGCTGGCCAAAAAACAAGTCTCAATAAATTTAGGAAAAGTGAAATCATATCAAGCACCTTTGCTGACCACAGAATGAGACTAGAAATCAACTAATAGGAAAAAGCTGCAAAAAACCACAAACATATGGAGGTTAAACAGTGCCACTAAAGAGCCAATGAGTGACTGAAGCATAAAACAGGAAATTAAATACCTGGAGACAAATGAAAATGGAAACATAATAATCTAAAAGCTGTGGGATACAATAACAATAATTCTAGGAAGGAGGTTTATAGTGATGTAAATCTATCTTTGGAAGCAAACACACAAAAAATCTAAAATAAACAATCTAACCTTACACCTAAAGGTACTAAAAAAGAGGAACAAACAAAACCCAAAGTTATTAGAAGGGAAGAAATAATAAAGATTAGAGCAGAAATAAATGAAATAGAGACTAAAAAACAATAGAAAACAGATTCAGAGATACAGAGAACAATTAGTTGCCAGAAGAGAGGGAGGTGGGAGCACAAAATACTTGAAAGAGATTAAGAGTTACAAACCTCCACTTATATAATAAATAGTAATCAGATGTAAAATACAACACAAGGAATATGGTCACTAATACTGTAATAACTTTGTGTGGGACAGATGGTACTGATGTACGCAAATGTTGAATCATTTTTTAGTACACCTAAAACTAACATAATAGTGAACATAATATTGTATGTCAACTATATTTCAATAAGAAAATAATGTTTTTCAACCTACAAATAATAAATGCTAGACAGGTTGTGGATAAAAAGGACCCCTCCTACACTGCTGGTGGGAATGCAAATTGGTACAGCCACTATGGAGAACAGTATAGAGTTTCCTTAGAAAAATTAAAAATAGAGTTATCATATGATTCTGCAGCCTACTCCTGAGCATTTATCTGGAGAAAACTACAATNATAATGTTTTTCAACCTACAAATAATAAATGCTAGACAGGTTGTGGATAAAAAGGACCCCTCCTACACTGCTGGTGGGAATGCAAATTGGTACAGCCACTATGGAGAACAGTATAGAGTTTCCTTAGAAAAATTAAAAATAGAGTTATCATATGATTCTGCAGCCTACTCCTGAGCATTTATCTGGAGAAAACTACAATTCAAAAAGATACGTGAATGCCCCTATTCACTGCAGCACTATTTTTAATAGCCAAGACATAAAAGCAACCTAAATGTCTGTCAACAGATGAATAGATAAAGAAAATATGGTATATGTATACACACACAAAAGAATATGCATGCATGCCAAGTCGCTTCAGTTGTGTCAGACTCTTTACAACCCCATGAACTGTAGCCCCAGGCTCCTCTGTCCATGAGATTCTCCAGGCAAGAATACTGGAGTAGGTTGCCAGACCCTCCTCCAGGGGATCTTCCTAACCCAGGGATTGAACCCACGTCTCATACTTCTCCTACATTGGCAGACAGGTTTTTTACCACTAGTGCCACCTGGGAAGCCATATCTTATGCCTATATTATAATAAATATGTAAAATGCCCCTCAGAGTCTAACAGATAATGCATCAATAACAGTTTATAATTTATTTGCAAAATTTTCTGCCAATGTTAGGTTTCTAGTTATGTTAGCATAGGAATTTCCTGACACTATATTATTTCTTTTCCCCAACACAAAACACTCCCTCTGAAAATTTGCCAGCTTTCTTTACAGTTAACTCTTGTTCTGTTGACTATAAATAGGGGCTAAGCAATAGTGCAATGCCAGATCCACAAAACCCAGTAAAGAGTCTGAGGTAATGATTATAAAGATGTTCAACAAAACTCAGAAGAATGGATAAACACAGTGAGAATTTTAACAAAGAGTTAGGAAATACAGAGAAAAATCAAACAGAGCTGAAGAATATAATAACTGAAATTAAGAAAAAATACACTAGAAGGCATCAGTAGCAGATTAGATGATACAGAGGAATAGATCAGTGGACTGGAAGGCAGAGCAGTGGAAATCACTCAAGCCAAGCTGAACATAAAAAAAGAATTTAAAAAATGAGAATAATTAAAGAGGTCTATGGGACAACTCAAGCATCTGAATGTTCACACTGGACTTCCCTGGTGGCTCAGATGGTAAAGAATCTGCCTGCAGTGCAAGAGATCTGGGTTCTATCCCAGGGTTGGAACAATCCCCTGGAGAAGGGAATGGCAACTCACCCTGGTATTCTTGCCTGGAAAATGCCATGGACAGAGGAGTGTTCACATTATAAAGGTCCAAAAAGGATGTGAGAGAGAAAAAGAAAGAGAACTTATTTAAAGAAATAATAGCTGAAAGCATTTCTAAGTGGGGTAAAGAAACAGATATTCAGGTCCAAGATGCACAGACAGTCCCAAACAAGATGAATCCAAAGAGGTCCACATCAGGCAACATTATAATTAAATGGTAAAAAAAAAAAAAATTAAAGATAAGGAGAAAATCTTAAAAGTAACAAAAGAAAAGTAGCAAAATACACATTTTTTTTTTCAAGTGCATACAGAAAATTTTCCAGGATAGATTCCATGCTGGCCAAAAAACAAGTCTCAATAAATTTAGGAAAAGTGAAATCATATCAAGCACCTTTGCTGACCACAGAATGAGACTAGAAATCAACTAATAGGAAAAAGCTGCAAAAAACCACAAACATATGGAGGTTAAACAGTGCCACTAAAGAGCCAATGAGTGACTGAAGCATAAAACAGGAAATTAAATACCTGGAGACAAATGAAAATGGAAACATAATAATCTAAAAGCTGTGGGATACAATAACAATAATTCTAGGAAGGAGGTTTATAGTGATGTAAATCTATCTTTGGAAGCAAACACACAAAAAATCTAAAATAAACAATCTAACCTTACACCTAAAGGTACTAAAAAAGAGGAACAAACAAAACCCAAAGTTATTAGAAGGGAAGAAATAATAAAGATTAGAGCAGAAATAAATGAAATAGAGACTAAAAAACAATAGAAAACAGATTCAGAGATACAGAGAACAATTAGTTGCCAGAAGAGAGGGAGGTGGGAGCACAAAATACTTGAAAGAGATTAAGAGTTACAAACCTCCACTTATATAATAAATAGTAATCAGATGTAAAATACAACACAAGGAATATGGTCACTAATACTGTAATAACTTTGTGTGGGACAGATGGTACTGATGTACGCAAATGTTGAATCATTTTTTAGTACACCTAAAACTAACATAATAGTGAACATAATATTGTATGTCAACTATATTTCAATAAGAAAATAATGTTTTTCAACCTACAAATAATAAATGCTAGACAGGTTGTGGATAAAAAGGACCCCTCCTACACTGCTGGTGGGAATGCAAATTGGTACAGCCACTATGGAGAACAGTATAGAGTTTCCTTAGAAAAATTAAAAATAGAGTTATCATATGATTCTGCAGCCTACTCCTGAGCATTTATCTGGAGAAAACTACAATTCAAAAAGATACGTGAATGCCCCTATTCACTGCAGCACTATTTTTAATAGCCAAGACATAAAAGCAACCTAAATGTCTGTCAACAGATGAATAGATAAAGAAAATATGGTATATGTATACACACACAAAAGAATATGCATGCATGCCAAGTCGCTTCAGTTGTGTCAGACTCTTTACAACCCCATGAACTGTAGCCCCAGGCTCCTCTGTCCATGAGATTCTCCAGGCAAGAATACTGGAGTAGGTTGCCAGACCCTCCTCCAGGGGATCTTCCTAACCCAGGGATTGAACCCACGTCTCATACTTCTCCTACATTGGCAGACAGGTTTTTTACCACTAGTGCCACCTGGGAAGCCATATCTTATGCCTATATTATAATAAATATGTAAAATGCCCCTCAGAGTCTAACAGATAATGCATCAATAACAGTTTATAATTTATTTGCAAAATTTTCTGCCAATGTTAGGTTTCTAGTTATGTTAGCATAGGAATTTCCTGACACTATATTATTTCTTTTCCCCAACACAAAACACTCCCTCTGAAAATTTGCCAGCTTTCTTTACAGTTAACTCTTGTTCTGTTGACTATAAATAGGGGCTAAGCAATAGTGCAATGCCAGATCCACAACTTGAGGGGAGTAAAGTATCATATAGCAGGATCGTTTTTTCCTTGATATTAAGGAGAACTTTCTATGATTCCTCATTATGACAAGAAGTTGAGCTGCCAATGCCTCAACCTTTTAAAAGAGAACTGTGTTAACTGGATTTAACTTGCACTTTTACTGTTTGGCTTTTGTGAAGGGGAAAAGTGGCAACCAAATATTTCTGGTGACTGACTATCTTTTCGGGTCTCAAAGTAGCAGAACTGAAGACATTGATTTCTGCAATCCACTTACCTTCCAGTTCGTTGAGTTAACAGACATAGAGATAGACAGTATTGTAATCTGGCTTATAATAAGTACTATGTAAGTATTTGTTATTATTGTTTTGGGTATTATTTTTATTTTGATGTTAAGAACAATACAATGAAGCATAAAAAAGCCCTTCACTATCACCTCCTAACTAGTGCATAAATTCCAGTGCAGAAGAATGTGGCTATAACACACAACAGAATGGTAACTTGCCATATCCAGTAGAGGCACAAGTCCCTTTTTACCCCATAATCCATTAAGGTTTATGTAGCAGCTTTGAAATACATCTTAACAATCACTCTTTCCTTTCAGGCACTGTACAGATGGCAGATGAACACCATCAAGTATCATGTGATGTTTATATTATAAATGATGTTTTATTTTTCAAAATACTCTAATGAAAAGATTCTGCTCTCCATTTCCATTGTATCTGAATTTGGAGTGATCACATTTCAAGTGTCTAATAACCAAGTGGCTAGTGCTACCATATTGGACAGTGCAGGTCCCAGTGCCTTATACATTTAGATGGGCTTCCACCTGTATTCTCTCAATTAAATGGCAGAAATATCATCACCACAGCGTCCATTTTTTCCTTTCTCCATTCTCCCATCTCCCCTTCTCATCAGAACACCTATTTTCATTGGAGCCTAAGTGCTTCAAGGCTGAGCCATCCCTAGCTGCTGGAAATGTCTGGATCAAGGATGATGATATGACCCCATACTAGGCAATAAGGTCTAAGAGGAAGCTCCCCAGGGACATCCCAGGAAAAGTTTCTTCATTTTTAGGAGAGAGCCATAGAAAAACAAAGCTTCTTTGTCCTGCAAGAGATGAACAAAGAAGCATGTACTAGCAACCAGCCTACTACCCGAGGGGAATAAGACATAGACAGGATGAAGCCAAAACCGTAGACTGTGTAAGAAGGGGCAAGCTTTCTTGATTACAGTGCTGAGCTTCCGGATTAATCAACTCTGAAGGCTGTCCCAACCCTAGATTTGTAATTATGTTCTTTATTCTGAAGAATAGAAATAATCTGAAGAATATTATATCATCTCTAATAATACCAAGTTATACCATCTCTAATAACAACTGAGGGCAACACTGATATACTGAAACTTTGGGGCATCTTTTGAGGCATTGTTTCTCCCTGCCTTTGTTAGTTTTACTGTTTCCCTATTGTTGCTAAAATTCCTCACTGTTTAATTGTTATCCGCAGGGCACCTTCCGAAACATCCGTTTTGTTTTTCTCTTCTTTGGATACTAGGCATTAGAGCAGCTATTTGCCACTGCTTCTACCCACTGTTTCTAATTAATTTCTCTCTTGTTTACAAAAACAATGCTGTGTCTCCCATTCTTACAGTTTTCAGTCTTTATAAGAAGTTTTACTGCTAACAACAATGTAGAAACAATAAAAGCTAACAAAGGGAAAGGCGTAATTTTTTTTTTTATATATAATGCTCACAGTTTTACTGTTTAAATTAGTACCATCATTCATTAGACTCAAGCTGCATTCCAAAGCTCCTTGGTGGTTTTGGAATAAAAAACATTTGGGCTTGATTTGCTCAATACGATTTACCAACTGTGGGTCTTAAAGCAAGTTGCTTACCCAGCAAAGAAAAAAAATAAAAAGATAAATGTCTCCTGCTTTGAAAAGTTCATGTGAAGATTATAAAACATGTAATATATGTAAAACTTAGGGCTTAAACTTGTGATTTTCTGATTCTAAACCAATTTTCTGATTCTAAATCTCATGTCCCCTTCAGTTTACTACAACTTTGTTTTTTTCATTCACTCATTCCACAATCATTCATTGAGTGGCTGCTATGAGCCAGGAAGATTTATAGACAAATATGGTAAGGTCTCTGCTCTTTCGCATTTTACAGTGAATCAGACAAATAGTGGAAATTAACAAGAGGGAGGCCCTTTTAATTTAGCAGTGCATTACATAGGCTATAAAGCTAGACAAATCTGGATTTGAGGGTCAGCTCCACTTTTTATTAACTTTGTGACCCTGGTAAAGTTACTTAACATCTCAAAACCAATTTCCTCATCTGAAAAAAGAGATAACACTATCTCCTTGTAGACTTGTTGACAGAAGAAAATGAGATTACGAAATGCTTAGCTCAGTGCCTATTTTGAAGTAAGCATTTGTCTACTGTGGGTAATCATCCTTATTGTCATAATAAATATTATGACAACTGTAAATATAACTGTACAGAATTAAATGAAAAGGGTATGTGCATGCCTATGGAGTATAGAAGCAGGGCGTTTAAATCAGTCTCCAGGATTAGAAAAGCTCTGTCTTCTAAAATGGGCTTCCCAGGTGGCACAGTGGTAAAAAATAAACCCCCCTGTCAGTGCAGGAGACATGAGACAAGGGTTCGATCCCTAGGTCGGGAACATTGCCTGGAGAAGGGCATGGCAACCCACTTTAGTGTTCTTCCTCCCTTCCCCGCGAGGCGGATCTCCATGGTCTCCCACCGGCCACCCTGGAGTCCAGCGACGGTGTGACGGTCAAGTGTGTCCAGCAGCGCCACGAGCGGCTCATGCCCACCCGGCCATAACGCAGCTGAGGTCTGAGACGCAGCGGATGCCGCGACGGAACCATCAGCGGTGAGTGTCGCTGTGTCTCCTCCCAGGTGACAGTCACAGACACTGGTAAGGGAGAATGGTGCTGTTTACAGTTACATCCTGTCAGTTCCAGAATTCACCAGTGGTTTCTCGCGTTGGTCCACTCGCCTGATCTTCTGTTTTCTCCCAGGTGGTATCAAAACCCCAGACTTCCCAGCCTTGGAGGGGCAGCCCCGCAGCGCCTGCCCCCAACCACGCCAAGCTATCGCCCTCCCGCCCCACTCACCCAGACCCCCACGGCTCCCGGGGACGCAGGAGGGCTCCGGATCTCCACAGTCACCCTTCTGTCCGGCTCCTCCTGGGGTCACTTTGCCATATGCAGATGGAGAGGAACACAGTGCTGACTGTCCAGGAGCTGATCTGACCATTCTCTCATGTGGAGGACCACACACAAAAAAGGCAATTTTAGTGTTTTAATCATAGATTATTACAAACTATAAACTCAAGGGCAAGAAGTTTATTACACTTATCTTTATGAAAACAAAAGGGTGTACAGTGTTCACACACTGTGACAACAGTGTAAAAACTACATTGTGAGCTCTGATTATTTCTTTTCTGTACCACAGAAGCATATTGTATAAAAACTGTCGGAAAACTGATGTGAAGGTTTACTGCCTTATTTGTCTGTCAAAAATGCAGCTCAGTCACATGACTGCTTCCTGGAGCTTGGGAATAGTTTATCCTGTATTCTTGGTTGAATCCTCCCTCTATTTAAGATGTATTCATAGAATTGAAGTGTCGATGTAATAGTTCTCTCCTCTTGCCTGCAGGCCAGTTGTAATAAATCTAGGATGTGATGGAAAAACAAAAACCACCTGTCAGTGCAGGAGACATGAGACAAGGGTTCCATCCCTAGGTTGGGAAGATCCCCTGGAGAAGGGCATGGCAACCCACTTCAGTATTCTAGCCTGGAGAATCCCATGGACAGAGGAGCCTGGCAGGCTACAGACCATGGGGTCAAAAAGAGTCTGATGTGACTGAAATGACTTAGCACACACCTCCTCTAAAATAGGGGCTTCCTCTGAGGCTCAGCTGGTAAAGAATGCCCCCGCCAATGAGGGAGACCTGGGTTGGGAAGATCCCCTGGAGAAGAGAAAGGCTACCCATTCCAGTATTCTGGCCTGGAGAATTCCATGGACTCTATATAGTCCATGAGGTCACAAAGAATCGGACTCGACTGAGTGACTTTCACTTTCACTTTCCCCTAAAATAGCAGAAGTTTCTGGAGAGGTTTGCAATATGGAGGTCACACTTCTAAATGTGTAATTCTGCATGTTATTCTAGGAACTACAGATTGATTTCTACAGCTAACGGTAGGGATGCTGGGGGAGGAATGGAAAATGAGTGGTAAACATGGCCAAATCTAAGATTTTTAGGATTAAACTAAAGAATCTGAAGCCTCTTAATCTGGGTGAGAGAGTGCTAGATGGAAAAAAATGCCTGAACTCCATATTATAGGATCACTGTGAACACACTGAGGCTCAGTAGGGCTCTTTTTCTTCTCTATGATTATAAAGGGGGGAAAAAAAAAACAGATAAAAGCAGGTTAGCAAGAATCCCAATTGCATTGTATTATGCTGCTGCTGCTGCTGAAGTCTCTTTAGTCGTGTCTGACTCCGTGAGACCCCATAAACAGCAGCCCACGAGGCTCCCCCATCCCTGCGATTCACTGGAGTGGGTTGCCATTTCCTTCTCCAATGCATTAAAGTGAAAAGTGAAAGTGAAGTCGCTTAGTCATGTCTGACTCGTAGCGACCCCATGGACTGCAGCCCACCAGGCTTCTCCTCCATCCATGGGATTTTCGAGGCAAGAGTACTGGAAACAGCAGCCCACGAGGCTCCCCCATCCCTGCGATTCACTGGAGTGGGTTGCCATTTCCTTCTCCAATGCATTAAAGTGAAAAGTGAAAGTGAAGTCGCTTAGTCATGTCTGACTCGTAGCGACCCCATGGACTGCAGCCCACCAGGCTTCTCCTCCATCCATGGGATTTTCGAGGCAAGAGTACTGGAGTGGGGTGCCATTGCCTTCTCCCTTGTATTATGCCAGAAGTTTTAAAACTGTCAAAACAAATTTTTTAATTTTGACTGTAGTCAAACACTTTTCCGCTAAGCAAAGAGAACTCAATAACAACAGTTTTATTTGTTTTATAAATAGTTTAGTAAAAAGAATAATATTTGTGAATTGTACTAGCTGAAAAATGTTGGCCTAGTAAAATTTTACCAATGTATGTGAGCTTTCTAAACCTGAAGAGACAGAAGGAACTAGATGAAATTGATGTTGCCCCTTTACAGAGAAAGCCTCCTAAATTGTAGGTGCTGTGTTGAATGAAATCCTTTAACAGTTTGCTATAGAACAATCAAAATTCTTGTCACTTCTACAGGGATTGTCACAGTATTTCTCTAGATACCCAAGCTCTTAAGAAGGGCAATCAATTAATCAACAAAGATATTTCAGGAAACCTTTAGTCACTATAATTATGTGACCCAGACAGTTTCCATGATCATTGACCATTCTCAATCCATCTGTTTGTTCTTTTTGTGTGTGACATTTTCAGTGAAGTAACCTGAAAATATTTCGTGTGTTAGTCGTTCAGCCGTGTCGTGTCTGACTCTTTGCAATCCCATGGACTGTAGCCTGACAGGCTCCTCTGTCCATGGGATTTTCCAGGCAAGACTACTGGAGTGGGTAGCCATTTCCTTCTCCATCCATTTCCTTCTTCCTTCCTTCCTAATCTATACTTTCTGACCCAGGGACTGAATACAGGTCTGCTCCACTGCAGGCAGATTCTTTACCATCTGAGCCACCAGTATGCTAATAAGAGACAATGAATGTGAAAGAGATTATTACAGCATAAAAAAATCTAACTTCTACTAATTTCTAGGGGTAGGACTGGGGAAAGTTTTCTAATTGTTTAAAGTATAGTTTGTACAACTGAAAGATGGGGATAAAAAAATACCAAACTGATAAACTTGTGCCAGTTAAATTAGATAATAAAATAATTCTCAAGTGCTTGCAGGAGAAGGCAATGGCACCCCACTCCAGAACTCTTGCCTGGAGAACCCCATGGATGGAGGAGCCTGGTGGGCTGCTGCAGTCCATGGGGTCTCTAGGAGTCGGACATGACTTAACTTTCACTTTTCACCTTCATGCATTGCAGAAGGAAATGGCAACCCACTCCAGTGTTCTTCCTGGAGAATCCCCAGGACAGGGGAGCCTGGTGGGCTACCGTCTATGGAGTCGCACAGAGTCGGACACAACTGAAGAGACAGCAGCAGCAAGTGCTTGCATGTAGTAGGCATTCAATAAGTATGTCCTTTTGTTTTGTGGATCTTTTCAGCTTCCTTTCCATTAGTCTGATTGCCATTCCAACTCCTCAGTAAGTGACATGAACACACACACACAGGACTTAAAAGATGCAACTTTACTGTCATAATGTTTCTAAGGATGATTTAGATGTTAACAATGAACCCCCATCTTTTGTTATTAATACCCCAATTTTGAAAAACTTTTTCTATGTGTTCTAGGTGGGAGAGAAATCCTAGCATTTACTTCTCACTATCAGGTGCTACTTCAAGTTGCTGCAGTTGCCTGATCCTTCTTCTAGTAACCTATTTATTTGGCCAGGAGGCAAAAAAAAAANATTTCGGTGTTGACCATCTGGTGATGTCCATGTGTAGAGTCTTCTCTTGTGTTGTTGGAAGAGGGTGTTCCCTTCCCTTTGGGCTTCCCTTGTGGCTCAGCTGGTAAAAAATCTGCCTACAATGCAGGAGACCTGGGTTTGATCCCTGGGTTGGGAAAATCCCCTGGAGAAAGGAAAGGCTGCCCACTCCAGTATTCTGGCCTGGAGAACTCCTCCATGGGGTCGCAAAGAGTTGGACACAACTGGGCGAGAACTTCAGAACTCTTCTTAAAGGAATGCTGCTTCTTATACATTGCACAGCCTCGGCATTTGTGGGTAAGCTGGTCTTGGATTATAGAAATCTGGAAACTCTAAGTTGCCTGTTAGTCACCATGGCGACAGGTTCAGCATCCTTCTCAGGGTGCCCAGAGGTTCCATTTGGAAGGAGCATTCATCTTTAAAGGACCATTTGTTTTTCAAAATCAAGGAGTTTTAAGATGAGAGAGATTTCAGTGGTTCTTGGCTAGCGTCATGTGGATCCCCACGGGGCCCCTCGCATAGCCCTGGGATTTACAAGCTGCTTTGAATATTCGGAAAGCCTAAAGGAGCTATAAAAGCTGCCTGGATACTCCAGGCTGCCAGCTCTGTGTCACATTCACGTCTGGGCAAAAACCACATTTGCTAACTGGAGAGTCTCTGGACCTGTTCTGTCCACTGGCACTAATCAGCAGCTCTGGCTGGCAGTTATGTTTGTCTTTAATTAATATCAAATGGAAAATTAATTATTACTTCGCAAATGCAGCCTGCTTGGAAAGCCATCGTCCTCGAAATCAGGGAGCAAAGGAACTCCTTAGAGCCCGGTTCAAGCTTCTGTGTTCACCTTTGAGAAGCCTGAGACTCCGAGCGCAGTGGGGACTGGCCTGAGATCACCAGGCGTGACTTCTGCCACCCTGCAGCCCCTCTGGCAGGGCGGCATCAAACCAGACTCAGGCATAGAGTGATTCTTTACCAGTCAGGCTGTAGGAGGGGCCCGGGAGCCGGGTGCAAGGCACTGTATGTTGGAGGCAAACATGTCCACTCTCCAAATCTTAGAATGAGCCAAGCTGCTGGAATTTCAGGGACAGTGAAGCACCCTGCTAAGGCCCCGTGGGTCCTGTAACTGGTGGGGTTTTTTTTAATTGTGGTAAAATACATATAAAATTTCCACCTTAGCATTTTAAAATGAACAGTTGCAAATGGTATTAATTATTAACTGCATTCTTTTTTGCCTTTTCATACTGCAAAAAAGAATTTTTGCAAAAGGGAAAGATTGAGGGCAAGAGGAGAAGGGGGCGGCAGAGGATGAGATGGTTAGATAGCATCACCGATTCAATGGACATGAATCCGAGCAAACTCTGGGAGGTGAGACAAGGAAGGACAGGGGAGCCTGGCCTGCTGCAGTCCGTGGGGTTGCAAAGAGTCGGACACGACTGAGTGACTGAACAGCGTAAAATGCATTCACCGTCTGGTACCACCATCACCACCATTCAGCTCCAGAACCTTCTCTCCAGAACCTTTTCTTCCCCAGAAGAAAACCCCATTCCCGTCAAGCAGCCCTTCCTTGCCCCTCCCCCAGCCCCTGACAGCCACGTCTCCCGTCCCTGTCTCTCTGGAGTTGCCTCTTCTGGACACTTCGCATAAAGGGAGCCCCACCGTGTGACTTTCCGCGTCAGCCTTCCGTCTCTGAGCAGGGGGCTTTCAGGTTCACCCACGTGGTAGCCTGTGTCCTGAGCAGGGGGCTTTCAGGTTCACCCACGTGGTAGCCTGTGTTCCTGCTTCCTTCCCCTTTTTTTCCTCCATTGAAGTGGAGGTGATTTACAGCGTCGCCTTAATTTCTGCTCTGCAGCACTCGGTCATGCACGCGTGCGTTCTTTTCTCTGTTCGTCTCCGCTGTGACTTACCCGGGCTACTGGATGTAGCTCTCTGTGCTGCATATACAGCAGGACCTAGTGGTTTGTCCTTGTTTAGTTGCAGAGTTGACTCTTTTTCGACCCCATGGGCTGTAACCCACCACATTCCCATGGAAAGCCCATGGGATTTTCCAGGCAAGAATACTGGTGTGGGTTGCCATTTCCTTCTCCAGGGGATCTTCCCGACCCCGGGATCAAGCACGCGCCTCCCGCATCGCAGCGGATTCTTCACCGCTGACCCCCTGAGAAGCCCGTTCCTTGTTGCTTGTCCTAAAGGTGAGAGTCTGCATCTCCCAGCCCAGACTCCCGCTCCATCCTCCCCCAACCCCCGCCTCGGCAGCCACACGTCCGTTCTCGACGTCCGGGGCCTGTTTCTGTCTCGCAGATAAGTCCCTTTGTATCTCATTCCTTTTTATGGCCAAATACTGTTCCATGGTGTGGACCGGCCCCTCTGGCTTCCGCTGGTCGTGTGATGGACACGTGGGTTGTTTCTGCCTTCTGGCCATTGTGGATCGTGCGATTCTGAACACACAGGCACACACGTGTTTGTACACCCGCTTTCGGATCTCTGGGGGTGCATCTCCCAGGAGTGGGGCCCTGGGTCCTGAGGTGACTCTACAGTTGTCTTACTGAAGACCTGCCAGACTGTCTCCGTACCTGGCGGGTTTCACGCGCTCGGTTGCGTCTCTCTGGGGCCCGACTTGCACAGAGCAGCCTGCTGGGAACTCTCCACCACCTCTGCAGCCCAGCCCCAGGTTTCCCTTCCCTTCTTTCACTCGCAAGATTGTGTGCTCAGACGTGTCCAATTCTTGGTGACCCCGTGGACTGTAGCCCGCCAGGCTCCTCTGTCCGTGGAATTCTCCAGGGAAGAATACTGGAGTGGGTTGCCATTTCTTTCTCCAGGGGGACTTCCCGACCCAGGGATCGAACCTGCGTCTCCTGCATTGGCAGGCAGGTTCTTTACCTCGGAAAATATCTGCCTTCACAGGCAGTCCAGATGCCTTCATTTCTGTGTGTGTGTATTTAAACGCCCTCTCAGCCTCTCCTCCTCCCGGGCCGGAGGGATGAGGGATGAGCAGGCTCCCGGCCCCTCTCAGTCCGGCCCGTACACAGCCATAGGCTGCTCAGGGCATTGGGTTTTCCTGATGGAGCCCCAATGACCACAGCCGCCCTGGGGCAGCATCCTCTCCACGCAGTGAAATTCATTAGCATCAGTTTGAGTTTCCATTACCTCGTATTCAAAACCAGCAGCTTCCTTCCGGAGGAGTCCTGGGGTCTGTGTGGTGAGGGTTATTTATAGCCATCCAAGTGAGGCTGTGCGTAATAAACCGCGCTGAGCTGAGTGGCCTGTAATTTGAGATCAAGTTCTGTCGTCTGCTGTAAACAGACGAGACTCAACGGAACAGACTTTTCAGGCTGAATGGGCTGCTGCGTGGTGGGGGCCCGCACCCAGGTGGACATGTGGGGAGCTGAGTCCTCAGAGAGAGGCCAGGGTGGAACAGAGCCCATAGCTGACCGACGTGGGTCGAGGCCAGTGGGAGGACACGGAGCAGCCCTCACTGGCTCCCTCCGACAAGCATGGGCTCGACCCATTTTCCTGATGTAGAAACTGAGGCCCAGAGAAAGGATGGGTGATGTCGACTGAAATGGCAAACGCACAGCATGAGTGCTGTACGCTTCAGTTTCATCCAGGGACTTACGACCGTAGCCGCTGCGAACGCCCCGAGGAACTGCCCCGAAGAGTTGGGGGAGCGGCCGACGTAGTCTTGGCTTTAGCAAAGGGAGCTCATGCAGTTAAGCTCGGATCTCCTTAGAAGGTGGAGACTAGCCACGAGGAGCAGACACGTCAATTCATGATTTCGGTGCTTTTCCACGTTTGCAAGGGTGTAAGGATTCAGGTTTGTAAAATTTTTTCTGAAAAACAACTATCTGAGGGCCTGTTTTGCCTTTTTACCGAAAGCACAGAGTCCCCTCCCCTGCCCTTCATGCTGACCTCCTTTCAGGGTGTGCGGTAGGCCTGTGCCCATGGTGCTTCACAGCTTGATCCTCATAGACCCGGATGGTGAGACTCGTTCCTGGCTTTGCAGTGACCTGCCCACCGCCCCCGGGGCAAATCTACAGCCCTCCCTGCTCTCAGATCCGTGGGCCCCCTCACCATCCCCAGGTGGCCCCCTACCTAGCCAGCTAAGTAAATCCTCACGCAGCCCAACCAGTGGCTGAAAAACCAGCCCTTCTTCCAAAGAGAGGCAAGAAAAAGCCGCTTGCACATCAGGGCAAGATTTCCAGCCAAAGCCTCTGGGGAAGTTCACCTTCAGCTCTTCTCTGTAAAATGTGGTGGGAGGTGGTCAAGATACCTGGTGCTGCCTTTGCTGTGTGACCCTGGGAGAGTCGCTCAGCCTCTCTGTTCAGAGTCAAGTGGACAGTAGGCAGCTGCTCACCCTGCCCCAGAAGGACAGACCAGAAATAGATTCTTCTTTCTAGGAGAGGGAGGGGAAGAGGGGATTAAACCCTGTCCAACAAGAAGAACGCTCGGTGACCTCCTCCTGACCCAGGCCTCTTTTCCATGTCCTCTGAACCACACACTGGTCCGGCTGGGGGCACGCAGCACAGCTGCTTCCGAATGAAGCATGAGGCTTCGTGGGTGTGGGCCCGGGGACCACTTGAGGGCCGCCAGCCTCTCCTCCAGGCCCGTCTGCCCAGCCCCCTGGTGGCTGCAGGCTTTCTCTGAGAAGCCTCTGGCCCAGTGGCCCAGCAAGCGCGCGTGTTCATCTGGAGGAGGTGGCACCAAACAAGAGCTGTAGGAGGGGGTTGATGGTGACCAGGTCCCCGGGGCCTTGGCGTCTGCTGGCCCACCACCTCTGACCTTCCAGGGAGGCCTGGCCCAGCGTCTGCTGGCCCACCACCTCTGACCCTCCAGGGAGGCCTGGCCCAGCGTCTGCTGGCCCACCACCTCTGACCCTCCAGGGAGGCCTGGCCCAGCGTCTGCTGGCCCACCACCTCTGACCTTCCAGGGAGGCCTGGCCCAGCGTCTAGCCCAGAAGCCACTTCACTCAGTAAAACGTCCCCAGGCCCGTGCTGTGGGGCCCGGGCAGGTTGCCAATACCCTGAGCCTGGACCACTTCTTTTCTGGCTTGAGGTGGGTGCCTTGCCTCGTGGTCTCGGGATGCGGCTGGACGCCTCCTGGCGCGCCGTCTCCCTCTGAGGGGCATCACGTCCTGGTGTGGATGTGAGACCGCAGCTCTGCGGAGAGGCTGGTGTGTGAGCTGGTGCCCTTGCTGGCCGCAACCCCACCCGGCTGCCTCATCTCCGAGCCGAAACTCGGGCATCGCGGCAGGGACCCCGGGGGTTGCTAACCAGAGGCTGAGCCTCGCCATCTCCAGGACAAGTCCGGCAGTGAGGACCTGGCGAGAGCAACGCTGCTCCTACTTGCTGCCTGGCCCTCCTCCTTGCCAGTGTCTTCCTGCTGCTGCCTGACGAGTCGAGGGGTCGGGGCTGGGGGAACGCCTGAGGACCGGGGACACGTGAGGTCCGTGCCACCTCACCGCACCTGCTTGGGTCCGGGGGCGTCAGAGAGGCAGCCAGGACTCGGCCTGGCCCTCGCGGACGGGAGAAGGGCCACGTGTTGTGGGTACTGGTGGTGCCACCTCGTCTCTGATGCTGGCAGGCAGGCCCGTGGAGGAATGGAGTAGCCAAGGCTCTAGAGCCTCGGACTCCAGACACGGCTCTGGGGCAGCAGCCTCAGCACCACCCTGGAGCCTGATTGAAACATAAGGCTCGGCTCCGCCCCGCACCCGCTAAAACCCACCCTGAGTTCCAACGAGATCTCAGACAGTTTGCTTGAACATTCAGGTGGTAAATGCAAGCTAGGATCTCGAGAGTGGGCAGGGGTCCCTTAGATGGAAAAGGTGGGCAGAAGATATTCAAAGGAGTCAGGAGAGCAAGTGCAAAGGCACTGAGCCAGGGGCAGTCAGACTTGCTGAGGCTGCTTCTGAGACCCGGTGCTGGTGGAGAGCAAGGAGGAGCTTTACAAATAACAGATGAGCTGGTTTTCAGATGAGTCTTGACAGTCATCGGGTAGCTCAGACCATCCTTTGGGTGCCTCTGGCCAGGAATACTCCTTGACGGGGCTCTAAGAAGCAGTCCCGACTTACTGTGGCCCATCTGGGGCCCCCAAGCTCTCTGGTGTTTTTCCCCCAGAATCTCTGCATGGTGTTGTTTCACAGTATCTTTTTATCTCAGGGAGGGCGGGAACAATAAATGGCTCCTGAGGGATCCTTTCAATTCTCCGTGGCTCTGTGTTTCCTGCAGAGGACGTGGGGAGAGGCGAAGTCGCCAGAGCAGCGGTTACACTTCCCTTCAGTCCTGTTCCAAAGAGGAATGTGGCTTCGGTGCCAGGCTCGCAGCTCGGCTACGGTGGTGACCGTGGACCAGAGCCAGCCTGCCTGCTGTCTTGGGGCCGGTTGCCATCAAATTTCCCAGCTCCCCTTTGCTCTGGCTCCAGGAGGAGAAACAGTGAGAAATGGGCTGGAAACTTACACCTGTAGATCGGGCTGTGTGCTCCAGGACCAGGAAACTGTGGGGTCCAGATTAGTACCCCCTCGCCTCTGCCTGCCTCTTTGGAAGAAAGTGCGGGATGGATAAGTCCTCAATATATCTGCACTGTCACTGAGCAGTAATTGGAGTGAAAATTGCTAAAAATAAGGTGACTGGAGGCCGCGGGCCATTAAGAACCTGGCAGGAGCTCGCGCCACCGGTGTGCTAATCGCTGGAAGGGGAGAGACCAGCTGCATTAGGAGAACTCAAGGGTCAAAGAGAGTGTGACCCAAAAATGAGTGGAGATGGGGCCGTCCTGAGAAGGGCCCGTGCCGGGCACACATGCGCCAGGGGCGGGCGCTCAGCTCACCCTTGGGGTGTGCCAAGCTTTGTTGCCCCCAGGACTGCCCTGCTCGCTGAGGGTGCACTCACCCAAGGCACAGGACCACGTGCCGTGTGACCGTGTGACCAGGCCGCCCCGCACAAAAGCATCCTTCCGAGGAATCGTGCTCAGCTAAGATTGGGAGTGGCCAGGGCAGGGGTGTATTTTTACGGACAGAGAAATGGGGCTTGATGGAAAACGGCTGCCTAGGGAGCAAACGCTGCTCTCCATTACATGGACTGTCCACTCTCCCCTCCTTGAAGCCTCCAGCCGGGTCCTGCCCAAGACCAACGACTCCCTGCCCCCGGCTGCCCCGCCCTGCCCCACCCCGCCCGAGGCTCCCCTAGACTCCCACTGCACGAAGGGCCTCCTGCTGCCAGGGTGATGCCTACACACTGGCTGCCAAGCTGCCGAACCCGCCCTGCAGCCCTCTGGCCTCCCACACGCATGTGTGCGTGTGCGCGCGTGTGTGCAGTCCATAGGTGCCAGGCTCAGGGCCGCTCTGTTCGTGTGTGACTGTGTCAGGCCTTGTGTCTGTCCGTGCACACCTATGACAGGGCACGTGGCGCCCACTCGGCCGGGGAAGGTCTCCTTCCTTCCAGCAGCCGCATCATCGTCCTGACGCCGTGACCACAGCCCTTCCCCGGGCTGAGGGTCCATGTCCACAGAGTAATGGTAGCTGACTGGCTACAGGGTGATCTGTCCAAGATCTAAATGCTGACACAGGGCAGCCAGTACCCGAGGCCGCAGGTGTGCGGACTCTTAGCAGTAAGTAGTATACTTAAATGGTAAATGTCTAATTTTAATATTTGACGTCAGTTCCCGGCTCCCCGTGCTACAGGCTGCAGCAAACACAGCAGACCAGGATTCCCTGGATCAGTAACGCTTTCCCGAGACTCAGGGAGCAGTGACCTAAGCAAAGTTTACATCTGCACCAAGTGCCCAGTGGCATCATCAAGTTAATTTTTATAGGCAAGATCCTTGCACAAAAGGAAATCTAAATTTAGTTGGTTTTAATTTACAGCGTAGAATAGCCGCCCCCCCCANCAATGCCTGATCAGGGAAGAGAAGATCCCATATGACGTGCAGTGGCTAAGCCTGTGTGCTGCAACCATTAAGCCTGAGCTTTAGAGCCCGAGAGCTGCAACTTCTGAGCCCATGTGCCCTAGAGCCTGTGTTCTGCCACAGGAGAAGCCATCACAAGGAGAAGCCTTTGCACTGCAACTAGACATAGTCCCCGCTCGCCACAGCTAGAGAAAAGGCTGTGCAACAACAGAGACCCAGCACAACCAGAAATAAAGTCAATCTAAAAATAATTTTAAATAGCAAAATTAAACCACTTCATGCAGACTGTAAATATAAACCTATTAACCAAAAGCTATGGGGAAAAGTACATGGAACCTGGCCAGTAAGCTGCAAGAGTATATCCAAGGTTAGTTCCTTAGAAACAGAGCCTGAATTAGAGATTGTGACACAGGCAAGAAGTCAAAGTGAAAGATACGGAGTCCTGGCTTCGTCTTCCACAGGGTCACCTCCACTCTTGGCACCACCAGCAATTTATAGGAACCAAGAAATCCACGTCCCCCTTCCCTTTTTTCCCCTTAAACTAGCTTGCTTTAGCCTGGTCTGGATCTTCTTCAGGGATGATGAGTCTTATAGCATCCTACTATTTCACAAGCAAACTTTGCTTATTTCCCTTTCTCTCTGACTATTCCAATTCACATCTCAGAACAAAAAAATAGCCCCCATTAGATAGAACTTAATTCTAAATCTGCCCATCACTAGCTTGGAGTAGTCACTTTTACCTTGAGGAACTAGATGGAAAGTCAGTTGTGGACAGATAGCCATGTCCCTACCAGAGGTCCAGAGAGGAAGACGGGGCCTTCTTTCCTGTCAGAGTCACAGGACAAGGATTAGAGAAATCACAGAAGGTCTTGTAAAGTCTATCCCCAAAACACTCTGTGTGAATACATTCAATTCTCCACTGCAGCCTCAGCTGTCATCGTTCCCCATCAGGACACTTTCACTACCTTCTACTTGGTCTCCCTACTCCCACTCTGGCCCTTCTGCAACCCAGTCCTCACACAGCTTTGAGAAGAATCTGTTAAAGGCATAAATCCAATAATGTCACTCCCCTTGCTTCAAATCTTCCAGTGTTTTCTTAAAATAGTATCAAAACTCATCCGCAGGGCCTCACACAATCTGGCCCCCAACACTGTCTCTACCTCAGTTCACGGACTCTTACTCTCTCCACACCCCTCTCACTTCAGGCACACAGGTCTCCTTCCTATCCCTTGAACTTACCAAGTAAGGGCCTTGCTGTTTCCTAGACCTAGAATATTCTTCCTGGAGATCACTCATACCTGGTTCTTTCCTTTCCCTCAGATATCAGCTTAAATGTTACCTCTCATTTAAGAGGCACCTTTCTCCAATGCTACCATCTACAAAAGTTTCCCAGGCTTCCTCTATCACGTCACATTGCTTTATTTTCTTAACAATATTTACCACAATCTGACTTCTCATCTAATTTATTGACTTTCTCCTTCCCCTAGAATGCATGTTTGGGGAGAGCAGGAAGCTAGTCTGCTTATTTCATTGCTATATTTATAGCACCTAGAACTGTGTCTGACACACAGTTGGTACTCAGTAAACAATCACTGAACACATGAATAGGTAAGTAAATTCTGAATGGTCCCAACTTTTTTTCCTATATTCATAACTGATAAAGGAAAAAAACATTGCTGCTTTGAGTCACAACCTCAAGTTTCTCCAGGAAATCATTCAGTAAACAACATATTCCTTAAAGACGAGGACCATGCCATTGCTCTATCAGGTTGTAGGACAGTGTCTTGCACACAACTGATAGTAAGTGTCACTTAAATGAATTAATACATCATGGCTCCTCACCCTGACATTGTCAAGATAATTTCATGTTATTTCACTGTTTATTTACACAGATTTAGTAGAACTCCTTGATACTTAATTGAGAAGTATAGTGTCATATAACTTTAAAAAATAAAGTGAAGCAAAAGTGAAAGTGAAGTTGCTCAGCTGTATTCTGATTCTTTGTGACCCCATGGACTGTAGTCTGCCAGGCTCCTCTATCCATGGGATTTTCCAGGCAAGGATACTGGAATGGGTTAACATTTCCTTCTCCATTAAAAATAAAAGATATCTCTAATTAAATTTAGTATTGTTCCACATAAAATAAGAACTAGAATTAGCAACACTTAATTCAACCAATATGTGTGTGTACATGCATGCTTTGTTGCTTCAGTCGTATCTGACTCTTGGCAACTCTATAGACTGTAGCCTGCCAGGCTTCTCTGTCCATGGGATTCTCCAGGCAAGCATGCTGGAGTGGTTTGCTATGCCCTCCTCCAGGGGATCTTCCCCACCCAGGGAACGAACCTGTGTATCCTGCAGCTCCTACATTATAGGCAGATTCTTTTATTGCTAAGCTACCGGGGAAGTCCAGTTATTAAGTGATTATTAAGTGAGATATGGCGTTCAAGTGTTTTACATATATTATTAGTACTATGTCTGACCGTAAAAGAGAAAGGAAGAAAGAGAGGGAAGGAGGCAGGAAGGGAGAGAAAGAGGGAGTGAGAAAGAACCTCTAAGAAAATTCTTTGTGCCTCTTGCTGCTGCTGCTGCTGCTGCTAAGTCGCTTCAGTCGTGTCCAACTCTGTGTGACCCCATAGACGGAAGCCCACCAGGCTCCCCTGTCCCTGGGATTCTCCAGGCAAGAACATTGGAGTGGGTTGCTGTTTCCTTCTCCAACACGTGAAAGTGAAAAGTGAAAGTGAAGTCGCTCAGTTGTGTCCTACTCCTAGCGACCCCATGGACTGCAGCCCACCAGGCTCCTCTGTCCATGGGATTTTCCAGGCAAGAGTACTGGAGTGGGGTGCCATTGCCTTCTCCGTTGTGCCCCTTAAAAAGCAATACATTTCCAATAAGTAAAGGTATTCAAACAAAATGGAAAATTTCACCAAGAATATTCTAGAAATAGATCAAACATTAGATGAGTTATTTTACTAAATGACCTTTTATAAATCAAGAGATTTTATAAGGTCAACCCTCTTCTTTTACAAATATGGAACAGAAGTACAGACAAGCAATACAACTTGCCCAAGATGAAATGCAAATTCCTATTTCTAATCTTCAAGGCAATCTACCAGTGCACTCCTTCCTTCCTTACTCCTCAGTCCTTGACTCATAATATTTCTTGACATTCTCAAACATACTTCGACAAAAACATATTTGCTTACCATCCTTAGCACACCTGGCTCAATTTTTCCCCATGTGCTTCTGTACAGACTTCCACTCCCACTGTCAATTCTATGCCAAGCTTTGTCTCTCCTTTTAAAGCAACACTTAAGGAAAAGAAAATTTTTTAAAATTAATGTCTCTACATTTCCATCTGATCTCAGTACTCAAGGGCTCTGATACCTTTTCTAATTCATAAGGCAGCCTGAGTAATCTTCTTTATACACAAAGCAGATCAATTCACTCCCTCACTTGTTTTCCAAGATATTTAAGATAAAAATCTATAAACTCCCAAACAAAAATGACAAGGTTCTGCACGGTCTGGCCCTGCCTCCCTTCCTAGCTTTACCTTAAAGCTACTGTTCCTTTTATTCATGCTAAGGTGCCCCTCTGGCACTCTTTAAGTTCCTCAAATGCTTCCAGCTCTTTCCTGCACTGATAGTTTCACATGTTGTTCTTTCTTCCTTAATGTACCAACTTCCAAGATTCACCATAAATGACGTTTTCTTAGGGAGGTCCTCTTTAAGCACCTCCATATTCATCAATGCATCAAAAGAAGGTCCTCCTTGACCCTTTGCCAAAGCACCTTTTTCTTGCCTTTATAACACGTCCGTTGTTTTAATGTGGGCTTCCCAGGTGGCACAGTGATAAAGAACCTGCCTGCCAACGCAGGTGACATAAGAGACACGGGTTAGATCCCTAGTTCGGGAAGATCCCCTGGAGAAGGAAATGGCAACCTAATCCAGTATTCTTGCCTAGAAAATTCCATGGGTGGAAGAGCCTAGAGGACTACAGTCCACAGAGTCTCAAAGAGTTAGATACAACTGAAGCGACTTCATACACACACACATTGTTTTCATGATGTATGTAGGGGGACACCAGAAGCTGCCCTGCTCTTCCCTGTTCAGGTGGGCAGAGCAAGTCACATTGGAGCAGGTATCACAGAAATAAGAAACATTCACTTTGGTAAATGTTGACTGAGTTGGTTTTCATAGCAGAAAGTTGTGTGGTACAACAAAGGAAATCCATACAACACTCCCGGTATAAATTGCTGGTTACCTGGGAAAAAGTAGACCATCATAGTTATCATATTTTCTGGGGGGAAAAAAGGCAGAGAAATCTAACCTCCTCTCCCAATATCTGAAGCCAAGAAACTTAGTAGAGAGCAACTTTAGCTGCATTCAGTAGAGGGAAAAGACATGGAATGTCTTAAAAGAAAATTTACTGGAAGAGAAAGACAAACTTGTGAGAAAGTCATCTGAGTACAACCCAGAGCCTAAGGACCCCAGAAGGAGGTTCCAGGCAGTATGTGGCCAGAGGCCAGCCGCTCTCTGGGTCCTTACATTCTAGTACAGTGGTTGTGCTTCTGAAAATTGCTGCTGAGCTTCATGGCTGAAGTTAGAGGATGTGAATGAATGTGACTCTTAACAATGGTCAAGCACAGATCCATTGCAGCTTGGACAGGGACATGCTCCATGAGGACTTCACAGTGGCCGTGGACCAGCACTGCCCTTCAGCCCAGACAAGATCAACCTGCAGCAGCTGCACCATGTGGCAGTGAACGCAACCAGGGTGATAACCAGATCACCCTGGTCATCTAGCTGACCAGGTGGTAACCATCTGGCTACATTTGTTTACTGGATCAGTGGTTTATTTTCTGTGGGTCTACCTTAGTAGATTGAAAGTTTCATGGAAGAACCTAGCATGTCTGTTTGGCTTATGCTCAGGGCTACAAAGTACAGCACAGATGGCACCGGGCTCCACAAGGACTGTCCTTCACATGGAACATGACATGAAGACTGTCCCTTAGAGCCAGGTAACTGCAATGTCTTCAACCTTACCCTAGTCATCACTGTATCACCAGAGAGGCAGACACGAAGCAAGCACTCAGTACATATTTACAGAATAATTATATAACAGAATGCATGACCTATTCTGTTCATTTGTATACATTTCTATGACTCTTCTTAAGACGTTTTTGGGTATTTTCCCCCCACATACCTAATATGGTATGTCTAAAAGGGATGATTTTATCTATTTTGAGCCACAAGAAGTCAGAACGGAAAAGAAGGTTAGAGTGATAAGTGTTTTTAGTTTACTCACGAGGAAAGGGAAAACCAGAAAGATAGGATGACTTTTATCCTTTGGTAGAAAAGCCAAGATGAGAACCACGGGCTCTGTGCCTCTTACTCTCTCTAGCCCCCATCTGCTCTTCAATAGCTTTCTCTTGTTCTTATGAAACAGAGGCAGAGGTCACTTAATCACTGACTGCTGTTTGTGCCTTTGACTGCCAAGGCACTGGATTAATTAGGGAAATGCGGATGTGTGTGCTCTACTTGACCCAAAGTGGTAGAACGTTATCAGGGAAATTTCATATATCAAGACCACAGTGAAAGCTCCACTTTATTGGACTGGTGAATTCTTCAAAACACACTGTATTTTTTGAATCTCTCTTTCAGTATTTTCAGCATTAACAGCATATTTCTTTTTCCAAATGCTCATGAGTCATACCAACAGCAGCATATTCTCAAGCACAGAAAATAACACACTGAATATTCAGAAAGAGGAACAAAAAGATCAAATCTACTTAAAAGAAATAAAGGATTAGTGAAAAGTATGTTCTTAAAATTATATTTGATTTTTATTAGATCAATAATTGCTTAAAATAGGCAACTTCCCTGGTGACCCTGTGGCTAAGACTCTGTGCTCCCTATCCAGGGGGACCAGGTTCCATTCCTGTTCAGGGAACTAGATCCCACATGTAACAACTAAGACCCAGCACAGTCAAATATATATATATGTTTTTTAAAAACTAAAAAAATTGCTTAAAATAAATACACATCTAGCTCCAACTAGGCCTTCTGTCTTTGTATTACTGAGATTTGTAAAAATCTTGCTTGGTGTAAAACTTATCCTGTACTATATGATATGACTCTTGGGGTTCCCTTGTGGCTCAGCTGGTAAAGAATCTGCCTGCAGTGCATGAGACCTGGGTTTGATCCCTGGGTCGAGAAGATCCCCTGGAGAAGGGAAAGACTACCCAATATAGTATTCTGGCCTGGAGAATTCTATGGACTGTATAGTCCATGGTGTCACAGAGAGTTGGACATGACTAAGCTACTTTCACTTCACTATATGATATGCTGCTGCTGCTGCTGCTGCTAAGTTGCTTCAGTCGTGTCTGACTCTGTGAGACCCCAAAGATAGCAACCCACCAGGCTCCCCCGTCCCTGGGATTCTCCAGGCAAGAACACTGGAGTGGGCTGCCATTTCCTTCTCCAGTGCATGAAAGTGAAAAGTGAAAGTAAAGTCGCTCAGTAAGTGTCTGACTCTTCGTGACCCCATGGACTGCAGCCCACCAGGCTCCTCCGTTCATGGGAATTTCCAGGCAAGAGTACTGGAGTGGTTGCCATTGCCTTCTCTGTCACTATATGATATGACTCTTACCTAAATTAGTACCTAGTTTCTTTCCAACAGAATTAAAGTGAAAAAAATCAAGCCTCCTCTTCTGTCTCTGCCACCATATTTCATTTTTAGGTTTATAGTCCTCAAACACCTATCATAAAAATCAGCAATGGTAAAATAAAATACTGATTTTGAATAGGTGACCAGACCAGCTGCCGAAATGTTCTCCTTATAAATAATGCCCAAGAGAATTCTAGGAGGGCTACTGGATGGGAAAATTACACTTTGTGTTATTTGCAGACTACAAATAATATTAATGCGTTGTCAAGACCTAGACTAACTGGGTGGCAGCTTACAACTGTGTGTTTCTCATGCTTTGGTCTGATTTAAGGCTCAGCTCTGGACTGTGAGTCAGGGGTGGAGAATCTGTGCAGCCCTGACAGTCTGGATCACCTGTGAAGAGATGAGGACCACCAAGGCAGAGGCTCCAGCCTTAAGAGGTCTGCAGAATGATTTGACCTAGGACAACACCTAAATGCGCAGTTAATTCAACTCATTTACATGAGGAGAGGTCTGAGCACATGGACTCTCTGAAAGTCAAGAGACATATTCTAGACAGAGGTCTTCAGAGCACGAGGTGGTGGGTACTCCTTCAAGTTCAAGGGAAGGGGAGGTGGGATCCAGCATGTCTTAGGCTTGGAGAGTTAACTGGCAGTTGTGAGGGGGAAAGCATCCCAGAACTGAGAGAATGGTGATGGTGACAGGGGCAGGGAGGAGAGATGAATTACAATACCTTGCAAAGATTTACAAATATTTATCTTACAATATTTATTTGCCCGCTTTCTTAAGTTTTTTTCTGAAAAGTTACATTCTCCACCACATTTCCCCACCAGTTAATTATAACTAATCAAGCTGTGAAACATCACGTCTCTCTTTTCTCCAGTTTCCTGAGAGAAAGTTCTATCTGAAGATAAGAAGTCAACACTGTCATCTATAAAACATCACAGTAGTATTCTTAATATGGAAGAAATAGTCTCAACTATTTTCACATACATTTATTTTGCTTTTTGTTACAATCCTGTCAAATAAGTTGAGTTGGTGTTTTTATTCCTATTTTACAGGAAAAGAAGAAAAGTGTTCACAAAGATATCAAGCAAGCTGTTTAAGGTCACACAGTGGATTGTGTTATGTCACTGGAACAAGAACCTGTCTTCTGATTTATGTGCTCAGATATTCACTCAATAGGCTTGTACTGGACATATCTTGTATGGCTGGTCATCATGACAGTTTCTAGGAAAAGAACAATTTACTGGGTAGTTACTATATCTGCCCTTAGGAGGTCAGTTAACAAGAATGTTTAGTAAAGTATGACTCAGATCAAGACACCAGATCTGCAAGGTAAATATTGTGGGACCAAAGAGCTGGAGCACCCAACCAAGCCTAAAGAGGCCCAGGGAAGGTTCCTCTAACAAAGCCACTGCTAACTTGGGACCTTAGCCAGTCCAAGACAGTGACTGCTCGGCAGCTGTCCTGAATGGCTGAGAGGTGAGGTGTAAAGTTGGAAAATGGAGACAAAAGTGCTCCAAATAAAGGGAGCAGAGTCACTACTCCACACTGTCATTTCCGTGTGTGTGTATGTGTGCACACATGCGTAAGTGTGCATCCCTCTCATTTTAAAAAGTTACACACTGTCCAGTTGTCATTTCTGTGTAAGAATGAATTACTATGTTTACCATAAAATGCTGACGGACACTCAGGAGACAAGATATAAGAGGAACCCCAAGAAAAATAACATCCCTTCTTGGGTTACCCTCATTAATCTCTGAAAATTAGAATTTTTCTAGGGAAAAGAAGGACTTAAGAGGCCATCTAATAATTCTCAAGAAGCAAGGCAGGAATTGAAATACAAACCACTTACTTACTTCTATGATAAGGAATTGAGGGAAAAGAGGGATTCAGAATATGACATGTTACAGCGATAGATTCTAAGAGTTGCCAAGTGTGAAAGAGGTGCATGTAGAGCCCTGGTGGACTATAAACGTGCTACCCATATGTGAGGAGTTTGAAGGAGAACTTCTCTCCCTGCTCTCTAGCTCTGCAAGGCAAGGACTGAAAATCAAACATGGCACCCAGTACCTCTCACTACCACCTCTCAGCTCCCCCAGACAAATCACTGATCATCCTCTGTTACAAATGCCTGTAGTGCAATTCCTGAGTGTAATTCCCAGAAAAATGATCTTATGGAAACTTTCATAATTGAGTTATTGACCTTTACAGCTTTTTTAAAGGAGAAAGTCCAATGAGTCACATGTATGCTACAATTCTAGACCATCTGAATGTCTTCAAATAAGATGGCTTAAGAATTCGTTTAATTCTTGGCTCTCTTTAATAAACTCAAGATACAAAAACCTACATTTTAAGCCCTGATTTATCTCATTAATCTTCAAGTTATGTTTGCTTCTGGATATATCACTTAGATAACCTGCCATCTCTTTATGTACAGTGTCCAAAAGCCCAAGTCACTCAGAAGCCCCCACTCTTCACTTCAATGCAGTCACTCAATCCTGTCTGATTCTTTGTGACCCCATGGACTGCAGCACGCCAGGCTTCCCTGTCCTTCACCAGCTCCTGGAGCTAGCTCAAACCCATGTCCATCGAGTCAGTGATGCCACCCATCTCATCCTCTGTTGTCCCCTTCTCTTCCTGCCTTCAATCTTTCCCAGCATTAGGGTCTTTTCCAATGAGTCAGTTCTCATCAGGTGGCCAAAGTATTGGAGTTTCAGCTTCAGCCTCAGTTCTTCCAATGAATATTCAGGACTGATTTCCTTTAGCATTGACTGGTGGGATCTCCTTGCAGTCCAAGGGACTCTCAAGAGTCTTCTCCAACACCACAGTTCAAAAGTATCAATTCTTTGGCACTGTCCCCTTTCTTTATAGTCCAACTCTCACATCCATACATGACTACTGGAAAACCCCATTCTTATAAAAGTACAATTGACCAAGCAGTCTCCTTCTCAAATTTCTCATTCTGCGTCATTAAACCATGATTCTCCCAAATAAGAGAAACTGAGCATAACACATGGAAAAAGACCTTAGATATCTATTAGCTTTACTTTTGCATTTTAAGAGGATATATAATTTCCCCAGTACTATGATTAGCACTGGAACTGCTGGCTTTATAGCTAAGTCAAACAAATAAATCAATACAACAGAAAAAAGAATAAAAATAAACTCAGAGTCAAATATCTTGAATTAGAAATCTGGTTCTAATATTCTTAACAATATTCTAATACTGTTATTTTTATGACACCATAAAACACCATTACTTCTGTAAAATAACCTATGGCATCTATTTTTCACACGTAGTACATTTAAGGCAAATTTTCTATGTCAACAAATGTCAGTGATTCCTTAAACTTAAAAAACACTACATCTATGTTGCAAAATATCTCCTTGAGTCAAAGCATTCTCTGCCCACATCTGTGGCTATTGAGCAGGGAATTTGCTGGTTCAAGATTAAAGGCAAAGTTCCTAAGGCTGTTTTTATACAGTTCCCAAGTTGTGGATGAGAACCTCTGTTCCTCATTATCTCTTTTCACAGCGTAGATAGCTTTTCATCTACTATTTTTAAGATGGCTACAGCATTAGTCACTTACAGTTTTAGTATTGTAGCTGTTGTACCTGTTTGAGGAGTGCCAGGTGTACAAAAGTACAAACTGTCGTCATGGCCTCCTCTGAACAACAGCCTCGGGTTATTCCTGCTTCTGGAAACTTGGCTATCTTGTCAAACAACTGGACTATTTGGTGATTGTAGTTCATAAAAAATCTAATGATAATAAGTCAAACATTGCATTGCTGAACCAATTGACTGATTTCAACAGAATTTGATGCTTTATACTGACTAAGAAGTGTAGGTCATTTATCAATGGTGACCTCACTTCCCACTGTATTCTCACTTAATTTCAAATTTTTTATTGTATAGCTTCTGGAGGAAAAAGTATAAAAGCTTTTGTTTGCACCATAGATAAACCTCTATTTAAACCAGATAAACCGAGCAATGGCTCCTATTTACACAGCAGGAATTTGCAGCAGTTGGGATGTTTTTTTATTATGGTATCTATTCTCTGCTAAGTTTTTCAGCAGTGACAACTGAACATTATTATCATCACGTTAGTCCTCCAAGATAAAATACACTCATAGTCCTTTTAAGTAAGAATTTTGGATAATTAGATTAGTATCCTGTGCCCATTTTTTTTTTTAAAGCTAACAGGGAATCTATATTTTATAATTAGGAAAAACATATTTAAAAAAAAACCCCGCTCACTTCAGCATTAATACACTAAAAATTCAGTTCACTAAATTCTAGTGTTTTCATTCTTATAATTCCCTAACCTGTTAAGAGAGCAGTTTTGCCATTTTCTTTCCTTTGAAATAATTCCAACTTAGTACTGCAGATCTTTCTGAAGATATTTGGAGATTTAACGTCAGTGGTACACAAAACAGAAGACAGAATAATTCCTTTAGTTCAAAAAATACCTGTTTTGAAAACCACAAATTTCTTCTCTTTGATATGTTCACATGTTGAATTTGTTTAATGTTTTTATGAGAACTGACCCAATAAGCTTTGATAAAATACTGCAAACCAATGAAGTTTATATGCAAATATTAATTGAAATTAAGATGAATTCCAAATACAGGGTTTCTTCAGAGTGAGTCTGGTCATCCCAGATTTCAGTTTTCAGAACTGATCTAAAGTCTTCACAAGGCCACTGTGCCCATCATATTAGAAGCAAAGTTTTGAAATAAAAAACACACTGCTTATTTTCTCTCCTACTTAAAAAGAAAGCAACAACTATAAGTCTGGTTAACTGTATGAGTAAACATTTTATTCATATGATTTATCTTTTTCCTTGGATATATAGAGCACACATATAAAGAATGTGATAGAACTCAAATATGTGGGACTCAAATGACTGTTGTGAAAAATTCAAATATTCTGTTTTCCTTTAAAGCTACATTAACTATCAACTATAGTAAAGTGCTTATTATTTAGAATTCTTTTTTTCTTCTATTTGGCTACCTACACACAGTAGAAGTAAATATGTCTAAAATTGGTGCTGGCTTTGATAAGCCACGGTGATGACATCAGCCTGACTTCTAGCTTCTGGAATGCAAAACTGAGACCTTACAGCGATTTGTGGGCTATGAGGTCCCAACATAACTCTTCTTGTCACCACCTATGATCCATTCCAAGCCAAGATTCCTGCTCTAAATATACGACACAGTTAAACAAGAGTATTCTGGAATATCGGTGTTGTCAAATGCAGGAGAGGTGGGGGTGGGGTGGGGTGAGAGGAGAAAAGGAGCTACGGTTCTGCTAAAAAGTACAAGGATTTTAAAATTGTACATGGTGTACTACAATGTTAATGTGCTTAATATAACTTAATTGCACACGTAAAACTAATGGGAAATTTCATGTTATGTGTATTCTATCACAATTAAAAAAAGAAAAGCTCCGGACTTCCATGGTCCTACCATGAAGATTCCAAGCTCCCAATGCAGGAGACACCGGTTGGATCCCTGGTAGGGGAACTAAGATTCCACAAGCCGCAAGATACGGATAAAAACTTAAGAAAAAAAAAAAAAAAAAACCCATACGTGGGTGCTTTCTGAAAACTGTGCCATGGATTCCAGGAGTTTTTCACAACGGTCTAATAAATTTCTAGGTCCGATATGTCATCTGTTGTAACCCTGTCACAGTGACCAGGTCGCTCTTGCAGGAATATTTACTGAGCCAGGTTGCTGGGGGCCTAAACAAGCAACCATTCATCAGGAATTAGTAATAGCACTTACACCAAATGTCGAGCTAAAAGGACCGCAGAGGAAAACCTGGAAAGTAAGATGTAAGAGCGGGTGTTAGACAAGGAGCATATGGAAACGTCACTTGCTCCCGGGCTGTGGGCCCGGTGAAGAACTGGTAAGTGCAGAAACCTCTACTTCCTATCCCAGGAAGGGCCTTGCCATCAGCCCCGTGAAGTGACCACAAGGACAAGCAAAGGCTAGTACGAGGGAGTTAGTAGGCCTCGGGGGCCCACGGGATGATCGTGGGTTCTAGCACTTCCTAGAGGGCGCAGCGCAATTTCAAAGGACGGAGGCTGGCCGAGGGCGAGACGCCCCTCCATTCTTCTGGTTCGCGTCTGCCTGCTAGCAAAGCGAGCTAAAGCTGCTGCGGGAGGGCGCGCACTAGCTCAGAGGCTGTTCCTGTCGCGGGATGGGGGGTGGGGGGAGGCGCCGGTAAAGTACTTCTGTAGAGTAAAAATCGAGACGGGCGAGAGGTATTTGAAGTGAGAAAACCCGGAGTACCGGGCTAGAGTTGTCATCGCCATTCTATTCTGCTCCTAGTACTCCCGGGAGAAACCAGTTTCTGCACCAACAGTGAACTAACACCTGGGTATCCTCTTACTCTCTCCGATTAGAATGTGAGCACCCCGGGGTCTCCAGGCTTGCACAGTCAGAGCCTAATGCGATGCCTAGCACTTGGAAGATGCTCAGCAAGTAAATGAGGAGCTACGCTCTGAAGCCGAGACCAAGACAGCGCAGGCAGAGCCCTCTCCAAAGTTCTCTGCTTGCAGACACGCCCCTGCAGGTGCTGTCACTTCCCAAAGTCTTCACTGCCCGCCGGCGCGCACGCGCCCACCTCGAATTCCCCAAGCCCAGGAACTACCTACCAGCAACGGAGACCAGCAGACTGACAGCACGCACATGATCCCCATGAGCTGGATGGCCGTCTCTGTCGTGATTCGGCCCCACTGGGCGCTGGACTGCGATGCCGTGGCCTTGGCCCTGCAGCGGGACACCAGGGCCTTAATGGTGGCCAGGTTGCAGGCGAAGGTGACCACCAGCGCCGAGAGCCCCAGGATGGCAAAAGCAGAAGCGAAGAAAACGTTGCCCCAGTTTTGCCGGGAGTTAGTCGCGTTGCCCCCAGGCCCGGTGCTAATGAAGCACCAAGTCCCGGGCCACTGGATAGTGTACTGACCTACGCCCAGCACCGGCAACAGGGCGAAGGCGAGCACGGCCAGCCATACGCCTAGCAGCACGGCGCGGGTGACGCTGGTCTTCATGTGGCTTGAGTACCAGTGCGGCGCCCGGGTGGCCAGAGCCCGCTCGACGGCCATGGCGCTGGCAATGCAGAGCGAGGAGAGCCCAAAGACGGTCATGGTCAGGCCGAAGAAGGTGCACAACCGCCCCGACGGGTCGAGCTGCTCCCAGCGCTGGTGGGACAGGTAGAGGACGATGACCACCGGGCTGGTGAGCAGCTGCCCGACCATGTCGGTGAGCGCCAGCCAGCCGATGCACAGCAGGAACGACTTCTTGCGCTTGCCCTCCCGGCGCCTGTAGCTCTTCGACACGAGCGTTATGGCCAGCGCGTTGCCCACGAACCCGGTGATCATCATGGTCATCGAAAAGGCTACGGACACCGAGCCGCAGTCCTCGCTGGGTTCCGGGGGCAGCGTGAGGTTGTTCGGCGCCTCAACGGCGCGCTCGGCCGCCCAGATGCCCGGGTCGGAGCGGTTGAAGCGCGTGCAGAAAGGGGCGCTCGCGTGGTCCCGGGTCGCCTTCATATTGCCTTGGAGGTGAGGAAGGGACGGCACCTTGAGAACAGCGACGAGAGCCGGCAGACCCGGCGCGGGAGGCGGCGCCTGTCGGTGGCGACCGGGGCTGGGGCTGGGGTCGCGGCTAGGCTGCCCTCCATGATGCGGGGCGCAGCCGCCGCCTCACTTCGCCGCTAAGGCGGCGGCGCCGGGGCTCCCAGGCCAAGCAGGCAGCCGCGCCGTCGGCTCCCAGGCGTCCGGAGGTGCCCGGCGCCTGCTATAAGCCCGAGGGGGGCGGGGCGCCCGTGGGCGTGGGCCCAAGTGCAGTGGGAGGAGGATGCAGAAGCAGCCGAGAGCCTCCCTCCCTCTCTCTCTCCCTCTCCCTCTCTCTCCCTCTCTCTCTCTCCCTCTCTCTCTCTCTCTCTCTTTCTCTCTGCGGCTGGATCACTGCTTTGGCCGCCTGGGCTCCGAACATCCTTCCGCCCCCGGAGGACTCCTCTCGAAATGCCCCAGCTCCTGCCGGGACCGGCTGCCCAGCCAGGCTGCCCCGCGCGGCCCCGCGCCTCCTCAGGTTCTCTGCCAGAGGAGAGTTCGTGGAGAGGCTGCGACTAAAAGGTATCCCTCGGCTACCCCACCTCAGACAAGTTGCCAAGGTGCCCGCCTTCCTCCTTCTCCATCCACAGAGGCTCGCGCAAGGACCGGATCTTCCTCCCGACGCTCTTTTGTAACCCTGGCAAGTGTATCTTACCTGCTTGACCGTGAGCAATCTAGGCAAACCACACTCCTGATGCGTAGATGGGCGTGAACATTTTTCCCTTTCTGCTTTGAGGCTCTCGCATGATCTTAAGCAGGCCAGGTTGCTCTGTCCCCAGGGGCGCACTGAAACTGTAAAACCAATAGTGCCATAAGATTTAAGGGAATAGGTACAGGAAGACAAAATCAGACTGACGGATTCAAAAATAAAGAAATCCCAACTACCAACTCCTTCCTTCACCCGCCTAAATTCTTCTTCTTCCTTAACATTAAATATATATATTAATTAAAAATATTTTTAAAAGTTAGCTAGGGCAAAAGGGGCTAGAGGCAGGTGGCTGGCACTCACTATTTCACTGTCTCAGCATATCTGAAATATTGAAATCAAAGGCTGCTAGCCTGCTTGAGTGGGGGGAGGTGGGGCAGAGAAACAAGGCAAACTCTTACAAAGCCATCTTTCTCCACCCTGGACCATTCTTATGCAATTAGGACTAGAAACTGCATTTAGATGTTATGAAGGTCTTCACATTTAGTGAAAATGCACATAATCGCTTAGTAACATCTTTTATTAAGCCAGTATTTTATGTTTCACAACCATTTCCCCATTTTTTTCCAGACATCCTCCAAATATTATTACTCCCCCTTTAAGGTGAGGTAACTGAGGCTCCTGAAGTTAAAAGATGTGCCCAAGTCTTTCAGCAATTCTCCAGTCTCCAACTTCTTATCTGAAGCACAGTATTCTTTACATAGATACCATAACCACTCTCAACAGGTGATAAGACCAGCAGTTCTCAAATCTAGGGAGAGTCTAGTTTTTCTGCCTTTTTATCTTGTCAGGGAAATGGAAAGATTCTAAAAATTATTTTTGAACTTCATTTTTCCTCATATTTAAGAAATTAGACCTAATCATTCAGCTCAGTCGTTTCCATCGTGTCCGACTCTGTGCGACCCTATGGGCTGTAACCTGTGAGGCTCCTCAGTCCATGGGATTCTCCAGGCAAGAATACTGCAGTAGGTTGCCATGCCCTCCTCCAGGGGAGCTTCCTGTTCCAGGGATGGACGCCGCGGCCTCTCCTGCGTTTTTTTGCATCACAGGCGGAATCTTTACCACTGAGCCAGTTCGGAGGCCCATTTACTCAGCTTCCCTAGTGGCTCAGAGGTTAAAGCGTCTGCCTGCAATGCAGGAGACTTGGGTTCGATTCCTGGGTCAGGAAGATCCCCTAGAGAAGGAAGTGGCAACCCACTCCAGTATTCTTGCCTGGAGAATCCCATGGACGTAGGAGCCTGGTAGGCTACAGTCCACGGGGTCGCAAAGAGTCGGACACGACTGAGCGACTTCACCTCACCTCAGAAAACCGTAAGTCAGACTTTCAGAGCAAGACTGGGTCAGGTCAGTTCAGTTTGTCTTTTTCAGCTTAGTTGATCTCCTTATTGGATGTAAAATAGCGGTAGGATATGAGAATGGAGTATATTTCCTTGCATTCTTTCTATGCTGTTGTTTCGACTCCATATGAGAGTCTGAAAAAAAAAATCATTATAGGGCTATATAGTTTTTAAAGGAGAAAAAGCCAAAATGAAATGTAAGCTCTATTTTAACAACATGCATTAATCACATCACTAATTTCATTTTGTGTTTTACTGTTTTTTTCTTTTACTTTTTTGAAATTTATTTGTAATGCCATGTGTCTAATGAGAACTAAGAAGGAATAGAGAAGTGGTTCATTTTTTAAATCTTCCCCCAAGCTTTTATTAGTTTTAATTAGTCTCAAACTCCTATTTGTGAAAATGTTTTTCTAAAGTGTCATTTGAAAAGTAAAATAATATTCGATGGTATTCTCAGATACAAGTTTTATCCAAAACATTGGATTGAAAGTACGTATCAAAATTTAATGTTATAGCAATAAAACTCTAGTGTAACTGTATATTTATTTTAAAATTTAAGACTTTTTCATGATTTATACATAAAAAAACACCCAAAGCCAATATACAGTGACATCAAAAATTATTGTTTTATTTATATTTGACCTCTTTGAAACTTTTGTTACCATTACTACAGTACACACCAGTTAGACTACATAACAGTTAAAAGTATAAGGGCATATAGTATCAAACAGTTAATGTTAGCCTCTAACTCACCTCCACCAATGCCTTAAATGTATTACATTTCAGAATTTTTGTATAACATCTCCCTCCTTTCTGTGTAGATTGCTTCATCTTATCCTAAGTTGTTTGTTTTGTAGCTATTCACCTTGAAAACAAGTAATCTGGAGGATCTGAGGTGTCACTATAGAATGCTGGCACAGAATGACTGCGGATCCACACTTGGTGTCAGAACAGATATAGTCTGAATTGTGTTGGTCTGAAACATCACCGCCCTCTAGTGACCCAAAGGTTAATAACATGCCATATAATTTCTGAACAATATAAGCTTTGCTTAGGGACCTCTGATACTTTTCACAGGGGCCTAACTCATTAACACATAACTATTGNCTTGGTGTCAGAACAGATATAGTCTGAATTGTGTTGGTCTGAAACATCACCGCCCTCTAGTGACCCAAAGGTTAATAACATGCCATATAATTTCTGAACAATATAAGCTTTGCTTAGGGACCTCTGATACTTTTCACAGGGGCCTAACTCATTAACACATAACTATTGTCATTCTGTCTTTCTTTGAGTGTCTCTTTAATCAATATTCCAGTGAGGGTTAAAGTTTTAGAGTAAGGTAACTGAAGGACCACATATTCAAAAACTTTAAAAAAGACTTTAAAGTGTGTACTCACCCATTATGTATTTTTAACTGATATTATGCCTAGAAGTGATTTTAGTCCATAAATTTAAATCCCCTATTGTATCATCATTCTGTCTTTCTTTGAGTGTCTCTTTAATCAATATTCCAGTGAGGGTTAAAGTTTTAGAGTAAGGTAACTGAAGGACCACATATTCAAAAACTTTAAAAAAGACTTTAAAGTGTGTACTCACCCATTATGTATTTTTAACTGATATTATGCCTAGAAGTGATTTTAGTCCATAAATTTAAATCCCCTATTGTATCTTACCGGGAAGGCAATGGCACCCCACCCCAGTACTCTTGCCTGGAAAATCCAATGGATGGAGTAGCCTGGTGGGCTGCAGTCCATGGGGTCGCTAACAGTCGGACAGACTGAGTGACTTCACTTTCACTTTTCTCTTTCATGCATTGGAGAAGGAAATGGCAACCCACTCCAGTATTTTTGCCTGGAGAATCCCAGGGATGGGGGAGCCTGGTGGGCTGCCGTCTATGGGGTCACACAGAGTCGGACACGACTGAAGTGACTTAGCAGCAGCAGCATTGTATTTTACATAGACAAAGACTGGCTGAATGGATACAAAAATAAGATATTCCACACAAATAGAGACCAAAAGAAAGCAGGAGTAGCAATAGTCATATCAGATAAAATAGACTTCAAAGGCTGTGAAAAGAGACAAAGAAGGACACTACATAATGATCAAAGGATCAATCCAAGAAGAAGATATAACAATTATCAATATATATGCACCCAACATAGGAGGACCACAATATGTAAGACAAGTGCTAACAAGTATGAAAGGGAAAATTAACAATAACACAATAACAGTGGGAGACTTTAATACTCCACTCTCACCTATGGATAGATCAAGTAAACTGAAAATTAACAAGGAAACACAAACTCTAAATGATATAATGGACCAGTTAGACCTAACTGATATCTATAGGACATTTCACCTCAAAACAATGAATTTCATCCTTTTCTCAAGTGCATACAGAACCTTCTCCAGGATAGATCACATCCTGGGCCATAAATCTAGCCTTGGTAAATTCAAAAAAATTGAAATTATTCCAAGCATCTTTTCTGACCACATGCAGTAAGATTAGATCTCAATTACAGGAGAAATAATATTAAAAATTCCAAAATATGGAGTCTGAACAACAAGCTGCTGAATAACCAACAAATCACAGAAGAAATAAAAAAATAAATCAAACTATGCATAGAAACGAATGAAAATGAAAACACAACAACCCCAAACCTGTGGGACACTGTAAAAGCAGTGCTACGGGGAAGGTTCATAGCAATGCAGGCATACCTTAAGAAATAAGAAAAAAGTCAAATAAATAACCTAACTCTACACCTAAAGCAACTAGAAAAGGAAGAAATGAAGAACACTAGGGTGGGTAGAAGGAAAGAAATCTTTAAAAATTAGGGCAGAAATAAATGCACAAGAAACAAAAGAGATCATAGCAAAAATCAACAAAGTCAAAAGCTGGTTCTTTGAGAGGATAAATAAAATTGACAAACCATTAGCCAGACTCATCAAGAAACAAAGTGAAAAAAATCAAATCAATAAAATTAGAAATGAAAATGGAGAGATCACAGCAGACAACACAGCAATACAAAGGATCATAAGAGACTACTATAAGCAATTATATGCCAATAAAATGGACAACTTGGAAGAAATGGACAAATTCTTAGAAAAGTATAACTTTCCAAAACTAAAGCAGGAAGAAACAGAAAAATCTTAACAGACCCATCACAAGCACAGGAATTGAAACTGTAATCAGAAAGCTTCCAGCAAACAAAAGCCCAAGTCCAGACAGCTATACAGCTAAATTCTACCAAAAAGTTAGAGAAGAGCTAACACCTATCCTAGTCAAACTCTTCCAGAAAATTTTAGAGGAAGATAAACTTCCAAACTCACTCCATGAGGCCACCATCACCCTAACACCAAAACCTGACAAAGATGCCACCAGAAAAAAAAAAAAAAAAACACTACAGGCCAGTATCACTGATGAACATAAATGCAAAAATCCTTAAAAAAATACTAGCAATCAGAATTCAACAACGTATTAAAAAATTCATACATCATGACAAACTGGGCTTTATCCCAGGGATGCAAGGATTCTTCAATATCCACAAATCAATCAATGTAATACACCATATTAACATAGTGAAAAGTAAAAGCCATATGATTATCTCAATAGATGCAGAGAAAGCCTTTGACACAATTCAACATCCATTTATGATAAAAACCTTCCAGAAAGTAGAAATAGAAGGAACATACCTCAACATAATAAAAGCTATATATGACAAACCCACAGCAAACATTATCCTCAGTGGTGAAATATTAAAAGCATTTCCCCTAAAGCCAGGAACAAGACAAGGGTGCCCACTCTCACCACTACTATTCAACATAGCTTTGGAAGTTTTAGCCACAGCAATCAGAGTAGAAAAAGAAATAAAAGGAATCCAAATTGGAAAAGAAGACATTATCCTCAATGGTGAAATATTAAAAGCATTTCCCCTAAAGCCAGGAACAAGACAAGGGTGCCCACTCTCACCACTACTATTCAACATAGCTTTGGAAGTTTTAGCCACAGCAATCAGAGTAGAAAAAGAAATAAAAGGAATCCAAATTGGAAAAGAAGTAAAATTTTCACTGTTTGCAGATGACATCATCCTTTACATAGAAAACCCTAAAGACTCCACAAGAAAAGTACTAGACCTAATCAATGAATATAGTAAAGTTGCAGGATATAAAATCAACACACAGAAATCCCTTGCATTCTTATACACTAATAATGAGAAAACAGAAAGAGAAATTAAGGAAATAATTACATTCACCATTGCAACAAAAAGAATAAAATACTTAGGAATATATCTACCTAAAGAAACTAAAGACCTACGTATATAGAAAACTATAAAACACTGGTGAAAGAAATCAGAGGACACAAATGGATGGAGGAATATACCCTGTTCATGTGTCAGAAGAATTAATATAGTGAAAATGAGTATACTACCCAGAGCAATCTACAGATNACCATTGCAACAAAAAGAATAAAATACTTAGGAATATATCTACCTAAAGAAACTAAAGACCTACATATATAGAAAACTATAAAACACTAGTGAAAGAAATCAAAGAGGACACAAATGGATGGAGAAATATACCCTGTTCATGTGTCAGAAGAATTAATATAGTGAAAATGAGTATACTACCCAAAGCAATCTACAGATTCAATGCAATCCCTTTCAAGCTACCAACAGTATTTTTCACAGAGCTAGAATAAATAAGTTCACAATTTGTATGGAAATACAAAAATCGTCAAATAACCAAAGCCATCTTGAGAAAGAAGAATGTACTACAAAGCCACATTCATCAAGACAGTATGGTACTGGCACAAAGACAGAAATATAGATTAATGGAACAAAATAGAAAGCCCAGAGATAAATTCACACACCTATGGACACCTTATCTTTGATAAAGGAGGCAAGAATATAAAATAGAGAAAAGACATCTCGTTAACAAGTGATGCTGGGAAAACTGGTCAACCACTTGTAAAAAAATGAAACTAGAACACTTTCTAACACCATACACACAAATAAACTCAAAATGGATTAAAGATCTAAATGTAAGAGCAGAAACTATAAAACTCCTAGAGGAGAACATAGGCAAAACACACTCTGACATAAATCACAGCAGGATCCTATATGACCCATCTCCCAGAATATTGGAAATAAAAGCAAAAATAAACAAATAGGACCTAATTAAAATTAAAAGCTTCTGCACAACAAAGGAAGCTATAAGCAAGGTGAAAAGACATCCTTCAGAATGGGAGAAAATAATAGCAAATGAAGCAACTGACAAAGAATTAATCTCAAAAATATACAAGCAATTCCTGCAGCTCAATTCCAGAAAAATAAATGACCTAATCAAAAAATGGGCCAAGGAACTAAATAGTTCTCCAAAGAAGACATACAGATGGCTAACAAACACATGAAAAGATGCCCAATGTCACTCATTTTCAGAGAAATGCATGAGGTACCATTTGATGCCAGTCAGAATGGCTGCTATCCAAAAGTCTACAAGCAATAAATGCTGGAGAGGGTGTGGAGAAAAGGGAACCCTCTTACACTGTTGGTGGGAATGCAAA